>JAOUZG010014841.1:731295-770658 GCA_026289955.1 Argiope argentata | reverse complement strand
TTCGCAAACATCATAAACTAGGCTTCATATGAAATTTGTCGAAAAGTGTGCCTCTTCCTGTGTGACATCGATCATCCAATGCGCGAACTCTAGTCGCCGTGGGCAATCTTCAGGATTTGGACTTTCTTCGAGGGGAAGAGGTGCATGTTTTCAGCACGCACCTTAAGTTTCGTTTCGAATACTCAATTCTACTGCAACTGGTTGTGCGCTTTTTCATATCGGCAAAGCGCTGCTAAACTGTTTTCTGCGTCAGGAGTGCGCACACTCTTGCATTTAGCTTCGTTATTTTGAAGGACCCCATCTCCCACAACCGTCGATCGATATTTGAAAACGTGGTAGGGCACGGACAACATCTCCTTGGATATTGCACTTTGTAGATTCTTTGTGCTAGGAGTCTTTTGTCATCCGTTCGGCCATGAGTTAAATGCTTATCCACATATTCGTCATTCGTGAAATCTGACATGTTGCTTGCGAATCAAGTTTAACGACCATCAATTATACAATGCTCATTAATGAATACTTGATCGTTGCTTTTATTTCCCTCTAAAGCATGAAAAATTTACATAGAAGTAGGCTTCCTCTTCTCGATTGCCTTGTTCCTAATCCTCGCATTCATAGGGACATTTTCTATGCCAGGTTCATTGTCTTTTCAACATCCGCTATCGCGATTTTCACCGAATAAACGTCACCTGCGACCCTATGTTTTCTGGTAATTTTTCATCTCCGTAATGTCATTATCAACTTTTTGAATTTATTTCCCGAATTCGACGACGCCCTCTGCAAATAGCGCTACCGATGTTTCCTGGTGCACATTTTAGGGGGTGTGTGAATATTTTAAAACCTTCCCAGTTTTTATACCACATGCTTAGATCAAATGAAAGAGAATAAAAGTCTTTGTATTTTCAAGATTTTATTTTTCTTCCAGTTTTGAAATTTTTGCAGATAAGGGTCCTAAACTACTTTTTCATTTTCAGTAATGTACGATCCCCCTGGATCATCAAATCGGTGTAATACGTATATGAAAAATACCCTTTAAGAGTGTGCTGTCACTTAAAAGAAAATTCGTGGCTTAAACATCATTTGTTATTCTTTTATTAATTTTTGGTCAGTTTCTAACAGTTTTCGAACTCCCTCCACTTTTGCCATTTTCGCCCACTAAATGTCGTTTGGGATCCTATGTTTTAAGGGCATTCTCGATGCCTGTCGTCACTTCTCCGGATTTTCTCAGCCGAATTCGCCAAAACCCTGCATATTTAATGTAAGGAAGAGTGAAATCTGAATCAGGACATTCAACTTAGAAAGTAAAGAATGTCGAAATTCTCATTTCCTCCTCTCTCAGGATTAACGATGGAAAAATAAATTGAACGTGACTGACGGCAGATGCATTTGCTCAGAGATCGGAAACAAAAGAGTGAAATTCAACTTCTGGTCTGCGATTATTTTGAGCCTTATTCTTATATTCCTAAGAAAAATGGATGACCATCCACTCACTGACTTTTCACAAAATGTACCAAATTTAAAATTTTGCAGACTATTGTTGATTAGTACTCATTACGAAAGAATTTTCTCAAGATTTAATTAAAATTTTAGTTAATTAAATATTGTTCTAAATTTTAGCATTTTTTAAAATAATTTCCGAGCATATTAATGCATCGAAACAGTTTTTATTCCATCTTAAATTTTTTCTCCATTTTTCAAGTCTTTTCTTGCTATAACAATTCTTCTATGGAAATGGAATTGAAACCCATTCTATAATTTCACCTTTTCCATTTTTTCCCTCTTTTTTTTACGATTTTAAAAAATTGTTTTCTTTGTACATTTTCTCGTCATAAACGAAATTAGCACTCTTAACAGCAGATGAAAATGTGAACTAGGCGGCCATGTTTTTAAAAACTAATCGAAACTATTGCTTTTAACTTCGAAGTAATCACCTCGACTATTTAACCGTGCCATTCATTGCACAAAGTAATTAAATCAGCCATTTATCCCATCGCACTGGTCTACTATTCTTATTAGCGATGGACTTTCTTCAATATCTCGATGAAAAGGGGTTATCGGTTTATAAATTTATCATTTTTTTGTTCTTTGTCCTTGTCCAGACATTTTTGCTCCTTTTTGTCAGGTTCATAAAACATTTTCGTCGCTCTTTTAGCCCTCCATTAATCTTTCTAATTATTGTGAATTTTTTGCATGTATTTGTGAACATGTACGATCAATGCATTGTTTAATGTCTTCGTGAGCGCATCGGATATAGAATCTTACGTAATTTTCTGTTGTTGTCTAAAGTTCAAATCTTGGACGAAATATCAAAGAATTGGGTGGATGTGCGACCACAAGAAATTATAATGGCTCAGTGCTCCAAAATGCACGACTGGTTAAATACTTATTTTGAAAAAATCTAAAGATCCATACTCCAAATTTTCCCCAAGGCATCAAAACTAGAAAACACACCATTACATAATTCGTGTATGAATGTAAATCAATTCTTGGGGTTGATTTTATTCCATTAGCAATTCTCTCGTTGGCCACTGCATAGATGAATGTCGGAACGAAGCCCAGTGCCTGAGCGCGTGATAACGAAACCTCTAATCTCGACACTCCTCGCCGACCGTCTCGATGATCAGGAACTTGAAAGGGTCGCCCGCCGACGGGCTTGCGAAAGAGCATCGCATCACAGCATGGACGGGCGCTCGAAATCGGGCTGGGCTGAGAAATGATTTCCTGTTCGATCAGCTGAAGTCCCTCTCCCCGAGACGTCATATATTGAAATAGGTCGCGCTTAATTTTATGGTTTTGATGAATATTAGTGATTTTCAAAGCGGTACACTATATTAATGAGATTGAAATTATTGAACTTCGATTTTGAAAATTTTAAATGATAATGAGAGAAATACGAGCATTAAACGTTCAGACTGCCTTCATTCCTAAAATGCCCCTGTCTCATTTTACTACCTCTTCAATCCAAGGTAGCTGCTGCCATTATCGGTGGAGACTGGCAGTGAAAATAAATAAAACTCGAGGGCAAAGTTTGAAACGGTTGTGGGAGGAAATGCTTCTCTCCCGATCGGATGAGATCCGGGCCCCGACCATTTCCCTTCTGACTGCTTATTCTCCGATTTGATGAGAAAAGTATCGTACATTGCAATTTAACAGAAAGTTATTTAAGATAAATAACATTCTGTGTGTGTTTTAAAAAATTTCTCTTACTATTTAGAAATATCACAAACCAAGAAAATGTGTGTGTTTTTCTTCAAAGGATTGTATATCGCAAGAGGAACTACGACGAAAATGTCACACGTCAGTTGCTTAATGTGTCGTTATACAGCATGATAGTTGTTAAAATAATTCAAAATACTCTGCGAGGACCTTCACTTAGCAAAACTGGAGCATAAACATCTATGTAATTGATATTCATTTAAAAAAATAAGATTTTCTAAAGTCTCTTCGAGATTGGATTGATTTGGATTTTTCTGGCGAAAGAGACATGGTTTTGATTACGTTCCAAACCGGAAGTGAAATCATACCCATGTGAAACAAAATTCTAATTAGAATTGCAACTAAAAATGAATCGAAATATGAGCTAGACAGGATACTACATATAATTATTTACTATCATTTAATAAATTAATGCACCACTTATAGATACAAAAATTTAACTGTATCTAATATTCATTTTATTTTCACTTCAATGGTTTTTTCCTATGGTTTGAAATATATTTTGAAACTGCAATTGCCGTCATTTTATTTATGCGTATTTTCAGAACCATTTTTCTGTTGGTGGATGTTTTTTTTATCTCGGGACAAACAGGTGCGCAATACAAATGACTCAACCTAAGATCAACTTAAGAAAGAATTTAATCTTTTTTTAAATTTATTATATTTAGTATATTTAATAGTAGTATATTTAAAGAGAATATACTACTAAATGGTGTTTGTATTGCAATTTATTTAAATGTTGAGTATTATAATGAACGGTAATTATATGTTTCACACGACATAAATATCAGCTGAAGAATTAAACTGAAATGCAGGCACACCGAACGCAGTCAACCGGTTAAATGAGTGTCGTTACAGCGCCGCGAAATTTAGAACTCGGATGAAGCGCGCATCATCGACTGCAGCGCTTTAATAGCCGTGTAGCCGTATTTTGACAACCGTGGGAAGGATCCCGTTAGAAAGATTCGTGTACACGGCGAGCAGGACAGGCGATTAAAGCGAAGTAACTGCTAAATTTTGCCATTTACACTGCATCTTAAGATATCTGAAAGATTTAACTGAAATTAAATACAATCAGCGTCAAACCAGAGGGTCGCCAAAAGCTACTGGGTTTAAATGGAAATCTATTCGTTGTGGAAAAATAATCTGTTCTTATCATCAACAATGGAAGAATAGCCCAGGAGGAACTCTTCGTAGTAATAATGAAAAGGATTTGCGTGTCACTTATGCGTAACAAATAATGTAGTAAAATATTTATAAAATCAAATTAAAAAATACATCTAAAGTTATAGAGCAATTAAATCGGTGCCCTCAAAATTATAACAATTTGAGTCTTAGAAAGATGTCAAAACCATTTCTACACTGTACTAATGTTGTATAGATGTGTTGAAAAAGCGTAAAGGTTTTGCTTACTTCTGAATGAATCGAATTCTTCAAAAAGGAATCATTTTGAAATGCACCTTTCAAAATCCACTTGTACTAAATTCTCCCACTCTCAAATCTGATCTGCAGAGTTCGTTCGCATTTGTATTTAGCAGCAGAGATTTATGGAAACGTAGGGAATATCGGTGTCTATTTGTCCAAAAATTCTACCGGGTAGTAGCAGTATGAACTTTGCCAAACTGTTTTGAGGTCCTTTCTTGGCCAAATATATTATTGCCAAATTCAAAAAATGTTTAATTTTTAATCCAATTATTTAAAAAACACTAAGCCAAACTCTATCAATAATTTTTATAATATTATGATAGTTTTTTCGCCAATAATTTCTGAAATAGTTTTGTCCCCAAAATGTATATAATATATCCAGAGCAAATAATTGCCCTTCCAGTGATATAGTTTAATTACTGAGCGATATTACATTTAATTTTGGAGAATTTCTCTGTGGTTATTTCATTAATCTGTTAGTTCATTCAAGGTTGCTGTTCTCATAAACAAAAGTGATCTGGCGAGAACAAGAAAGAGGTACTATTCGATGTTATTGCAGTCTGGAGCAGGCATATCCCTCCCCCACTCGAAAAAAAAGGGAAGAGTACGGTAATAAAAACTGTTATATGAATAATGAATTTTCTTTTGCCGTCATAGCAACTGTCGACGAGAATGAAATCTTTAAATATTTTGTACACTATATTAAACTGTAATTTGAATATTGAACATATTTTCTTCCTAATGATCTCAAAAATATTAAGAAGCATGAGGAGGATTTTAGTGAAATTTTCGTGTAAACTAATGAAGTAGCATCTTTTTTATTAATTAAAAGCTCATACGCAGAGCAAAATCGAAACTGAAAATTATTTAATGGTGCCATTCTTTCTAAATGAAAATAATATTATATATTAGCTTAGCTTCACCAAATAATTTAGTTCAACCGCCATTCTAATTTCAATTAAAAAGAGTTCTTTTGATAAGAGGTTTTGAGTATATCAATAATTTTTATAAAAGTATCATTTGCATAATATATATTAGATTTCACTGCACCTAGTGTATATCAGGTAGTTTTTGTTAAGGAAAAGGAATTAACATTATTGAATTAAAATGTATTATAATTTTCTTCTTCAAAAGGTTAAACGGGTATAACGTTATTTTTTCATATTCTCTCTTTATAATTTCCTCTTTATTTTTAAGTTGCTTACTAACAAGAAAAAAAAACTTTTTTCTAATTTAAAATTTAATTGCTCTTACCTTAGTCTCCATTCATCTTATTCTTTTCATAGAAGATCCTTGCCGCCAGGACAACGGGGGTTGCCACCAGTATTGTCGTTCCCTACAAGGAGTGGTCAACTGCACATGTGCTTCGGGATTCGAGCTACAGAAGGATGGACGGACTTGTAAGGGTAGGTACACTCGTATGGAAATCGCATTTTTTCATAAACTAATTTGAGTTTCTAAACGTTGTACTTAATATGTTTTCGATTAAGGAAAATTGACCAGATGTTTGGTACCCGTCTTATTAAAAAAAATTATTAGAGCAAGAACAATTTGGAAGTTTGAAATTATATATTTAAAGCATGGAATTGTTTACTAACTTGGAAGTTGTTTATTTAATAAAAGTTTTGCTTAGTAAATTTGCTTTTACATTCTTTATTTAACGTGATGTGTTACTTACTTGGGGGGATGGAGTTTTATAAACAATTTTTTTCAATCACAATTTGATGTGCTAGAGTTTTCAAATGTTAAACTAATGCTCATCAAGTTAAAGCTATATGTTTTCATTGGCAATATGCTATTTTGCGGCATCTAGAGCTAAGCAGTCGGTTAATCGATTCCATGCAATGCTAAATTTAAGAAGAAAAATATTTCAGATTTGCATTATATTTAAAGTAATTTATTATAAAATATTTTAAGTTAAAAAATTTAGAAATAATAAAAATACTAGGTATTCTTTTATTGGTATATTGGTCCCGTGGGGTGGGAGGGGGAACCTCGTAATTGTGGATAAAAAGATTCGGGAATTGGGGCTAGTTCTAGTGGTACACATGGTAAATGATCGTGGTGGTTTGTGGGTACACAATAAGGAAGGGGCCAGGTCCCTTCCCTCGTTGACGGGATGGAAGGGCCTTAAGGAAGGGCTGTGCTGTTGCCGGTGATAGCCCTTATGTGTCAACCAGTCCCCGCTGAGGTTGCTATTGTGACGGCCCTGTCATTCCCGTGTGCCTGCCGGCGAGTCGGAGCAGTCGGTTTGTGATTTAATAGCATAAAGAAACATGAAAAATTATTTATAAAAAATTCAAAAGTGTTAAAGCGGGCGACATTGACAACAACAGCATTAAGATAATGAACCACAGTGAATGCCATTATGAAATGAAATTTCTAAACTTTAATTAAAAATTACGATATAATATGGCAGTAATTAAAATTCTATTTTTTCTTAAATCTGAATTTTGCGATTTTATGATTTCGCTTAATCTCCATATTCTTAATTTTGAAAAAATTTTCCTCGTAATATGATATTTTTATTTTTTATGTCGACTTTATGACCAATAGACGCTTTCTTTATTTTCTCCGCAGAAGAGAATCCGTGCCTGAGAAAAAACGGCGGCTGCTCGCATCACTGCCATTACGAAAATGGCACAGTCCTCTGCCGGTGCGCCGTCGGTTTCGAGCTGCTGCACGATGGAAGGACGTGCAGAGGTTGAGTGTTTCTATTTTCTCATTTTAGGGGTTCGTGCACTTTGGCGGTTTGCTTGCAAGGTGTGGACTTCGAGATGGTTCCAGTCTCGAAACCCATAGGTCTGCCACGCATGCAGAACTTTTGTGCATTGAACGCATTCGTTTCTTCTACGAAGAATGAAGCCGGCATTCCCATTGCTTCTTTCGTGGGAATGAAAAGCGTCCCGGCACGTGTCTCGGCAAACTCGTTGCTTCCTTCGTAGGATTGTAGGGCGTCACCAAAAAGAATGTGCAGAATTTCTTTTGTTTGTCATTGGAAGAAACCGCTTTATCAGCTGGAAGTATTGAATGCATCCTTTTACTCCGGCTGTAACTTTGCAAAATAAGAATAGCTAGTATTTCTATTTTTATTAAACTTTTAACTAACTTACTTTCCAACTCTGTCAAGAATGAAGATATTTTCTTGCCTACTTTTATTATAGAAAAATTAAATGTATTTCTACGAAATCTTCATCCAAAAACTTGGACTTTGCCAGCAGATTTAACTATTTCTTCATTTTTCCTCTCATTTTTATGAATGAAAATTAGGAATTTAAAAAAATATAACTAAATGACCACGCACTAAATAAATGCAATTAATAAAAAAAAAGTGTTTCTCATAAAACAGTCGAAACTCAATCACAGGCTGACCTATCAGGCAAAACAAACATCCGTGGGCTTCGTGTTTTTAATCTTATAATGGCGATGTAAAGAAATAAAATGGCAAGCAACGAAACTGTTAATTAATATTTTTTAGAAGTTATTTTCCTGGCAGTGTTAGGATACAAGATCTTATAGACAGGATACAAGATTAATATATTTATTTTTAAATATTTATGGCCTCTTTAATTGGAGGAAATTAAGCAGAAGCATGTATTTAAAATGAAATAAATGAATAAGCGTGTGCATTTCAGATTTACTGTTCTTTAATTTCATATATAGAATCCTTTCTCTTCCCTTTTATGGCACGAAGTTACAAAACTACCGTATATAGTACAAATAAACACTTTTTCAAGTGATATAAGCTTTTTTATATGTCTTGGAACATGGATAATTCAAAACTGATGAGACCAATATAAAAATTCGAATTAAGAAAACCCCGTTTCTAACGAATAAGAATAACCAGAGAAATCAAAAGAATATAATAAAATAAAAATTTCTTTAGAAATTATTTGAAATATTAAAAAGTATTTTAAAGTGAATATTGCGCTGTTGATAAATAAAAATTAAAAACTTTTTCTGAACAAGAATTAATAACTGTAAGTTAGTAGTAATTATATATAAAATAATAACTACTTTCAAAAAGAAGTTAAAAGCCAAAGCAATATAATTAACCGTGTTAATAGTATTAATAAATAATTTAGAAATATTAATAAATAAAAAGCATTTTGAACACAACAGTTTAACAATTTAAGTACAAAATAAACGGGTCAATTTACATATAACATATAATTTTTTTTAATTATAATTTTTTATTGAGCATATTCGGAAATAATTTAAAAAAATCATTCACTAATGAATACTGAAAACATAAGCTGTGGTCTAACTAAAACATTTTGAAACTAAAACTACCTTTTATAATTTTTAGTTTTAATTTGGTAATAACCAAAATTAATTCGAAGTATGGCAGATATTTTAACATTGTGTGCTTAAGGAATTCAAGTAATCCGATAAAAAAAACGGAATAAAAATATACGAATATTCCAAATTAAGGAAGGATTACATTTTGGTCTATTTCTGCTTGATGTGATTTAAGGTTGAATATAACAAAAAATTCAAGGGAATATTTGAATCAGCAGATCCGCTCTATGCGGGCAGTGCTCACTTTTTTTTTTATTTCCTATCTCAGAAAAGAATCCGTGTGAAGAAAAAAATGGCGGTTGCGAGCACAGCTGCAGTTACGAGGATGGACAGTTGCGGTGCCACTGCCGACCCGGATTCCTACTCAGACCGGACGGCATTTCTTGCAAAGGTGAGCGTCCCACTTTCTCTTGCTCCGCATCGCATGCGCGAGGATCTCCTCGCATTCAGAGTGACTTCGACATCCGCATCTGGATCCCTGCTCTGCGAGAGAAGGCGTCTTCAAGAGAATGTTAGAAATATATTTTACCTCAGATTTGGACTAAATTTATCTTTCTGCTGATCCGCATTAATATAAGCACCGTGAGATCAAAACGCGACTTATGTTAATGTAATACTAGATTTTACAATGGCGTTACGACCGGGAGTCAAGGGGGCACTGATTCCCTGGATCCATCGAGTCTTGCTCTTGTATCATTTCTAGGCATGAAATTTCTTGAAAGGGTTAATGAGTAATGTCCAGGCACTATCTATATTTACTAAACTGTTGATGACGGCTTGGTGATAAAAAAAAATTATATCATACTTCAGGTTTTGGTTTCCCTTACAACATATATGTGAAGATCTTTATCAGACTTTGGACCCAATGTAAAACGTGCAGAGATCTCATCAAACTAGATAAATGAAACTTGGTTGGATCATAACATAAAATTTCGGATCTTTATAATAATTTAGTAGTAGTAGGCTCGATTTTCTGCTCCATGATCCTGAATACAAACACGCAAAATGTATATTGAAAGTAGATAAATGGAAAATACACACCCTGGTTTCTTTTGAGTTCGAAAAAATGTTAGGATGTTTATTTTAAGTTTAAATAAAATGTAAAAAAATTAAAGTGTTTTTACAGATAATTCAGAAAAAAATTAGTCAATGTTTTGAAAAAAATTTTAAGAAGGGATTTTAAAGTTCCAGTTATGAAATAAAGACCTTTCTTTAAAGGTCTTTCCATAGAATAGTTTCTCTAAACGCCTTTGAAATCTGCTGATTTTCTTTTCTCATCATGCAGCTTCAGTGAAAAAAACTGTTTATACTTTAGTGTTGTTGATTCATTTCGAAAAGCACATAACTTTTACTCTTGCAGAATGGATACAGAGGTGTTCAATCAGGAGCTTGAATTTCGTGGTTGTATGTCAGATGTGTACAGACCGAAAGCGTACAGGTCGAAAAAGTCCAATAAATCATGCGCAGCTCTTTGAAAAAAAGGGGGAAGGGAGTAAATGAGTATTTGGCGAGGAAAAGTATTGACCATTTAACTGAATTATGAGGCTTAAACAGAAAGAAAAAGCTTGTATTTTTGTGCATGTAATGGCTCTGTACAAATCAGACATTTTTTTTTTTTTGAAATTTTAACTAACGAAAAATTAACAGAAATATTGACATTTATCCATGATACCTTTCTAAAATTTTACAATAAAAATAATTTTTACAACATTTTAAAATTTAAATTAATTTTAATTAATTTAATTAATTTTAATTAAAAAATTTAATGATATCAAATTTTTTACCGTATTATTTTTTTTCATACTTAATAAATATATAAAAATTTAAAGTTTAAGAACGTTTTGTGGTGGGGACAATTGAAATTTTCATCAATCATTAATCATAGTTTATTAACAGGATGGCCAAAGGTGGAAAGTTTTAAATATACGACTAAATATTGTTACAAGCAGGCGAACGCACCCCGAGGTAAAAAACATTGGCGACGCTTCACTAGAAGTTTCGCGCCAGCCGAGTTGATTTGGCGAGGGGAATATTCTGGTAGTCCTGAGACAGTTCTGGGCGCGCCCCGTTGCTTCGCGTGACGCTCGCTCGACTATATAAGAGACGGATTGCCGTAAGATAGAGTACAATACATTAAGTTTTCCCCCTCTCGGAAGAGAAGCGTCTCGCTGGACTAGCGAATTATTGTTCTTGCTTATTAGTGAGATGTGTTTACGTTTGCTGTTAACGTTGTATTATTGAGCTCGCTGTGATATACCGTTTACTGTGCTATATGATAGCTGTTTTGCAGTCTGTTTTTATTGTGCGTAAGGCTTGTATTTACGCTGCAAGTGATTGTTGACTGCTGGATTGTTTTTATCTGAACTTTTCTTCTCAAATAATGCTGTAAATAATTGTAAATAGCTGTAAATAAATTTGTTTGTGCTGTCCTCCATTCAATTCGAACCCGCTACGCTAAAAACGTAACAATATATTAAGAACGCTTCCAAATCATATCAATTATCAGCATTATTTATTCAGAGTCAAACTATACTTAACATAGTTCTTAAATAAAAATCTATGAACTTTAAAAAAATCTAAAATAACAAAATGCATTTCTAAAAATCCGTCACTGAAGTCCACTTCACCAAATATTAATTGTACTTTCTCATAAGCATCTCTGTGTTAAATTTATTATCTCTACGTTCAATGGTCCATGTTTTAAACACGCACACGCACACACACACACTTTTAGTTTTGGAAGAAAGTTTTATTTTGTTAACTAAAATTTTTAGATTAAAGTCAGAATTTTCTACACTTTAATTTTTGAATAATTTTAAATGAAAAATTAAAAGATACCTGTCAAATTTAAAGCATAAGTTCCCGTGTTAAAAATCCATTCTTTTTTTTTGTTGTGTGTGTGTGTGTGTGTATGTTATCTGGAAGTTTATTATTTAAGTTCCTAAAACAGTTTTTATTTTATTTTATAAATTAAAATTGAAATTCGAGGCATTTTAATGGAACATAACAATTGAGAATGGTGTCATAATATGTTAAAAAGCCTTTTTCTTTTAACTTTTTCAAAAATTTATCCATTTACTATTTATTTCATTTTTATAACAGTGCAATATACTGAAAATTATTTTAAAATATACTGAGTGAGATTTCTTTTGTCTTTCATGACATTTAATTGAAAGCCCTGTATTCTCTTGATTTTCCATTGATGCTGTGAAAGTAGAATGCTTGGGAAGCATATGAAGAATACTTATAATAACTATTAATAGCTAAATGCATGTACAGATAAGTAAACACAATATTCTAGTTGAATGAAGAAGTACTTAAATATGATAAATCTAAAAAAAAAAAGTGATTAGTCAAAAAAGTAACAAAGGAAAGTACTCCCCAAATTAAAAATTTAAAAAGAAATCGAATAAATCTGGTAGAACAGAAAGAATAGTCTCAAAAATTGGGAAATCCTGGAAAAAAATCCTTACTCTGATGTGTAAATTTAATCTTAAAATTTATTTTGGTAAATTTTTTAATGGATTTTTATTTTTGAAACAGATAATTGAAATTATATCTAAAACATCGATCTTAACTTTATCGCATATTTCAGCTTTAATACTGCTTAGATAGTGAAGCTGTATATTTAGGCCACAATGATTCGTTTGTAAGCAATGTAGTTTTGAAATATTAGAGAAACTTTTACTCGTATTACAGCATGCTGTACGGCTGGAAAGGGAACTGCTGTGCTTTTGAAAGTTGAACTGGACGGAAATGGTTTTACTACTTCGTCTAAGGTGCCGGGAACTCAAACACTGGGGAATCTTAAAATTACAAACACTATTTCGTTTTTTAAGCTTATCTCCCTTCTTTCACAATTCTTTCTTGTATGTTACATTTAAAACTTGATCTTTTTACTGTTCTGCACTCTTGCTATTGGTCAATGCAAAAGAAGCTTTCCTCATTTTTCAATAGCAAAATATTTCAGTCAACAGTTGTTTTGCCAGTTTTACACCAGTTAAGACTAGCCTTTCTCTATTTTTTTAATTTATTGCTATTAAATATTTATTATTTAATCGATATTCAAATGGAGGTCTCGGCTCTTATAAAGACTTCAAAAAATAAAGATTCTGCTATATTCGATGGTTATCAGTATCGATTGCATCGAACCAACAAACAAAATGTTAGTAGCTGGTTGTGTGTAAAAGAAAAATCGTCAAATTGTCAAGTAACTCTTAAGTCAAAAGATGGAAAAGTTCTGAATGTTTCAATTCATAACTGCAAACCAGATGTTGCGGGGACAGAAATAGCGAAAAAAATATGCACAGCCAAAAAACGCGTTCGGGAAGAAGGAAATTCTATTTCGAAAATCTATATGCAAGAAATGAGTCCTTTATTTAATCGAGGTCCCGAATATGCAGGAAGTATCCCAACCCTGTCTGCAATTAGGAGACAACTGAACCGCATCAGGGAAAAAGAACAGGGAGCAGCAGTAGAGCTGAAAGATCCACAAGACATTATTTTGGATGACGATATCCTCATGGACGACGGCCCCAATTTTTTGCTAGCTGATAACAATTCAGATGACAGAATTTTAGTTTTTGCCAGCTCAAAGGGAAGGAATAGTAACAATTGAACAATAGTAACAATTTTTTCATAGATGGTACATTTAAAAGTTGCTGCGTGCAATTTTGCCAGGTCTACACCATTCATGCAATTTTGGCAAAAATTAATCAAGAAGATCGAACAATTGTGCCAATAGTGTTTTCTCTGCTTCCCAAAAAGAATAGTGAAACCTATTTAAAACTCTTCACTGTTTTGAAAGATGCAGGATGGAAACCTCATTCCATCACTATGGTTTTTGAAGTGACTCTTTTAAAGAAATAAAAAGAATTTTTTCCATCAGTTCAAATATCTGGGTGTAACTTTCACTTTAATCAGTGTTTATGGAGAAAAATCCAGAGTCTTGGACTTGTTGAAGAGTATAAAGAAAACGACAAGATTCCTCTTCATGTGCGCAGCTTTAGTACATCTACCAAAAGATGGTATTGAAGACGGTTGGCTGTGTGTTCAAGAGACATCTCCTTTGGAACCAAAATTGCAACAATTTTATGTTTATTTTGTTAAAGAATGGCTGGACAACTCGATAATAACTACAAGTATGTGGAATTGCTATAAGCAGCAATATCTAACAAATAATGCAATTGAAGACTGGCGCAATGAGTTCAAGACCATCCTGAATAAACTGTATCCAAAGTTTACAGTTCTTGTTTCGGCTTTCGAAGATGAGTCTAAGTATGGTGATTTTTTAACAAGCCGTACAGAAATGAGTTTAGAAGGAAAGAAACGAAATAAAAAGTACATCCAGTTAGATCAAAGGATTTTCAGAATCATTAATGAATACGATGAAACAAAAGATAAGAGAAAGTGTCTGACATCTTTAGCTTGTATATCAAAATTGGAATGATAACGATATTAATAGATTAGTTCAATATAATGAAAGAATCCGATGGAAAAAAGTATGTAAGATATTTTTAGACTATTATATTAATACTAATTTGAAAAGTAGTGACTTTAACAATACTAATTAAAATATATAGACATTATAGTTTTCATTTCTTTAATAAACTGATAGAAATTAATATCATTTATTAAGTTGAATTATTCAATATGTAATAAGAATATTTAAATTTTAAATTAATAAATATATAAAACTATGCTACAAATCACAAGATGTTATTTGTAATATTGATTTATTCATTAATTTTTTTTGATTATACATATTAACAATCAATTGTAAATATTCTATTGCAACTATTTATAGAAACACATATCATTCGAACACAAAAATATGATATTTCTTTCATTCAATTTTATTTCGGTTTCATTTGAATGCCTCAATTTTGGTTTTATGTGACAAAGTTTCATTGTTGTCAGTCATTTATATTTTTAGTTGTATTTATTTACAAAGCTGAAAGACGAATATTATGTAATAAAAATCCAAAAACTGAAATGGAAGTTTTCATTTAATTCTTTCTCTCTCTTTTAATTTAATCTCATTAGCAATCACTGCTCAAATGTTAAGAATAGATTATTTGGTTTTAAATTCAAAGAATTGTTGATTAAAGATCAGCAAAGATATATCGAAAACAAAATCGCCGTATTTTTATTTACACAAAAGCAGTTTTTAGGTTAAGAAATATAAAAAGAGAGAAAGAAGAAAGTACATTCTCTAAGACAAAAACATATTTTAGATTGGAAAGCTCCATCCGACATTTTATTTATAAACTCTTCCAATTAAAACAAATTAGATTCATGTAATTTTCTAGCATAAATTAAGTATAGCAAATATACGTGTTTTCAGTATGCAATACAATTGTCCCAATATTGTAGAATGTCTATAAAATCAATAAACGTTTATTCAAAACCGATGAAGTTTCTGTGAAATATTGCAAAAACAGAATTAGTTAAACCTTTTTTTTCTCCCAAATATGTTTTCTTTAATATGCAGTTGTTAGTAACAAACCTTTAAGTCTTAAATTTATGTCAGTGAAAATAATATACATTTGTATGCAAATTAAAATGATTTCTCAAGCATATATTATTCAAATTAAAACTCGTTGATATGCCAAAAGTTCCATGAAATCTCAACATTAAATAAAAGTTTGTTCGATATTAAAAGAAATACCTTACGCATAATAATCTTTGCGCATAATTGTTAATACATGTGCTACGAATTGGGTTTATATTGCTTTTCTTCATTTTGTATTCCTCATCTTCAAACTGTATTTTGTTGTTTGCATTAGAAGAAAAAGGAGACCATTATTTGCGTAAATGATATTTAATATCATAAATGTATAAATTTCATAATAAATAAATTCTGAACAATGTTAAGGATATTTTAATGCTCAAAGTAATTAGAGCGTTTCTTGTGAAAGGTTATTTTGGTAGTAATTTTAAAATACAAGAAATAAGTAAAACTATTTTTATGAATAGCAACATAAAAGAATTAACTTCTGTTAAATATTCTTCTAAATCTAACACAAAATCACCAAACTTATGCCTATGTTGAGAAAAAAAATTTAACTGTTACATAAGAATTGTAATGCATTTTTTTAATTTAACAATATATTAATAGCAAATACTTTATTTCATTTTCATAAAAATTTACAAATTTCTATAACGGAAATATACTGAAGAGTTAATCAAGATTCCATGTGTTATAATAAAGAGTAAATTACAGAAATAGAAATGAATGTTCCCTTTTATAATAATGAAAAATTAAAAACTTTTTAATGCTACCGCAATAATTTCTCTTGCAATGCAATGACAAAAATTTGGCTTTATTTCTTTTAATAAAGAAACTAATTTTCTAAATCCATGTGCACTTGAAATATTATACTGGTCTGAACTGGACTTCCGCAAACTATGTGTTCATTGCCAATTAACCAGACTTTTTCTATAACAAAATATCTGAACCATGCGCATTGTTTTCACGAAAAATAATTGCCTAAGAACTTCCGAATCAATGGCAACATCGGAATGAGCCCATTAAGTTATTTCTAATACATATAATTAAATTTCCAAGATATTTGAATCTACAATAAGGAAGCGGTAATGTCAACAGTCCAAAGAGATTATTTAAATAATTCTTATCAAAAGGGAGAAAAAAGGTATTAAGGTAAAATGTTATTAAGTAAGCAAAGATGGCAACTGGCAGGAGACCCTCAGGTCTTTAAAACGTTTAGCAGTTTTTGAAAGCTGTTTAGTTTTTTACTTTCATTTAATGACAGAGAGCCGTGCAATCAAATTTATTCATGTCAAAATCAAGTACTGATTTAATTTATTTTTGAAATTAAATTCTAGAAATATTCCTAATTGCATTTATAATGTTTTATTATGCTATTTTATAATTCTAAAAAAGCTGGAGTTTCAGTTTTAGAAAAATGTTCCTTCTTTTTACAATATTGTTTAGAGTGTATTAGAGGAGTTGTCTTTTGTTTTTAATATTTTACATAAAGTGAATTTTTCATTTTTAATGTGTTCTTTTTTATATGTAAAATATTGAAATTGACTTTTTTACAAAGGGATTTCCTTCTGCTGTTTTCCAAAATTTGCTATTTAAAACTGTTGAATAAAAATTGAATTAAAATCGATAAAAAATTTGGAGGGAAAAGGGCCTTTGAGATTTTTATTGTATCGGAGTCTCCGAAAGCTTTAAAAAATCGTGAATTCTTCTGAAATCGGAAGTAATTACTTTGTTTGAAATATGGAATAAAAGCATAGTGAAAAAGTAGATGTATATTGTTGAAGAGTATATAACTTTATTCATCACGAATTTTAATCGCTTATTTTACATACAAGAACAATCTTTAAAAAAATTAAAATTTCTGAAGAAAATACAATGCATATAGTAATGTAAAAATCATGTTTTATTCTATTTTTTCAATAGTAGATTTGGGTTCTGGTTTAATGTATAATGCATCTAAAAAAATAAATTTTAATTCTGCTAACATATTCTATATATTTTCAGATGCAAATGATTAGTTAGCAAAACATTAATTTACTTCTGTTTTAATAGGCTGTTTCTTTTCTTTTTTTCTTTTTGTATTGTTTTGATGTAAAGTGCACTTGCAATAATTTGGCGTCTATAAAAAATAAAAAGCTTTATAATGAATAAATAATTTGTCTTTAGAGTACAGATTTTTTAAAAATGCAACAGCACTGAAATTAAATCTACGAAGGAGAAAAGGGCTTCGAGATTTGTATTTGGTTCTGTGTCACTTGTGCTTAGTCTCATTAGCGCTAATTCATTAGAGGGTGTTATTTGCGCTCAGGCCTGAAAAAGGGTACCACATTATAACTTTTATCCTTATATGTAAAATTTGGCGATTTTACAATGTGCACCATATGGTAATCCATGAATGTCAAAGTGAGAATAATACTCCATTATCTCTGATAACGTTAAAAGGCTGTCGTGAGAAAAATGCTTATAACCCTTACTGCGTTTTAAACGATCGATAAAAGTAATAAATAGAATGAGCGAAATTTTCTTTAAAATTGTATTACGAAGGAACATGTTCATAATTTTCCTACACTGAAGGCATTTATAAAAATTATAATTTTGACGCATATAATACAAATTTAATTTATTAAAATGAATGATAATTTTTAGTTTTAGGAGGATTTAATCTTCATATGTCTTAAAGTTTAATTTTATTTAACAAAATTAAAAATATATATATAAAAAGTTTTTTTAATTCAAATTTAAATGAATATTAATAATGTTTAGTTCTTTCAATATGTATGCATCCTTGTATGTATATTTATTCTACAAACGGATACTTGAAATGAGACAATGTATTTTTTTACTTTAAAGCTGTTCAAATAAGTCATATATTTTTTTTCAAAATAATAAGCGCTTCGGCTAAATTAAATTATAAGAATAATATTTAAAATTTCAAAAAGCAGCTGCTGGTTAATTCTCAGGGGAAAAACATATTTTCAAATCGAAAGTGTTGATAATTACTGAAATTCCTTCAAATCTGAAGTAATAATTACTGAAATTCCTTCATTTTCCTAGCTCATTTACTGTCAGATTTAACTATACATTATCTAATATACCACAAACGAGATCTAAATACAGCATCTAAACGTACTACATTAAAACGCTTAGTTCTCAGATACAACATCATGTGCTAAAGTTTTATTTGCAGGTAATAAAGTAGTAAATTTCTTTCTAATTATCTTGAAAGCGCTACTAATGATTTAATACCAATTTTCAATTTATCCTAGATCCAAGCATGAAAGAAAGCTAGAAATTAAATATGTTACTTTATATTTCATGCGGTTTTCTTTTCTTCTTTTTTTGTTCATGAATTTCTTGCCAAAAGTATAGATTCATGATAATTGAACCTTTATTGTAACCGAAATTGAAGTTACTATAGTAAATGCTTAAATATTAAGGCGTGAGATAAGACTAATTTCATAGCTATGTCAGTAAGGTTTCTGAAGTCACCTTTTTTTCTAAAAAGCATTACATCGTTGCACTTAGGAATAAGTTTTTTTTTCTTTTTTAAATGCTGTATCCAGATATACTTAAAATAATAAAATTTCATTAAATAAGGTAGGCAATTAAACAAAAATTGCACAAAAATAAATTTTTATAAGTTTTATTATATATATATATATATAAGAGAAAGAGAGGATGATAATGATCTATTTTGTATGCAATCGTAATGCTTTCCTCGTTTTAGAATATAACAACATTTTTAGTTCCCAACATTTTAATAGGCTTAGTGGTTGAAATTAGTAGCATCCTTACTTCAACCGGACAAAACTAATGAGAATAAAGTGTCGTATATATGATGAAATAAATTGACATTTTTCTCCATCTTTTAGGTTATTATTTTACTAGATTAGAAACATCCAATCTAGAGCTCAACAGTTCAAAATTGACTGCGCAATGAATATTTCAACTTTAATGAACGGTATTCATACAGAGTACACGATCTGCGTCTAAAATTAAACAAATAGGCCGTTTCTTAAGCAAAATCAAATCCTCCTTTTCCGAAAAATGTTGTTTGGAAAGACAAATGTTGCTTTGATTTAGATAAACGCATTATTTTTACGTTTAGCAAAATGTTAACATTTAGGAAAGTGAAAACATTTCTTCTTGCAAGAAATTCATCATCACTTACAGTTTTCTATTCATATTCGGCATATTTCTGCTTTTAAAAGCTCTTTAGTTGGTCCCCTTTTCAAAAAAAGTATACGGTATGGTACCGTTATATTCAGTTAATTTTTCATGATATTATATCTGAACTAAAAAATGAATTAACTTTATCAGTGGATATTTGATAATTCTTTGCTGACTAATTCAAAAAGTCAGTCCTTATATCACATGAACCCCACCACATATGCCCAAGTGTTATTAAGATAATGCAATTCTGTGTAGGTGTCGAAGGTAATTGAGGTTAATTTGAAAAAAATTGTAATTGTAATTGTAAAAATTGTTGTATTGTAAAATTGTTAATTAATACAATTCCAGGCTATTTTTTAAAATAATTTATTGAAAGGTTATGAATATGTTATAGGTTTTAGCGAAGCAGATATAGAATTTAAACAGGTTGAAATTAGTAATGTTAATTTATAATTTTTTTATGGGAGAGGAGGTTCCCCCAAAGGACCTTAAATTAGAATTAAAATTATTTCCTGAATTTGATGTTCAGATCAAGAGGTCTTTAGATACTCTCAGAAAGCAGTTATAATCATTATCATTAACTGGAGTTGGAAAAAATTAAAGCAAAAATATCATAACTTATATTAAAAGAGACTAAACAATATGTGTTCTTTTATATCTTGAGGGAAAAAAATATTACAGATCATAAAATATCAAACTTAATTTAGATTTTATCTGTTGAACTCGAAATCAAAACTCGAAAACCAAAAAGGATTTCGTATTATTGAGTTTAAAGACATTAGTGATGTATTTTGGAGAACCATTTTCTTTAATTGAATCGACGAAACAATTTTAATAAACTATGTTTCATTCGACTTTAAATTGTATTTCTTAGAAAGGTGAAATTCTATTTAGATGATTCAAATGTGACAAAATTTTCTTATTTATGCTATTTTGGAAATATTCTTTTTAAAGTAAGCAATATCAAATACACATTTTCTTCTTAATGTAAAAATTATAATGGCGAAGGAAACAAAATCTTTAGAATGATAATTGTGCTGAAAACACAAATAATTCTATTTTCTGACCAATTATATTATATTTTTTTAAAATTTATACAGTTGTATCACTAAAACCTGAATATGAAGCCAAAACTTATGTTTGTCATAGCCTCAAAATTCATTTACCTGAGTATTAGATAACCTATTCTATCTAAGATATAGTTTTCAAATTTCGAGAGTGAAAATGTTCTCTTTAGATATCTATTTTCTTTATCTTTTTTTGTAAAATATGCATTTTCTATCGGACGTTACAAAACATTTCTCTGTATAAAAGCAGTATTGATTATGAAAATAATATTCACATGATTTGAAATATTTTTCATAAGGGAATTTGATATAAATATGTGTTAAAATAAAGAAAGGTTTTTTTTAATTTTTCCTAATTAATGTACTGAATAAAAAATGCAGAAAAACACTTGAAATCTATTATTTATCTGCTGAAAATTTATATATATAACTGACAAATAATTGGCAGAACCTCATAATCAAATTAATCCTCTCATGTACATTTTTTCTTATTTAAATAAATGTAAATGCAATTTTATTTCTAATAAAATGACATAAAACTTGAGTACTAGCGAGATTAAAAAACATAAAATGACATTAAAGCATGGAGATTAAAATTTATGACACTTTTATATCTACAACAATTATTATTATTAAAATTTTATACACCTATAGTTTTTAACACCCAATTTTCAAACATTATTTCAATTTCCTTTCAGCTATGTTGCAAATATTTGACAAATTATCTATTATTATATTGGTTTGCTATTCTAAAATTTGATATATCTATAGTTTTTAGGGACAACTTTAAAAAAAAATTTTTAAATTATTTTTGACTATATTACAATCAGTGTGGATATTAAAGGATTTTTCTATATTAATATAAATTATAGCTTCGCATAATATAATATTCAAACAAATTAAGTAGTTCTAAGGAAAGGCTAAAAATGTAATAATTATGTTAATTTCATTTTTAAAAAATGTTAATTTTTTATGTTAATTAATTTATGTTACTTTCATTTTTTGGACATTTGCTTGCCTTACATTTTGTTACGTTTTTAGCGTAGGGGTTCGGATTGAATGGACTTCATTTGAGGACAGCACAAACAAATTTATTTACAGTTATTTACAGGATAATTGATAAAATAAAAATTTCAGATAAATACAATCCAGCAGTTAACAGTCACTTACGACGTAAATGCAAGTCTTACGCACAATAAAAACAAACTGCAAAACAGCTATCGTATAGCACAGCAACAGTAAATCGCAGCGAGCTCAATAATACAACGTTAAAAGCAAACGTAAGCTCAGCTCACGAATCCTCTAGTCCAGCGAGACGCTTTTTTTCAGAGCAAACTCTCAACTAACTCATTCACTCACTACGGTGGTTGATTTCTTGGGGCACCTAGCCCCGGCAGGGGCTTATCCCCGGTTATGGCTGTAGTTCTTCCTCGTTGCGATCATTTACTGCCGTGGTCATCTTCGAATTCGTGGTCATCATCTGGAAAAATGCTGGAGGAACTTTTATAGTAGCTGTTGGAGAGTAGGGGTGAGTGAGGTGGCGAGAGTCATTACGGGTTTTGATTGGCTATTTAGGGGTGGTGAACGTGGAGTTATGCACCTTGTGGGAACTTTAAACTTAGAACTGAAGGAGGGAACGTTTTCATCATGAAGTTAAGTTTTAAATATGAGAAGAAGAAAAATTACGTTAAGTTAGAAAAATTTGGTAATGAAGTAAAGTTAAAGTAAGATATTTCTGGGTCTTCTGATTTTAAGGTTCGGCGTGTATATGTGGATATTTAGGATGGCTTCGTTTTTACTTTTTTCTAGGTCAACAAAAAAATTTCCGCAAGTTTTATAATAAATTTTTTCAGTGGGGGACAATCTAATGCAAGGTACATGTTTTTGCTTGGCATATACCATTGCATTTTGCAGATGTTTCGGAGAAATCTGGTTTGCAGTCTTTCAACTAAGATTAGGTTTGATTTAGGCGCATAACCCCACACTGGGCAAGCATATGTAATTACTGGACGCAAATAGGCGGTGTAAATAAGTATTTTTCCTAGTCATTTTGGAGCCTCGAGAGATTAAGGAATATAATTTACGAGTTAGGTCTCGAAACTTGTTGATTAGATAATTAAAGTGGGGCTTCCAAGTTAATTTACTGTCTAAAATGACTACTAAATATTTACATTCCTTACACCACGGGATGTTTTTATTTTTAATTTGAAGGGGGCGGAATTTCTTAGCTTTATATCTACTAAAATAAATGGCTTCAGTTTTTGAGGCATTAATTTCGATTTTCCATTTGGTGAACCAGTCCTCAAGAGATTTAATATGTCTATTCAGAGCTATTGTAATGTAATTTGGATTTTTATTGCGCGCTAGTATTGCAGTATCATCAGCGTACATGCATAGTAGGGTATTAAATTGTTTCGGTATGTCATTTATAAAAAAAGAAAAAAGAACTGGCCCCAGCTTAGATCCTTGAGGAACACCTGCTAGAATCGGTTTGATAACTGAAAAAACATTGTTCAGTTTGATCCTGAAGGATCTGTTGCTGAGGTATGAAATTAAAATTTTGATTAGGTGAGGGGGTGTATTGTAATTTATTAATTTGTAAATAAGGTCTTTGAGCCAAACTCTGTCAAAAGCTTTCTGGATATCGAGAAAAACTGCTGCAGTGTATTGTTTGTTGGAAAAACCTTCTTCGATGAATTCGGTTACCCTGAGCAGTTGGTGAGAGGTAGAGAGAGCATGACGAAAACCAAACTGTTCTGGGATTAAAATATTGTTTTTATTAAGGTGGTGATTTAATCTAGTTAATATTACGTGTTCAGTGATTTTACTGATAGTGGGGAGAAGCGAGATGGGGCGATAACTATTGGGATCAGTTGAATCCTTACCAGGTTTAATGATTGGGATTACTGCAGCAGTTTTCCAGGAACTTGGAAAGAATCCTAATTTAAGCATATTATTAATAATATCGGCAAGAAAGTTAACATAATTATCAGGTAAATTTTTAATCATCTGGTTACTAATATTGTCTATTCCAGATGCTTTTTTAATATTTAGATTTTTAATATAATCTTTTAGTTCGTTAAAATTAGTGGGGGAGTAGTCGTTAAAATTGGGGGGGGGGGAGTCTTGAAAGCTTTTGATTGTATTATTTACAAGGTGCTCTGTTGTGGGATCATGAGTGTCATTAGGTTTAAATTGATTCTCAAGGCTTTCCGCCAGGCAGTTTGCTTTGTCATTATCGTTAATTGCAATACTAGTTTGGCCATTTAAGGGCGGAATCTTGTTTATTTTTGTGCGATTTAACTAATTTCCAAATGGATCCGTCTTCTGCGTTGGTGTTTACGATTTTGTTGACGAATTCATTATTATCGAGTTGTGTGCCTAGTTTAGTGATTTCTTTATTTAATCTATTCATGAGTCTCTTGAAAACTAAAAATCTTCCTGGCAATGTTTCTATCTCTTATGAGGGTTCTCATTTTGGGGTCTATATGTTTTTGGTTGGTCATACTGGGAGCTGATGCCTCCATTTTGGCTTTGAGGATTTGAGTTTCTAGATGCTTGACGGAGGCTTCTAATTCGCTGGTAGAGCAGTTTTCTTGGCTAAGCGGAGTTTCTGCTTGGCTGAGAAGGTAGTTGAAATTTTTCCAGTTAGTCTTGTATATAGAGGAGTTTATTGGGAGCGAGTATTTGAAGTAAAAATTTAGTAGGATGGGGTTGTGATCTGAGTTAAGCTCAGGGATAGATTTAATGTCATAGGGGTAGTGGAAGTTATTTACTATTGTAAGATCTAGGGTGTTAGCGGAGTGGGAACCAAATCTAGTGGGGGAGTTAGGTGCTAGAATTTCGAGACCGGCCTGTTGGGCGAAGTGGTAAAGGGAATTGCCTCTTGGACTTTTACATTTACAGCCCCAGCTAACGTGTTGAGCGTTGAAGTCGTCGCAAAAAATTTGAACCGGGCCTAATTGCATTAGAATTTCAAGATCAAAAGTAAAATTAGAACTATTACTGCTTGGGGGGGGATATACACAGATGTAAAGATTAGAGGTTCCATATTTTTAATATTAATTTTAACCACTCTAGCTTCTACATGTTGTAGGACGGGTGGGGGGACCTCGCTATGAGGTATACCGTTTTTGATTAAAATAGCGGTTCCTCCTCCTAACTGATTAATGCGATAACTATAGTACGAAAAGTAATTGTCCAGGAAGATTTTTCTTTGTGGTCTAAGGTGGGTTTCTTGCAACAATATTATATCGGGATTATACTTATTTACAAAATTACGGAAATCAAACATTTTATTTTTAATGCCATTTGCGTTCCAGTAAATAATACGAAGGCTGTGGCGATTGAATTTTATTTATTATTTTAAAGCGCCTGATCACTAAAAGCACTGAGGAAAATTGTAAATTTTTCCGCTGGATCTTTTGCATCTTTTAATTTACTTAGTTCAATGAATAGTTTGGGAAATTCTCTAACGACCTGGTTGAACGCTCTCATTGCGTCAACAACGTTTGCTAGTTCAGTTGGGATTACTGTTTCAACCTGATCGCGACCGTGGCCGTCATGTGGTGCCAACTCTTGGCTATGGGTTTTGCTGAAGTGGCTCGCGTATGAGATATTTTTCCTAACAATGGATTGTGATTTCAGGAAATAGTTATTTCTGTTTTGTGCTGCTGAGGGTAGTTTTGGAAATTTCGGACAACCTCTATAGCAGGCGATGTGCCCATATTCTAGGCAATTTATGCATTGAGGGTTATCGATGACTTCCTTTAGGGTGCAGGCGTTTGTTTCATGGTTTTTTCCACATTTTAGACAGCGCACTTTTTATTTGCAGTATGGTGGAAGTTGTTACATTGAAAGCATTGCGTCATCATAGGGCGACCTTTAAAGTGCTCGACTGAAATACTTAAGTAGCAGATATGCTTGATGTTAAAGATTTCCTCAGCAGCTTTAGTTTTTGGTAATTCAATCAGGTAGAATGGTAATGGCTCCTTCGTTCTAAACTTTGTCATTTGAGAGATTTTTATCACAGGAATATTTTTATCTGTTAGACTATTTTCTATTTCTTGAATACTAAAGCGGTGGGGGAGACCCTTGATTACGACTTTTAGTGGTCGCTTGTCCTTTGGTGTAATTACATAGTGCTCAAATTCATTAACATTGCAGAATTCTTGGATTTTTTTGTGTTGGTCTATTGTTTGGGGGAACGTACGTACTCATTTTTACGTACTCATTATTGAATTTATAAGTGGTTTCACCACAGCTTTTATTGATCATTTCAAGTATTACTTTGAGATTGTCTACCGCTTTTAACATGATCGGGGGTATTTAGGGATCAGTTGGTTTATCTGCATTTATCTCGGGTTCTTCAATAGTAAGACCGGCAAATCGGTTTTGAATGGGGATGTGGTTAACAGCTGGTTCTTTAAAGATAGTTCTAGAGACTTTCCTTTTAGAGGGGGATTGCAATTGATTACTTTCGCGAGCCTGATGGGGGGAAATTTTAGAAGCACAGTTAGCGTCCTGACAAACACCAAGAGATTTCAACTCACCCCTGGCGTCTTCTAAGTCTTTGGCGAACTTCTTCCTGTGTCCATCATGCATCTCGGCGATGTGGTGTGAAGGACCGCAATCTTGTCTTGTTTTTATGTAGGTATGATTAAACATTTCAACTTGATAATTCAGTTCCTTGATAGAGGTGACTAGCATCGCATATTTAGCGCATTGTTCGCAGGGACGCTGTGTAGCATGTTGAGCGGTGTCGCATGACACATCAGTGTTCATCGATTCATTGTTTTGCGCTGCGCATCTTTTCTTATTTGGTTCCATCATCGACCCTTCCAAAACTAATCCTAAAAAGGACGAGTCGGATCTAGGAGTTTCATCTAAGGTTGGCTGAGACAGTGTGGTGGTTGAAAACCAGAGCTGGAACGTACACGACCTCCCAGTTCAAATCCCAAGCACCGAAATCCTCAACTAACTCATTCACTCCGGCTACTCGTCCCTTATATAGCCGAGGAAGCGCGTGCACCGAAACTCGTGAAACTTCTCAAAACATCGCGCGCAATCCAGCGGCTTCTAGACTATTCCTTTCGCCAAACCATCAAGCTGGCGCGAGGCTCCTCGCCAAACGTGGCCATCTTTGGTGCATTTTCGTGCCGCTCGCCCCCTTTCCTTACATTTATATGAGGGAAAACAAACTTTGTTTCATTTTCCGTTGAAGTCAGTTTTATTCAAATTACATAAATTGTTATGTAATTGTTCAATTTATTTGATGGTCTCTATGTAAGGAATCTTTTCCCCAACTGAAATATTTGACTATTTTGAGGAGGACTTTTTAAAGCATAAGTACTGTTTAAATTTATAATTTGCAAGGAAATAAATATTATAATTTTATGCTGAATAATTTAGAATCTTTGAAGTATAATGTCTGTCAAATATGACAGCAAATAAGTGTTAATAAGTATTAAGAAAATGCGTTTGCTTTTAGTTTCATCATCATCTTTTATCATAATATTTAAGATAATTAAATAAAATTATGCAAATACTTTATTAAGAAAATGCTATTATTCGAATATATAACTCAAATCAAATAAATTATTTGAATTCAACAGCTGTTAAAATACACAAAATATTCTCTATCACACTGCAACTTAAATACAATATTAATCAATGATGGTAATTTAAAAGATTAATACATGAAAAAAAATAAGAATGAATAACCGATGCATAAAAAATATTCATATGACCTAAAAGAATTTTAATTCTTCAAAATTACACTTGCTTAGTTTTTTCAATTCTATTTTATTACTACAAATTATTTTTCAATTTGTATTGAATTATTTTTCAATTATTATTATTATTATTTATAAATTATTTATTTCAAATAAAATTCCATTATTCACTGTATTAAAAAATTTGTACAACAATTTTGTTATATTAGCAGAAGTAACAAGGCAGCTCTTTAAGTCTTTGACAAAAGAATATTTTCCTACTGTGCGGTTTATTCTATCATCTAGATTTATATATTTTTTCGCTCTCCGTTTTCCCTCTAAATTTAATCTAACCCCTAATCTAAAATAAACTTTCAAAAATGTATCTAGCGTTCTTAAAGAAAATTTATCAGTTTTACCGTGAGAAAAAAAACGAATCTTTTGAAGGAAAACACACTTAATTGTCTCACTTAATCTTATCAGTGCGAGAAACGTGCATAGCCCCTCTAGATGCATGGCAAGTTTTCCTGCCAAAGATGATTAAATCCCAATAAACCTACCATGTGAGCGCAAATGACACCCTCTAATGAGTTATCGCTAAACATCATGCTAACTTTCGTCAAATCTGACACTTTTAAGATAACGTTTAAAATGCTGCAACCTCTTCTAGGAGGGATCCTTTAACAGTAACAAAACCGCCTTGTAAACAAGACCGTTGATTGACAGTTTTTACGACTGGTACGCAAACGAACTGCACGGATCTGTCCCACTGCGAAATGTCACGTGGCTTCGGAAATGTTCTCCTTTCGATTCCCTCCTTCTCAAAGAGGTGGAAATAATAAGCCTTTTTTGTGTGTGCTTTATCAAATGAAGTAAACGCTTATAATCGTATATTTTTGGCTTCAGTTTTCAGTAATAGCGGAAACGCCACCCTATTGCTATTTTGTGAGCCTATTTCCATTTAGCTAGGTGATTGGGTGTGGCATTTAAATTTTGTACTTGCAGAATTCATAATTCTCTTAACACACTCACTAGCCAATGAATTAGAAACCTTTGACCATTTGAATGCTTGCTAGGGATGAAGTATGCAATTTTTTTTTTGTTTTGTTTTGTTATGACGTGGGTTACACGTGGTTAGAATGCTAGTATAAATAAGGTGTAAGAGTCCTTTCCGCGATAAATGAAATAAAATGGAAAAAACGACAGATCTTTCGCCATTTGAAAAATGGCTTATTTTTGGCGCCCTTTTAGCAGGTGCCTCGATTTCGAAGATGGCAGATCTCACTGGGTTTTCAAAAGTTGGAATCAGAACCCACAATCCTTCTCTAGAAGGCGTAACTGCGGTTCGAGCACAGTTTCCCAGGAGCGCAGTCGGCGTCGTCTTCGACGAATTGTAAGGCAGAACAGTGACTCTACTGTGATTCAAGTGACACAAATCGTCAACCAAGGCTCTTCCTAACAGATTTCAGCTCGAACCATGAGCAGAGAATTGCAGAGGATGGGAATGCACAGTCGAGTGCTTGTGAGAAAACAACTCCTTTCTGCCCGACAAGCAAAAATTCGTTTGCTGGGTGTTGGGGAAGAAGACACTCGGCATCTGAGGATTGGAAATGGTAATGTGGTCGGATGAATAAAGCCGCACCTTATTTACCACTAATGGAAGACATCGAATTTGACGAGAACCCCATGAAGCCATAAATCCATCTTGTCTTACTCGCACTGTGCGAAGGTCTGAAAGGAGTATCATGATATGGAGCATGTTCTGCTGAGATGGAAGTGGTGTCCTGATGTTCCTCGAAGGTAAACAAACTACCATGCGAAACCTAGATATACTGTCAGATCAAGTGCAGCCTGCAATGTTTCATTTTTATTCTGATCGTGACATGATACTTGATGGACGAAAATGCAACTACACATCTCCCCAGAAGTATTCAAAATTGGTTCGCTGGGCATCAGTCAGACTTCCAGCGCCTTCCCTGGCCTCCGCACAGTCCGGATCTTAACCTCGTAGAAAATGTGTGAAATATGGTGGAAAGACGCATCCGACAGCACTCTCCTCTGCCATCTAATTTACAAGATCTAAAAAGCTGCGTAGGCAATGCATGGTATTCTCTGGATGTAAACACACTCCAGAAGTTTGTAAACTCGATGCCCAAACGAACCAGAGTAGTATTCCGTGCAGAAGGTGGTCCAATAAAATATTTACCTTGGGTTTTTAATTCATTGACTTGTGATTGCATAAAACAGAATACAGTTTACTAATGAAGTACAGCATTTAGAAATAAATACTTCAAATATAATTTTCTCACTGACAATACCATACAACAAATCATCACATATTATCCCTATTTGAGCAAAGAGTGTAAAGCATTGAGAAAACTGAAGGGGCAGGTTCAATCTCTCGTCATTTGACCATGGCTCAGAAATCAGGAAACCATCCAAAAGAGATCTCTGGAAATTAATATAATTAAATTAAATGACAGAATATGTAAATGAGCGTTTTTCTATTGTTTTTTACGTGAAGAAGCGAAATACGAGTCGCGTTTTTTGTATTTTTCTTATCTATTCCAAGAGCAACGAGTATCCATGCACGCCTTTTTCCTGCCATCGAGTAAATTCAACATTTGACATATGTTCCTCCATAGCTCAATGAACTTATGAACCTTATCAGATTTCCCTTATTTTGCTTGTTACGTCTTTGAACTATCGCTTTCCATAGCGGCAGATTGACAAACCAGAAGATAGTGTTACATATTTCATCCAAAATTTGACCGTTTGAATTTTGGTGATAAAATTATATTCATCCAGCTAGCTCGTTACATTTTTAATGAATCGCATTCACTAACATACAATGGCTGTTATCCTTCTAAGTTGGTGTATTTTTACTCCCTCAAATTCGAAGTACTGAGAATTTTGATTGATCTCTGCGTTTTAAAAACTCTTCGAGTTCAAAAAACACATTTTTGATTTCATATTTGTCTGTCTGTGATGAAGGTAACTGAGAAACAGTTTGAGGTAGATAAATGAAATTCGGTATTCGCTTTTTGCCAAATTTTGAGCAAAATCTATTCTTAGGAATTCTGCACGTAAGACTTTTCGAATTGGACTGAACGCCATTGTTACAAAAGAGAGAGGGCTGGATGGATAGAATTGGGCAGACAGATTTAGCATTTGCGTTGCTGACACGTGTCAGACGTTGAGCCATTCGTTTGAGCATCGATCAGCCTGCGAGAAGGAGCGTGTAAATGCAATCACTCAAAAGCGTAAGACTTAAGCTTAGAATTAAATTTGTTATTTGGAGAAAAAACTCGCATGTCCGATTGGGTTAGTGGCTTTGTGACCACAAATATACTTTCATTTTTACTTTCGGTTCCAATTGGTAGGGAAACCGCGCCTTGAGCGCAGATTCGACTTTCTTGTACTATTGACCGCATACTGGAAAATAATCACCGAGACATTCCCGACGAATCACAACGCAGGTTCGGTAAAAATACTAAATTCACGACAAAGGCTTTTGAAAGTATCAAAGCCACGCGAGGAGCTCTCCAATGTATCGGAGAGTGCGATCGACAGTTTCGGGGAGACGACACCAATTGCGGCAGAAATGGCGTGATTCTAAAATTGTGATTTTCGAACCGAAGGAAATATAAAGTGAGACGTTCAACAAAACCTTTTCGTAAACGTTTTATCTATAACAATGTTTTCTCTTTCTGTACAAGAAAGGTATGAAAAACATAATATAATAGATATTTTACTGTATTATATCTTATTTTATGATATGTGGAAGGTGTTTTTTTTTCAGAATTGTATCAATAATTCCAGATTATTTTATAAAAAATAATTTCTATTGAGAATCACTATCTTCAAAATATTGGAACGTTTCTGTTATTCATTCATTCTGCAAATTCATAGTACTAAATTTCGGATTATCATAGAAACACAAAATATCTTTAAGAATGAATTTCTTCGATTCCATCTTTGTTGAATTCTGTATATACAGAAAAATTTATTTGTTAGTATACGAAGTAGACATAAAAAATTATTGTATATGACGGAAATTTCACACAGAATTTTGATGATTTCGTTTATATATATTTTTTCTTATATTTTATGTTTTTTAAAAACTGTTCAGGAAAATATATTATGAAAGTGCGATCTGATATCTGTATATTATTTGAGATGTAATCTATCGACAGAAACAACTCCCAAGTGTGAATTCGATTTTCTTCTCTGTTCCACAAAGCAGAATTGAGTCTGTCTTTGCAGAACAGTTATGGATGCAGATAAAATACGGCGAATGGCAACCTTCGAAGTGTTTAAACTGGGATTAAAGTCAAAGTCATTCAAAAGCCAAAAGTAAAGGCTTCAAGGCCGTCTTGCTGGAACAAAGGTAGCGCGTCTTCCTCGTGTTCTGTGAGTCCCGGTTCGGGCATGGTTGTTCTTCTGTGTTCTATCTCTGAGATGTGTGAATGTTCCCCCTTGTAAAAAGGGGCTGTGCAAGCGAGTGTGTGATTAATTCTCATATGAGTTAGAAGTCAGACTTCTGCCTTCGGGTGCTCAGGGGTTCATACCCTCAGAAGCTACTGCACCCCTCTTTCCGTGGTAAAAAGCGGAAGCGACATCATCATCATCAAATGTTTAAAGTCCTTCCTCACTTGACACATTCACCTTTTCAAATTTTACAATTTCGGCTAGCATCAGATTTCACTTTCATCTGATTTTTTTATATGCTGAAGGCATTCTCCTACACAAATATTATTATTACTGTTTCGCCCTGGACTGGAACAAAAAGGCCGTGCAGGAAATTAGGAATTTGTCTGAACACCCAATCCACCTTCCGCCGTGACACCTCCACTGACAACTTTTCTGTCTCTAGTGATTTCAGAAACTCACGAGCCCATCCTCGCAGTCCATTTAACCCTTCAAGACTCACTTAATGGCTACGAACTCGTGCGTGGGATTGAATTGGTGGACTCGTGCTGTATTTGAATTCGATGAAAGATTTCAGCACAGGCGAGTGCCACCCGTCAACCTTTGCGGGAGCCATATCAACGTGGCTCGTCTTGCATCTAAAATCGTATATGAGAGAAAATGTAGTGCATTTTGTATTTACTTTTATTCGACTGTGTCTAAAATTTCATTCAGAATTATAGTTAAATTTGCAACTTGAAAGGAAAGAAAAGCCCCAATGAATCTAAGCGCTTACAACGGAGATGATCACTTAGACATTCAGTCGTAACTATTTTAAAAGACCTTGCAAAACGATTGCTGAAAAATATTTCAGCTAAAAGCAAGAATAAAAAATTAGAAAAGTCATTAATTTTATTAATTTTTTAAAAATTTATTCGGAGAAACAGATTTTGGATTCTTTTTCTTTCATCGAACTGCAGATTCAATTATTTTGTCTGGACGGTATAGAAACAATGTATGTAGTATATAGCATATATTATTGTAGTTAATGGAACATTATAGCATTTGTATAACATATTGTGGTCACGTATTATTGCCGATCGTGTTTTCTCTGACAAATTTGATTTAAAATCTGTATAAGCGTATAAGTTTGAAAATAAAACTGAATTCCCGTCATCTGCTCCTCTACATTTTTGCAATGTTAACAGTCACACACACACGGGGCCACAGATTGGTCTCCGATAGGGAATTTTGTCTTTAAATTTGTAGAAATCCGCAGTTTTGGTGCGAACGGGTTCAAAATCCTTCCCTTTTAGCTCGCCGAGTCGTATTTTAAGAGGTTTTTTTCCCTCAAATATCTGTTTTGCGCTATCAAGGGGGCATGGAACCGGAATTTTCTCTTCGAATCGAAGATCGTAATATTTTATCTTCGAGTGCTTCATACACAAAATAAAATTTAATTTAGAAAAAGGAAAAAACGAATGCACTTGCATCACTTTTAAGAAACAGCTCATAGAATCATTTTCATCGATGCACTAAATTTTTCAGCGGGTATTATGTTGAGAGAAAAGGCATTCACCGAGAATAGCTCTCAAGATGGAGGGGTTGATTAAAACTTCAGTCACGGCCGTTCGTCCTTGGACCACCTGCATTCTGAAATGACATGGTTGGGCTCTCGAAGTTTATGACTTTAAAGTCTGCTGCAACCTGTTCCAAGGTATCTCGGGTCCCATTCACTTCTCTTTTTTTTTCTTTTTCTTTTTTCTTTTCTTTTCTTTTCTTTTTTTTTTTGCCGTTATCGCCGATGTTCGTTGCATTCTGTTTTTATCAATTGCTGAATGGACATTTGTTTATTTATGATTGCAGATTTATACGTTTACTATCTATGAAACTTAAACACAAAGATATGTTTCGTGTTCACTTAGCAATAACCATTTTTAATGGTAAATATATGATGGAATAGTGTCCCTTTTTTGCTTTTAAATTAAATAATAAGGTGCGTTTTTTTACACCGGGGAATCCAATGTTTTCAAAACAAATGGAGAGATTAAGTAAACTCAAGCATTCAAATTACAATATATATATATATATATATATATATATATTTATATATATATATAAAATTTTACTTGTTTTATATTTGGAAATATGGAATTTTGTGATCAATTTCGCACTCTCTTCCTCAACACGTCAAAGTTCCCTTCCAGCATAAAGTTGTTATATATCCGATATGATCACAATTCTTGATAGTATCGTACAGTCTCAAATATCGTTAAATTCACAGTACAATATAATATCGAACAATATTGAAAAACATCACATTCTGCTGCTCAGGTTTTGCATTTTTATTTTTGTCACGAATATTGATAAAAATACTCGTTTATTTACTAATAAAAATGTCAAAAGGAATGTATAGGCAGGAACGTGAAGCAATAGTTCTAATTTAGATTTTTTAAGTCAAATTAATCGTAATTCGAATTTTTCTGGTTATTTGTTTTCACATTACCGTCAAATTTTCTCTACAATTGGAATTTATTTTGTTGTGTTTGTCATCTAAACAAAAAAAAAGGTATGTTTTTATTTTTGTTCTTTTAAGTAAGTATGCTTTTACATCCGCATAAAAAAGTATTTTTTGCTCTTTTGCAAAATTCTAGCATTCTGAGTGTATTACAATGTCAATTTAATTAAGTTGCGTACTTACTTATTAAAATCCTTGTTTTAGATATTATTATTTTGGAATTATAATACGTAATTATCGCTTTGTCTATTACAGTTTATTTAGTGCATAAAAGTATTATCTAATAAAGTATTATTCCATAATATTATCTTTTAATCTGCTGGTAAAATAAATTTCTAATTTTATGAGAGTAGAAGTGAGTGTTTCCTCTCGAAAACCGTTCGTTTCGGAAAACCGCACTGCGTCACACTTTTGGAACCACTCTAGTGTTCAGAGGGTTGAAGCGTGGGGAGCGAGAATAGTTTTGCTGAAATGTCTATGCATATAGAAAAATTAATTTGTAATATTTTTTTTTTTAGTTTTAAAAATTTACCCTAAATTAGCAACGTTTGGTGACCAACTTATTCGCCCAAACGCTGATTTTGTTTGTTAAAATATTAATACTGACTACGTTTGTCGAAATTTGCATTAATTTGTTGTAGATTGGTTACATTTAATATGATTCAAACATATGAGTTAAATGTAACCAATCTACTATAAATTACTGCTCAAGTAAATTAAAATGTGTCTATATGACCGTTGAATTGTATAACTTGTAACTGTACATTTTAACGATAATATAGACCTTTATAGAATTCTTAGGCACATAATTACAAAAAAAAGCAGATTTTGAATTCTTGGCCGCAATTTTAATTATTTCACGAAATAACCGATTATGATTTATCAGCTATTTCAGCATTTACTTAATTCTTGAAAGAATTTATCATATTTTATGAAATAACTGGATTTATGCTTTAACGATGCAAGCCAGTGATCAATTATTTCACTTGTTTGGATATAAATGAGATAGAATTGTTATGTAGAATTTAGAATTGTTAGTGATCAATTGTTTAGATATATTTGAACCTAACTTAGTGCTTTATGAAGTTTATTGTTTAACATTAGAATCTTGATTTCGTTTGCATTGCTTTCCTCCGACTGAACGGAGACTTCGTGACGCAGCGTACTTTGTCCCAAGCGCGAAAAACAATATCCTGAGATTTCACTCATCAGCTAAACGAAGCGATGAGCGCAGCTGTAAAAACATACAATGAGGCAGTCTGAAATTTGCACACTAGTTTATGCGCATTTGATTAGGGTTGTCAAACCATTAGTAATAAGCACCCCGTATCCTTACATTTTATGCATAGTGAGTGTGAGAGATTTACAAATGAAAATAAAGATTTCCACGATTTGTATTATAAAAAGAATTGTTTGGCTAAAAAGAAGTCGACTGACGCATAAGTATTATAAGAAAAAGTGCTAATGCGTCTGTAAAAATCTAAAGTAAGCATACTTATTATAACGGCTTTTGCATAGAAGTGATAGATGATTTCCATAAATTATTACTGGCTTGTTAGTAATTCATATTATTCTTTGATAATCCCCACAATTTTTCGGTCACTGCAATTTTTCTCTTGCTTCAAAACGTGGATGATTAAAAACCAAATGTATTATGTTTCCAAATTTGTTTGTTGTCGTTTTGTGGTCCGTTTGACTTTGAATCAGCAAAATTGTGATTCTTGTGATTTTTTTTCTGCAGAGATTAATCCTTGCGAGGCGGATAATGGCGGCTGCGAACACCACTGCAGTTATTCGGGGAAGAGAGTCCACTGCCGCTGCGCGCCCGGGTACACGCTCCACACGGACGGAAAGGTCTGCAAGGGTGAGCTAACTCCGGCTTTCCCCCCCCCCCCCTCTTTTTATCTTCTTTTTTTGAATAAGTAATAAGAAAGTGCATAAGTAATAAGAAATTATAGATCTATTCTAACTAACCAATTTCTATGTTTTGCTGTTCCTTCATCTTTTATAAGATATATATTGAGGGAGACAAAACCAAAGAAACCATTTCCTGCCACTTCTGCTGTACCAATTTTGTAGATTTTTATCTCTTATGAAAGTAATGACTGAAGGGTTCATATGATTTTTGTATGAAACCGTTAGTGCCGTGAATCAAATTCAAGACAATTTTCAAAAGCGAGACTTCTCTGTGGATTCTCTAAGAGAAAAACCTTCGAAAGGATTTACCTGTCATATATACTACAAAAAATATCTAATAATCCGATTTCGGAATTTTTTTTATATAAAAACTCATAACTACTAGATACGTCCTCAATGGCCATCTGCTTTCTTTGCCTCCATTTGCGTGAGGTATAAAAGACAGAACTTTCAAATTCAATAATTGGACAGATTTTACCAATTTCCGTCGCTAGCTGATGGTTTCTTTGCAAAAATTGCTAACCAATCAGACATTATTATACAGTAATAATTCAAAATATTATATTCTGCCTTCATAAATTATTTATCATTCATTTCATTATATTTCGTCGACTTTGATGCCTGCTTTAAATCCATTATATGGATATCAAAGGCGGCTAGTACTAATAAGAAAATGTAATCATGTCATTCAAATTTGATGTTTAGCATTTTATTATAACAGATAAAAATATTCTTATCATTGAGAATATGATGTTGCTTTTGAAATGAAATGAAAGAAAGGCAGTCAACAGAAAGGCGCGTTTTTTGCTTGATTGCCAACCAACTGACAATTATTTTGTTTGAAACAAACATCGATTGTGAAATTCTTGTACAAAGAGAATGTGCTGTAATAGAGTAACTATTCAACTTTGAAATATTGATGGATCTCTGTATATGAGATCTCCTCCACTTGAGAGAATCGATTTTTTCACTAATGTTTGTTTGTCTGTGATCACGATGACTCAAAATGCGTTCATATTGGCGGAGGAAGTTTAGTATATCATCTTAAATCGAAATTCGTCGATTTCGATGAAATTCAATCTAAATTTAATTACAGAAAGAATGCATGCTCGTCCGTCCATCTGAGTTTAAATAGTATGATAAACTATAGACGGAAATCAATGGTTGAGGTTATTTTTTTATCACAATCACTGTGGATGCATATCAAATTTTAGACTCCATCGATCCGCTTGAGAGTGTATTGAGCTTGTCTACACTCTTATAAACGAACGTAATAACATTGAAATGCGAGTACTAAATGAAATTTGGTGCGTGCTTACTTTGTCTAACATTGAATATTTGCATTTCATTTTTATTTAAATCAGTCGGAAGGAAGTTGTCTTAAACACAATCTCGTTTTCATTTCTACAATATGAAGCATGAAACACAGCTGTAAGAGAAGCAAGTACTACTTCGCCGAATTTCATATTCCTGGTACTTAAACGTCTGTTTTTATGTGAATTGTACAATTTATGTGAAACGGCTTTATTGAGGTTTTTTTTTTCCTGCTCCAGAAATCAACCCCTGTGAAAGTGGAAATGGCGGATGTGAGCAAAGGTGCAACTATGTAGAAAAAAGACTCTCTTGTGGCTGCGAACCCGACTTCACAATACAACCAGATGGGCGGTCCTGCAAAGGTGAGGGTTTCTGTACCTCGATTCATTTTAGAAGAAGGTAGTAAAATTTACGAAAGTCGCTGAGAAAATAAAGCCACTAGAATTCCTGTAATGATAAGAACCAAAGAAATGAAGAACCAAAGAAAGAATTTTGGTGGCTCAAAACATTAGTTTTTGATCTCTCATTGCATGTCTTTATTTTTTTCCTTCCCAGAAACCATCTTTGTTTCTCTTAATATTTCTGCATGGGCGTAAAACTCACGAGGTTGATCATTACTTAATTTTTTCCAAGAATTGTCTTTGTGCCAAGAAATTTCATTACGATAGAAAAATGAATATAAAAACACAGAAGTGTGGAAAAGATTTCAATTGTGAATAAAGAAACAGGGTATATTAATAAGTGGTAAATGGGTATCAGAGATAAAGCATTTATCTTAGGCTAAGTCTGTCTAATATGGAATATGGCCACCATGCAAGGCGCGCAACGAGCTCTTATATTGCTTATGAGGCTGATAATCAATATTTGCAGCAACAAAGTCTATTCTTCCAAAGCGTTTAATCCAGAAGATTCTCGGCTAGAAAGTTACGCTGTTCAATGAGTCTTTCCAAACCATCCCATTCATGTTCTATATAATTCAGAACCGGAAATCTTGAGGGCCAGTACATTCTTCGAATATATTATTCTTCAAGAAAACCAACAGACTGAGCTAATCGCTCCTAAAAATGATGTGCTGTAGAGTATTGCATAATCGCTCCTAAAAATGATGTCCTACCCAAAAGCTCTTTGGAACAATCTCAGATAGGTTTTAAGGATCTTATCTTTAAAGTGGCATTACCCGCATAGAAGACATGCAGTGGTGTATGATTGCTCAAAACTATGTCGCCCGAAACAAGGATTTTTTTGCCACTAGACTTTATCACAAGAGTTACTGGCTCGGATTTTGGATTAATACTCAAAGGAAAGAATGATACTCGCATCTTCCAATAGTTCACACTTTTATTCACGGCTACTCGTACACTACTAAACTATGCTTGCTTTCGGTGGGGTAACACACTACGTGCGCGCCACCTATTGGTTGCATATTTTACAGCTTCTTAACACTCCCGACCTTGAAACCTTAAGGGTTCAATACAAAAATTCTATTACAAAATACAATATTAAAGAATACAATAGTTTTTAAAATACATGATATTGATGTAAAAAACACAGGAATTATATAATAACAACATTAAGTAATACTACAACTATATTTTATCTACAGAATATTCAATCATTTATGGGTAGAACACAAATATCTCTTAGATTTCTCTTAAGTATTTTACCAGTAGGTAGTAATACATTCACTACTCTTACTTTAGCATCTTTACTGATAAATAATTCGGATATTCTACCAGTTAGCCACTTTACGCTTGGCATATTTTCATCTTTTATTAACACAAGTTCACCTAGTTTTAC
>JAOUZG010014841.1:703647-719236 GCA_026289955.1 Argiope argentata | reverse complement strand
ACTCACAGTGTTCTGTAGCGCGATCTATTTGCGAGAATGACGCCACATTTTGTTGGAAGATTAAACAAGATAGGGGAGGAAGGATTCCTCGAAAAAAAATATTACTTCCAAATTCACCGCTAGGGGAATATGTGGCGATATGTAATAGAAAGTAGAGTGTTAACAAATGAAAATCAATACGGAAATAAAATTACCTTTTATTTTTCACATTTGCTGATTTATTTCAAGTTCAATATAGCAATTCTTTTCAAAAAGCGAAAAATTTCCATAAGCACCGATAAAGTCTCTTTATCTGCAATTTCACTTAATGGGTAACAGAGAACGATGAGCATAAGAAGTTCTTTATTCAAATTTCACGTTATATCCATTGGCACAGTGCCACCTGCTTGGGCTTTAAAAGGCAAAGTGTTACTTTTCGAAACAATCGGATTGAAAATTTGTGTGCAATATCTCCTTCTTTATTCGAGCATACGTTACTGGTCAAATTCCTTTACCTCAACCAGTGCAACGTGTCAGCCACTCTTCGTGCTTTTAGAAAGCACAAAAAATGCCTAAAGTTAACGGTCCTTTGTCAGTTAATGGGCTAGCAGCAATGGTTGTGAAGTTTGAGAAAACAGGTTCTCTGAAGGTTCAATCAAGCAGAGGACGAAAACCTTTACCACAGGATACAATCGAAGCAGTTGTCACGGCGACTGTCGACAGAGGACAAGACAATATTGTTGCCACTTCTAGCGCTCGAAATATGGATATGCCTTAAAGTATGTTATGGCCGTGTACAAGATCAGCCGTGTACAAAAGTTACGTCACACCGACCACGATAAGCGATTGACTTTTGCTCTCACTTTTCTTGCCAGAACGGAGGTGGATGATGCTTGGCCGTGGAAAATCTTATCGGGAGACAAGGCCCACTTTTACCTGAATGGGACTGTGAATACCCAGAACTGCCGAATTTGGGATGACACATCAGCACATGGAGTCATAGCAATTCCCTTACATTCACCAAAAGTAATTGTTTGGTGTGAGTTCACAGCGGAATTTATCATAGGTCCATTTTTCCATGAGATCATTACCCCGACAGGACCGGTAACCTGTCTGTTACCGGAGAGAAATATCGCCGCATGTTGAATAGCTTTGTCGTTCTGGCACTTCAGCAAAGAAAATGTTTGGGGAAATCATTTTCATGCAAGATGGAGCCCCTCCACACGTTGCTTTACGGGTATAACAGCTGCTACGACATAAATTAGCCGCTGCTTTCCAACTGCATGACCACCTCCGTCCCCTGATCTTACCCCATGCGACTTCTGGCTATGGGGTTGCCTTAAGTCCAAGGTCTATCAAAGACTGGTCCAGGACCTGGCTAAGGTAAAGGATAAAATATCACGGACTGTACGGGAGATTCCTGCAGACATGTTACTTTCTGCTGTTGTAAATACTGGGCACAAAATGCAATATGTGGTACACAAACCCGGCAGGCACATTGAACATTATTTAAATGTGCAAAATAAAAGGTGATTTTATTTCCGTGTTGATTTGCATTTGTTAAAACTGTATTTTCTATTTATCTGCGCCACATATTCCCTTAGCGGTGACTTTTGAAACTAATTTTTTTTCTCGGAATCCTTCGTTTCCAGTCTTGTTTAATCTTCCTACAAAATATGGCGTCATTCTTGCAAATAGATAGCGCTACAGAACACTGTGAGCATTGACAGTTTAATATTGGCAACCATGTATAGATAGATTCCTCTAAGGGAGGGATATATTTATATTCGTTGTATATAAATTCCGCTCTTATTAGGAGTTTGTAATAAACGTACATTTCATTCAAAGCAGAGATCGAATCACAACTAGCTGTGCTAATAACCCCTCCCCATACCAGCACCTTCCAAAGAAGCAGATAATCGGCAGTTACAATTAAGTTATTATTTTATTGATATGAAAATTTCAAATGAAAATGATGCGAAAGCTTAACTTGCACATGTTTTTTTATGTTTAAAAATGGCAAGATATTAAATCTTTTGATAGTTAATAATAAAACAGTTTCTCCTCTTTAAAAAATAATATGAAAAAAAAGCTAATTGAAAAAAGGCAGCATGACTTTTACATGATGACTATTATTGAGCTATATGAAGAAAAGAATTTTGAAAATAGTTGAACTGTTGGCAAGATTCAGCTAATATTTCGCGGTTGAATGCAAAACATGTTGCGATTATTATTATTATTTTTTTGACTTATGAACTCTTATCGTTGCTGTTCTTTTTTCGTTGAAAATGTAGACATCCAACGTTTCTGAGCATATATTGATCATCAAGGCTTATATTTGGAGCGGCATTAAAGTGTAACTGCAAAAAGGAATTTGCAACCAAATACTAGTTGGAGACAACTGGTTCTAGTATTAGAACAATAAAAAATACAATTGTAAAAGCTCGAGAGAACTGATAGTGTTTTTTATGAAAGTATTGAAAACCGATCATCGAGCAAGTGTGAAAACATCTGAAAGTATTGAGAAAACCCAAATTGCATTTCAAAATAATCCGAGAATGTTGATAAGTAAAGTTGCACAACAGATTGGAACCAATCAAAAGACTGCGATAAATTATTTTTCAAAACCTGCAGCTCTTCCCGTATACAATTGGAACTCATCAGCCATTGAGCTCCCATTGCCATGTTGTGTGAACATGTTTCGCCAGCACTACTGTCGATAAGATTTAAGGCCCTATCACACGGCGAAATACAGTCAGCACTTTCGCAGATAGTTGTCGATTTCTGCCCGCTGGCAACCCGTCAAGCAAGTTTTCCGTCATCGTCAACTTTTTCTAACCTGCTTGAAAATGTCCACGATAGTGACGGAAATATTGTTTACAAACGAAATTCAACCAATCATGAGAAACTTTTCTGTGACGTAGTGTGCCAAGAATGGCATCGGTTGGCGCTACAATGCGACTGAAAATGCATGCATTTAATGTTACATATTACTAAATACTAAAAATAGTTTCGACAGAATGAAAAAGCGAAGTAAAACTACAGTATCTTTTCCCCATTCTGTGGGACAAATTACTGCTCCCACTTTAAAAAAAACTGACACTACCGTATGGGGAATAGTTCTCTAGAAGAATCTTCGAACTTGTGATGGAATCTTCAGATATTCAACAGGATATTTTTAAGTAAATTAAAAAAAATTAATTCTGATGTGCATTATTTTCTTTTTGTGAAATATATTTGACCATATTCAATCTTTATTTATTCAAATAATAGTATAATATTTTGATTAAAGTAATTCCTTACATAGTTTGTTAACAGCTTCTATATAATTTAAAATTTTTAACTCCAATGTTAGAGTGAAAAATATAATAGTGATTTTAAATTTTAATACTTAGATGTTCCTGCAATGTTGCAGAAATATAAAACATATTTGGTATTGACAAAAATATAAAAATGATCATACTTTTATCATTAGCAAAAAACAATCACCTTTTCTAAGAGAGACAAAATTTCGGGCTTCTTTTTCCACATTTTTTCTTTTAAATTTAACAAATTAACAGTTAATTTAGAATGATATTTCTGATTATACATTTGCATTGAGAAAGATGCATAGAATAGCCACACAATTAGAAATGGTCAGACAAAAAAACAAATGTTTTATTACTTCTCATTCCCGATGTAAGGTGGTGGGCCTTTTTTAATATTCTTTTTTCTTTCTTTCTTTCTTTCTTTCTTTTTTCTTTTTTTTTTTTTTGGCAATTTGAAAATTTAAGTAAAACCTGTTTTTTAATATCTATGTAAAAATAAATGAGAAGTTAATAATTTATTTTGAAAAAACTAAAGGCAATAACATAATTTGGGAAAATTATTTATTATTATTAATATTATTGAATGAAAATTATTTAATGATTCCTATTTTTCACAAATACTGGTAATAAATCCACAAAGATTTTTTTTAAAAAAACAGCTCTGTAGTTAAAAAATATGTTAAACAAAACATTTAACACATTTTTTAAAGAGTAATTTTAGAAATGAGTGAGACTAAATAGTGCAGAAATATAAAACATATTTGGTTTTGACAAAAATATAAAAAGATCATACTTTTATCATTAGTAAAAAACTACTATAGATACTATTAGAAATAGCCTTAGAATGGAACTGTTTTATAATTTTGAACTGGTGTGGGGAAATAAAAATTATTTAAAGGAATGATAAATACAAATCGAGTCTAATATACATTCTCAAAAATTATTTTTAAAAAATAAAAAGGAGGGCAAAAATATTCAATCAAATTTAAAAGAGCAAAAAATACTTTATCATTAGCAAAAAACTAAATAACTTTCTGTATGATAGACAGTAAAATTTAGGCTTCTTTTTCCACATTTGTTCTTTTAAATTTAACAAATTAATAGTTAATTTAGAATGATATTTCTGATTATACATTTGCATTGAGAAAGATGCATGGAATAACCACACATTTGGAAATGGTCAGACTAAAAACAAGTGTTTATTGCTTCTCATTCCTGATGTAATGTGGAGATTTTTTTTTAATGTTTGGCAATTTGAAATGTTACGAAGTACCTGTTTTTTAATATCTATGTAAAGATAAGTGAAGTTTTAATACTTTAGCATTGAAAAAAACTAAAGAAAATGTAATAACATATTTTGGAAAATTATTTTTAATTTTTATTATTGAATGAAAATTATTTAATTTTTCACAAATACTGGTAATAAATCCACAAAGATTTTTTTAAAAAGTTCTGTAGTTGCAAATAAAATGAAAACAAAACATTTAACACATTTTTTTAAAGAGTAATTTTAGAAATGAGTGAGACTAAATAGTGTAATGCCTTAGAATTTACCAATACTTATCAAGTGAAGAATCCTATTCAATTAATTGTTTTATAATTTTGAGCTGGTGTGGGATAATAAAAATTATTTAAAGGAATGATAAATACAAATTGAGTTCAATATACATTCTCAAAAAAAATTTTTTAATAAAAAGGAGGGAAAAAACATTCAATCAAATTTAAAAGAGTAAAAAATACTTCTTATTCAATGATATGGTGGTAATGTTTTTAAATCCTGTTTCTATTTTTAATTAAAATTTTAAAAAATATGTTCTTAGTGAATTTTTTATGTCCCAGAATCAATTTCTTGCCATATTTCAAATTCCTAATTTTAATAATTTGTACTGCACAACTAGACACAGTAGTTTTTATTTTTATATACACAAAACCTAAAATTTGTCGAGATGGATCCAAGAAATATCAGTTTTCATATAGACAAAAATCATTAGGTTTCAAAAGTTATTTAATTTTATTTTAAATGTAATGGCACTCCTCTTCTGTTTTATTTATCAATTTTTTTATTTGCAGTTTTCTAGAAAAATAAGCACTTTTAAGGTACTTAAAAATGATTTTAAAATTTCATCACTATTTATAATGGTATGCACTTTTTAAACTTAATTGAATGCACACCCACAAATCATTTTTCTTTTCAATAGATTTTTGTTTTAAATTTAATATTGATAAGATAAATGTATAGGAATTTATAAAATACAAACACAAAAGCAGATTTTTTTTTTTTTTTTGCTTTTCATTATTACTACAAAAATAATTACAAAACTGTTACTAAGAAAAATTAAAAAGTTTCATTATTTTACAGAATTTATTGTATTGTCATTATTACTACAAAAACTACTACTAACTTGTCATTATTACTACAAAAATAGTAACAAAACTGTTTATAAGAATAATTAAAGAGTTTTATTATTTTACAGGTTTCATTGTTATTAATTTTGATAAAAACATTACAATTAGTTGAATGGTATGATAAATATTTACAATAAATAACAATAAGATTAATACTATTAGAAAGGAAAAAATGGTTAGATTCGATAAATGTACAACTTTATTTTTAAATTCGATAAGTGTACAACTTGTCTCATTTTACAATCCTTATTATATTCATTTTATTAAGCACTCAAAAAATTAAATTTGAAGCAGAAGTGATTCAATTCCAATAAATTCAATGATGTGTCAATAGAATTGCAATTTATTAAAGCAACGGAATTTCATTGCATTGGCTTCGTAATTTACATATCTACAAATTCCAAGATAGTTTGAATTTTTTAAGAAATTACAACTATTATTGCTATTATGGGCTTTTGCATTCATTGAAAGCTAATGGGATCACTTAAAAAAATTATCCCGGATTTAATTATAAATTCAAGCAACGTCTTGACTAGAGTCTCACGAAGTATGAAATGGGAAAACTGCTGATATTCACTAAGTAGGAGAAACGAATAAAGAGCGATAAATACACCATAACGTAAACCTAAATTTTTAGGTTTACCAGATAGCAAATCCTCAAGTGACGTCACTTTCGTCGTCGTTTGCCGAAGAAAGTGCTGACGGAATTTTGCCGTGTGATAGGGCCTTTACAAAACAAAAATTTGATATGAATCTGGTTTGATTTAACAACGAAACCCACTTCCATGCATTTCGATAAATACACCAAAAAGCAGGATCATCGCATTTTGGGGACTGAAAATCCTTATTTAGAGATAGGGAAATGTCACCAGCCCAAATGAGGAACTATTTGGTTTTTAATTCCGTGTTGCAAAGGCCGTTCTGCAGACAGTGTGCTTTCAATGAGTGTATCGAAATTTAGAAAACGGATCTCATCCCTATTGTCCAAAGGGCGACTAGATTTCCAAAAGCTATGGTTCATGTTGGACGAAGCATATGTCCATATATGATCTATAGAGTCCTAAAAGAGCTCTTTGGAGAACATATCATTACTTTGATGTAACCTGATGTCACTGAGAAGGAAATATTGATCGATTACCTCATTTTCTTTATCTTATTGCTGATAATACACTTTTAGGGCAATATAATAATAGCCCCGAAATTATCACAATTTAAATTTTCCATTCAATAGGTCATCGAAAGTATCGATGTTCAACGAATTTCAGAGTATTTGGCTCTTCGTCTACGCAATATCAGAGCCATTCATGACTGGCATATGGAACCTGTCTCAAACTAAATCCAAATACTTGGAGTCACTTAAATTTTTTTTTTTAATTTTAAATATAATTGAGCAACAAATGACTGATAATTTTAAATAAATAATAAAAAAATTCGCATAGTTTAATAATTATCAGCCTCTCACGGATGAAAACGATTGCAACCCTAAAATGTAAATATCTAAAACGTTTAACAGGAAAATAAATTATGTATGTATATATCGATTCATTCATCTATTTTATTCACATAATAACACTTTTTAACTCAGTAATTCTTGAAATATTTTAAAATGTACGTAGCTCAATGATATGCAACATTATGTTACAGTGTCTCCAAAATTTTTCATTATTTTTTAAGAAACATGAAGTAATTTTTTTTGGTTATTATAAACATTGACGCTGCATGCATCAATGTTTGTATGCAGTGCACATACTTTTTTAAAAATTTGTGATTCTTCTTCAAATACGACGTTATCAAGTTGAATGTGCATAATATTTCAATTTACTAACAAATTCTGGTTTTTCAGGAAGTATTAAAATTGCGTAGAACGTTTAGTATGTGTGCTGTAACATTAATTTAAAATAGATATGGGATTTGTTTGGGTTTCTGTGAGTTGTGAAATGGCTTTTAACAAAACACTCATAATATGCTGTCAAGACTTCGAGAACTTTATGAATGTGAATATAGATTAGATTTATCTTTATTATTTTTACAGAAACCAGTCCTTGTGAAACTGACAATGGTGGATGTCAACATACGTGTCTTTATGAAGATAAAGTGCTTTCATGTGCTTGCGAGCCGGGATATACCCTTAAGACTGACGGCCGATCCTGTGAAGGTATGTAATTCTGCTTTTCATCCAGATTTTTTATTCAAGAGCATTATTCGAGAATCCCGGCTGTTTTATTTTTTAAATTCAGAGCGTTTCGGACGTTTAGAATAGCATTAAAAATCAATACCTGAGCGACGAATGAAGATAAGAGGATGTCACTTGCATAGGATGGAAATGAAACTAGATTCTTCGTAATAACAAAATCAGAAGTGTCTCGTTTCATAGCCCAGAATTTATTTTTTACAAACGATTCGTAAGAGTTCATTGGAATAAATGAATTTAGTTTTAGTTATAAGAACGTCCCTGTTTTTAAAGCAACACTAGTGTTATTTCGAGATGGACCTCTTAATTTTGAACCGCTGTCAGATAACAAAGACGATTCATGAGTTTTCAACCTCCTTTTCATTCGTCCGCGCCACATTAACTAGAGAACATTTGGCAGTAACGGAATCGCCTTGCACCAGACCCTCTGAAATTGTGACTTTTTGATGGAACCGAGTTCCCAAACTGGAACTGTTCGGAGAAATCTTATTACTAGACCATCGCGACTCCGAAATTAATGGGATCATCGCTTGTGGAACGTGCGTTCTGTACCTTTTGGGAATGCTGCTTAAAATGAGAAACAGTGACAAGCAAGATTTTTGTTGTTCGTCGTCTGCCATGTCACCAGAATTGCTGTCCAAATGTATGGCACAGCACAAGATTCTCCGAGGGGGGGGATGTAGAGGAGGCAAATTCAACAGGGTTCTTTTGTTCAGTATAAAAAAAGTTTTTATTTTCAAGTATTTATTTTTATTCGTGAAAGTTAAAATGTGGTGCGACTGTAATTTTTTAAATTTATTTTCTCTGTATATAAAATTTCTTATATTCAAACATATTCTCAATATATTCAGCTAAATTACAAATGGTGGCTAGAAGCTGCATTTTTTGTGAAGATGTTTGACGTGAACTCGGTGACGTAGCAGACATTAGTGCGCAAACAGCTGAGAGGCGGAGGAGTGCCGGATGTTCAAGGTATCACCTCGCACATTACTCGTTTGACCAACTGCCACTATGGTTTCTTATTAAATCTTATCTGTTAATCTTCCGTGGTTATTGGCCTTTTTTTTTTTGTTTGAGACGGGCATGACAAAACTTTTCCCCCGAGTTTAATTTCTGAGTATAAAAGCAATAATTTATGCTTGCCAAATATCACTTCTTATAATAAATAAATAATCTTTAATGAAGTTATCTTACTTTCATAAAATTTATCATTTTTATTGCAGCAAGTAAAAAATTTTAAAGTACCTTAAATATACACATCACAAGCACATGCCGATGCAGATAAACTATGTATATATTTGATGTGGAGTGCTATTACAATTATTCGAGATGTCGCAGCTTTGGGAGGACTCGATAACGTTTTTGTTCCATTTGTACGTAATTCTCTTAACACATTTTTCTCCTTCATGTAATTATTAATTAGCTGGAATATTTTTTCTCTCCGAAAGTTTGCACTGAAAGAGGTTTGCATAATATGATATCTTCTTGGAATCGTAAATTTCTGGACAAAATGATTATTAACCAGACAGCTGAACAGCAGTATTCGTAGATTCATCGAACTTCACGGTGAACTGAAAGGCTGACGATTGTAGTCGATGCTTTAATTCTTTTTCACAATATTTCTTCCATTGTCTCTCTAGCGGTAATATTATCAAAAAATGGCCAGTTATCAGCTTCTCTCATATATTTCTCGAAAGATTGTAATATATTTAATACAAGGATTTATCAATTTTCAACAATTTTATGTATGTCATCTATTTTAATGCGATGATTACTTCAAAAAAGATTTTAAAAAAAGAAAGAAAAAAAACTTTGAACATCATTTAGTTATTACTAAGTACACTCTATAACAAAAAAATCGAGATACCAAGAAGGAGTTCTCCGATTGAGACGAAAACTGGTGAATAGGAAGATAATGTACTGAATAGTAAATGATTAAAATCTCAGAACATCTGAATAATTTATTTCAGAGTTACAGTAACAAGTTCAATAAGGTGTTGACCCACCTCTAGCCTGGATACAAGCTACCACACGGCGTGGCATAGACCGATAAAGCTTCTGGGTGATTTCCTGCCAAATTCCTTCCAATTGTCGGTCATCAACATTCCGTGGCAGATGCAGTCGCCTTTCCATTATATCCCAGATATGACCGATGGGAGAGAGATCTGGCAGGCCAAGGAAGTGTTTGACAAGCTTGCAGACGGTTCATAGCAACACGTGCCGTATGTGGTGTGGCATTGTCCTGCTGAAAAACCAATCGGGGTACTGCAAAAGGAACGGTATCAAAACAGGTCTAAGGATGTCGTCGACGTTCCGCTGTTTAGGCTGATATTATTAATATTATTTTTTATTGTACTTTTTTCACCTTTCTAGTTCTTAAGCTCTTGCCTATTCCAAAAAAAAGGTTTTGAAAATTGATGACGTAAGGGCGAGCGCGGTAATACTGCATAATGTGCAATTCCGCGCATTAGGAACATGGTCTTGAACCATCTGAGCGGCATATTTGTTAGAATAAGCATACGCATTTAAAAGTTACTTTTATTGGGGCATTATCGAGCATCATAACACGCTAGATTGAATTGAAATTTTACAAATGTATAGTGATTATCGAATACGGATAGTTTATCTATATCCATATCTGTAACCATTAGAAATTTAGCAATATAAACTAGACTCATCTGCCCAGACATTGCAAACTCTACAAAACAATGACTCTCCGCTGGTCCAAAAACAGCCATTGACTTGTGGGAGACGTGGAATCCGGAATCAATGTGCTGAAAACAAGTCGGACATCAAAGTCAAGTGACTCGATTTCATCTCAGCACCAGGGCCGTACATATCCAGTTTTAAAACCTATTCTATTTAAATACAGTTTTTCTACTCCGCAGAACCAAATCCTTGCGAAACCAAAAACGGTGGCTGTCAGCAAAAGTGTCTCTACGAGGACAAAAAAATCATCTGCGAATGTGAAATTAACTATGTTTTACAAGCTGATGGACGGTCTTGTAAAGGTATGTAATGCAGATAATTATTTTCTTATGTACCCAAACAGAAAGTATAGTGATCGGAGGAAAAAATCTGACTTCAAGATATTGATGCATTTTTAAATTTCAGAGTCTTTTTGAGACTCAAAAACTCATTCTTAGGATTATGTATATTTGCCGACCTGTCAAAACAATAACTCAAAACTGAATCCTGTTTCTTCATTTAAGCGATCATCCATCTCCTGCTGCGTCACGAAAGCTTGCAGAATTAGATGCGAGTTTAGATGTCCTCGTCATTTGACCACAGTTCAAAATCGTAAAACCCATTCCAAAGTAACTCTCGTTAATATAACTAAAGTAGGTTAATGAGTATATAATTTTTGATATATGATAAATGTTGAGTATAGTCATGTTAAGTCTAATCTCGTTAGCGTGGGAAAAAAACTATTTAGTAAAAGGATGCACTTAAAAATTCAAGCATATACGAAAAAAATATAACTAACACACTGTTCAATTACAACATCACACAACTAACCTAAAAACAATTTATTTACAATGTGTATCTGACGTAAAACAAAACAACAAACCAATTAATCAGAATGAAGTCCGTATCTGTTAAAATACAATTGTCAACAATCAGAACATAATGCAGATGCGTGAATTTTCAACTCCAGTTATGGCAACGCAAATGCATAAATTTTCTACCCAGTCTGAATAACGATATGCAGATTAGAAATTAATAATTTCCTTTATTCTAATTTATTTTGATTCAAAAATACTTCAGAATTAATCTGAAAGATCAATTAATTAACAATGTTTAATTTTAAACTTATCAAACATTAAGAAAATAAGCAGAAACGTTTGAAATAATCGGCCGAAATCATGTTAAGCCTAACCTTGTTAACGCGGGAGGGGAAAAAAACTGAAACATGACCCATTTGGTGGCGGGGAAGTGAAAATATTTTTTTGCTGAGAAAGTTAGTTTCTAATTAATAATTAAATTCTAAAAAAAAAAAAGCTTCGAAGTGCACATCTCTGACCTCCAAGGGATACATGTTCCAAATTTGGTAGCTGCTACTCAAACGGTCTGGCCTGTAGAGCACCAACACACACACTGAGCTTTATTATATGTATAGATTAGTAATTTGAAATTAAAGCTATCCTATGAAGTAATCGACAACTGAAGTTTTTAAAATTAAAAAAGAGTTATTTACGAGATGTCAAAACTTCAATAAAAAAACTCGAACGAAAGGTTGTTGTAAACCCATAACAAATGCCTATGATTTTTTTATTGCATTTTAAGAAATAATTTGGTCAAAAATCATGTTCTCATGAATCCTGAATCAATATCCAAAAGTAAACTTTTATTATATAGATCGCACTCAGTTGCATCAAATGTGCGAATTACTGCAGTCTGTTTACATGGCGAATGAGACAACTCAACTCACTCACGAGCTTATATTGAAATTTGGTGTGCTCCAACTGTGGTTAATTACTCGTTTTTTGAGAGTTCGAGAAGAAATTTTCTTTCACTCTGGGAAGTTTTGGCTTTGCCCAAATTCGTTTCCTGTCCACTTTTTGAGTATTACTGTTATTATTATTCTGAAATTCCTTTAAATCGTTTGCTAATGATGTGCGGAAGATTTTATGCCCAGTGCTTCCAAAATTTACTCCGTGTTTCCATAACCGCTTAATTTTCTTGAAGACATTTTTAACTAATTTCTGAAAAATTATGAATAAATAAAAGTATATAAAATATAATCAAATTTTTAAATGCAGTTTTTAGTATTGTGCGTGACAGTTTGAAATTCTTATTCTGTTCTAACTACAAAAATAATTCTTTTATTCATAGATTAATGTCCAATTCGTAAGTAATAAATTCATCACTAAATAGGTTATTTTACTTACCAAATACATTGTGCTTTCGGGAATGTTGCAATAACTTGTAATTCATAAATTCTGTATATATCTATATTAATAAAAATGCAACTCGAAATGCGTTGCTAAGCGCAGAACTGGAGAATGGCTCGACCGATTTGGCTGATTTCTTTAAAAATATTTTTGTTAAGACACGAGGATGGTTCTTATGGAGAGAAAAGAGGAAAAAACTGCGGGGAAAATAGTTAAAACGACACTTTTCTTACTTTCCCGCCAAAAATCTTCATTTCCTTCCCCCACACCAACTGAGTTAGATAGCAGGAAGTAATAAATTATGATTTGTTTAGAAAGAAATATGCGAAGTCAGTTGGTTTTCATTCATAGATGACGGGATGTTTAAAAAAGAAAGAAAATAGCTGCTTTTATTATTAGTATGTATGGATATTTAATTTATGCCTGCTCAAAATAAAGTCTGGGCAGGGAAGAAAGAAAAGAAGGGTGTGTGTGTGTCACCATTATTTCGTCTGTGCGCGGCATTTTCCAATCTGTTTTTAAGCTTTCGCATCTCTTGAAAACCAATTGTGTCTTTATTTGTTTAGTGTGTTTACATTTATGAAAATTTGAATCTCATTATCCTATAAAAACGTATAATTTTAGATCTTTCCCTCCGCCATTTAGTAAGTAAAATATCAATTCCGGGACAATCATTGCTCGGATAGAAAGAGATAGATGAGTAGTACGATGAACAGAACATCTGAAGAAAATAATACTATAAATGAATTATATGATTATCAAAATTTATTTGGCTTAAATATATTTTGATGAAAAACCTGTTATGAGACACAGCTACATAAAATATTTTATGAAAATTTTAGTGAGCATTAATACTGGCGAACCGACTGGTCGCCAAAGGCGGCTAGTATATATATATAAATGGAACTTGAAATGCGTTGCTAAGCGCAAAACTAGAGAACGGCTCGACCGATTCGGCTAATTTTTATTTTAATATTTTCGTTAAGACACGAGGATGGTTCTTATGAAGAGAAAAAATGAAAAAAAAATACGAGGAAAATAGTTAAAACGACACTTTTCTTACTTTCCCGCCAAAAATCTTCATTTCCTTCCCCCACACCAACTGAGTTAGATAGCAGGAAGTAATAAATTATGATTTGTTTAGAAATAAATACGCGAAGTCAGTTGATTTTCATTTATAGAAAACAGGGAGTGTAAAAAAGAAAGAAAATAGTTGCTTTTATGCTGATTAAAAACATTCTTCCAAACGGACCTGAATATCATTTTGTTCATTATTTGATAGTTTTATTTTTTACTGTTTCTATTGATTGTGTTCTGATATAAAGGTTTTTTTTTTGTTGTTGCTGTTCTTAAAGATGAAAAATTCTTTTTTATATATAAATACGGCATGAAGAGCTCTTAATGTGTTTATGTTATTTTAGAAACGATTTATGTATGAACGATTCTTTTTAATTTTTTAGTTTTTTATATGTATGGATATTTAATCTATGCCTGCTCAAAATAAAGTTTGGGCAGGGAAGAAAAAAAATAACGAAGGGGAAAAAGAGTTTGTAGAAAGAAAAGTAGTGAAAAAAGAAAAGAAAAGAAGGGGGGGTGTCATCATTATTTCGATGTTTCAATTGACTACAGTTCCTACCAATGCGTTGCTATTGGATCTATGAACTGCCCACATTGCCCACATTTGCCCACATTGTTAGGCATTGAAATACAAGACTGAAGTAAATGGATTGTGTTGCGCAAGTGGCAAAGTGAAATTAGAGCCATTGGTTCCGCAACCAGAGCCATTGTACTCATTGGTTTCAGATACTGGAAAGAATTCCATGCACTTCCTTACAAACATACAAAAATATAATTACTGGTTTCCAAATGACTTCCTTTGGAGCAGCAAATATACTTTTAAGATAACAAGACATATTTAAATTTTTATCATGTCAGAACATGATGTTGTTTTGGGGAGGAGGTTTTTGGCGTCAATAATAAATTCGTAGGCGAAAAATAAAAATTTTATCTGCACGAGCATCTCGAAAAAATCAGTTTTTAATTACATGTCATTGCATTTACAAAGGCTCTGATTTTAAATAAAAATAGTTAATGACTACAGCAAATAAAATCTAGAAAAATGTCATTTTGAGCACGTGATTATATAAATAGGAAATGTGATATTTTTTTAAAAAATCAATGCGAGCCACGTTCGGCCATTTCGCTAAAATTTGGTGGCTAACTATTTTTTTTTTGGCGAAAATGACTGTGTATCAAAGCTGTGCTATTGTGTGTTTTATAATTAAATTGTATTTGCGATAGCTATGTATTTTTCATATATGCTTATAATGGTATATTTCCGTTCGAAAATAATTTAGAATTTCGCCAACTTTTCTCAAATTTCTTTGGCGATTTTTCATTTGTGCCCGGCAAAGGGAAAAAAACCTCAAGGTCCTAAGTAATCCCCCCAACACTAATGCGGTTAGATATAACAACCGGTTATTTCAAACGATTCAGTTTATTTTCGTAGTGTTTGATACATTTAAAATTAATGATTGTTAAGTAATAGATCTTTCGATTCCTTCAGAAGTACTTTTGAATAAAAATAAACCAGATTAATTGAAATTAAAAATTTCTAATCTGCATTTGTCACCCCAATTCATGTTTAAAATTCACGTCTTCTGCAAATGGTTTGCTAACATTTTACATTATGATTAGACTATCAGTTCTCAAGTATACACTTCAAAATTTCCACGCGTACGAAGTCGCGGGTAAAAGCTAGTGTATATATATATATATATATATATATATATATATATATATATATATAT
>JAOUZG010014841.1:659309-689442 GCA_026289955.1 Argiope argentata | reverse complement strand
TAACCGAAGCTAATTATCTTGATTTAAAAATTAAAATTGCTAACGGTAAAACACTGGTGGGTTTATATGACAAAAGAGACGAATTCAATTTTAAAATAATAAAACTTTTCAATTATAATTCTAATTTAAACTCAAAATTTTTTAAAAATGTAATCTTTTCACAATTTAACAGAATAAAAAATATTTGTAATAATAAAAGATCTTATATAGAAGCTACAGATGTTTTTTTTTTTTTGAAAAATCTAGCCAATAATGAATTTCCAAGAAATTACGATAATATTGAAATTTTAATTAAAGAAAATTTAGATCTCTTCGATTAACCCACTAGTAGGCACAGAATTTTTACAATAAATTAATAATTTTAAAGGAGATGATTTTTCAATACCCCAGGGTCCACTATGCACTGGCTTCTGCGTTAAAATCTACAATTACATCCAATTTCAATAGGACTTTCCCGTGCTTCTAAAAATCAGAAGAAAACACAATTAACTTTATTATATTAAAAATCTTCTCTCTATGTTTGCCTTTTATCCATGAGATTGTAAACATAAAGAAAACTTAAAATATTTTGAAGTAAAAAAGCCCCAAATCGAATAATCTACGCACTCCTTAGCTAAAACTGCAGTCTTCGTCTCGGGGGTGGGATTTGACGACCTAAACTAATCTCTGACTGGCCAAAACGGCTTTTCTACTGTATCCTTCCTGATTTGGCATTCGCCTCAATTTCTTCCAGTCTGTTTCATTTGCTCTTTACCACTGCTTGGGTGCACATCTCTCTCTTAAAGGTATCTTCTAGGCTTCTTATTTTCTTACTTGTTCTTTTGCTAATATTGGTTTGTTTTTTATTGTATTTAGTATTTTATGATATATGTTTTTTCTTCAATCTTGAATTTTATTTGTGTGTGTTTTTCTTTCTTCTAATTGTTTTTTTTTCTAATTGTCTTTTTTTTTGTGCTAAAAATTGATGTCTCTCTTCTACTTTAAAATTTGGAATTTTTCGGGTCATAAAAGAGTTAATTTTTTTAGACAATAGTCTAACTCTTTACAGAAAAAAAATTCCACTTTTTTTAGGAATCCTTGCTTGATTGTGACCTTTGAGAAAGTCATCAGGCCGGATTTCTCATTTTTTCACTTACATATCTGTTTTTTATTCTTCTTAGTTCCACTATATCTTTAGGAATAGCAACATACGTGCTCTCTTAATACATTTATGTATCTTTCTAATTTATAATGAAAATGGCAATTTATTATATATACCTCTTTTAAAATTGTTTAAGTATATATATATATATATATATATATATATATATTTATATATATATATATATATATATTATAATAAAAATGCAGCTCGAAATGCGTTGCTAAGCGCAAAACTAGAGAACGGCTCGACCGATTCGGCTAATTTTTATTTTAATATTTTCGTTAAGACACGAGGATGGTTCTTATGAAGAGAAAAAATGAAAAAACTGGGTGGAAAATAGTTAAAACGACACTTTTCTCACTTTCCCGCCAAAACCCTTCATTTCCTTCCCCCACACCAACTGAGTGAGATAGCAGGAAGTAATAAATTATGATTTGTTTAGAAAGAAATACGCGAAGTCAGTTGGTTTTCAATCATAGATAACGGGATGTTTAAAAAAGAAAGAAAATAGTTGCTTTCATTATTAGTCGGTATGAATATTTAATCTATGCCTGCTCAAAATAAAGTCATAATAAAGTAATAAATAAAGAAAAAAAAAGATCAACAGAGGACAAAAAGGGTTTGTGGAAAGAAAAGTAGTGAAGAAAAAAAGGATAGAAAAAAAGGAGGGGATTTTTTAATATTTCTATTGATTGTGTTGTGATATAAAGTTTTTTTGTTGTTCTTAAAAATAAAAATTCTTTTTTTTTATAAATGCGATATTAAGAGCTCTTAATGTGTTAATGTTATTTTTAAAAAGATTTATATATTAAACGATTCTTTTTTATTAATTTTTTTTTGGTGTTTAGTCTGTATGGATATTTTATCTATTCCTGCTCAAAATAAAGTCTAGGCAGCGAAGAAAAAAAGAAAAGGAAAAAAGGGTTTGTAGGAAGAAAAGTTATAAAGAAAAAAATATATAGAAAGAAAAAAAAGGACTTGTAGAAAAAAAGGAAGAGAAAAAAAGAAAAGGGGGTGTGTGTCACTATTATTTCCTCTGAGCGCGGCATTCTCCAAGCTGTTTTTAAATTTTCGCATGTCTTGAAAACCAACTGTTGTTAGCGTTGTGTAACTGTTGTTAGTGTAACTTTATTTGTTTAGTGTGTTTACATTTAGACCCATGCCACCTATAAGACGCGAGCGTAGCAATTTGGGCCGTAGAACTAGAAATGCTACAAACCAAGCTAATTTTCAATCTACTCGGACTGCACAGCAACTTGAAGAACGAAATGAAATTGAAAGGATTATAATATTAGAATCACGTGCAATGAGTCGTGTTCAAGTTACTTTCAATATTTCACGAGCGGCATTCAGCTACGATGTTTCAATTGACTACAGTTCCTACCAATGCGTTGCTATTGGATCTATGAACTTAGTTTGCTCACATTGTAAGGCATTGAAATACAAGAATGAAGCAAATGGATTGTGTTGCGCAAATGGCAAAGGGAAATTAGTGCCATTGGTTCGGCCACCAGAGCCATTGTACTCATTGGTTTCAGGAATTGGTACGAATTCCATACACTTCCTTACAAACATACAAAAATATAATAACTGTTTCCAAATGACTTCCTTTGGGGCAACAAATATATTTCGTGGCAATTTCATGCCAACTTTTAAGGTAACAAGACTTATTTTAATTTTTATCATGTCAGAACATGATTTGTTTTTGGGAGGAGGGTTTTGACGTCAATATAAATCCGTAGGCGAAAATTAATTTTTTTTTAAAAAAATAAACTTTTAATAACGTGTTGCCATTGCATTTATGAAAGCTGATAAAACTTATCATTTTGTTCATTTTTCTTTGATGTTGTTTCATTTTTCATGTTTATATTGATTGTGTTCTGATAAAAAAATTATTTTATTGTTGTTGTTCTTAGGGATAAAAATTCTTTTTTATACATTAATGCGGCATTAAGAGCTCTTAATGTGTTTATTTTATTCTTGAAAGGATTTATGAAATCAACGATTCTTTTTATTTTCTAAATGCTGTGAAACACGTACGTACGTAATCAGGCTACGAAAGCCCAATAACTTGATACAGTACGAAGTCTGTCGGGGCAGCTAGTATATATATATATATATAATACGTGGGTGCGTGCAAGGAAAATGTAATATGAAGCGAAAAAACATCAAATAAATATGTCACTTTCTTAAAAAATCGTATTTATAATAGAAATGTTATTTCTTTTGATTAATAATTCTTTGCATATTATTATTATTATTGTTTCTTGTTTACTTTGATTATGCATTAGGTCACTGATGTAGTACGATATCAATGCAACTTTTTAGAAAACGTTTCCTTCGAGATAGAATATGAATGAAATGTTTGCTCCTTATTTTTCATAAAAATTATATTGGATGTGGTTTTATTCGTTTAAAAGTTAAGAGAAACTCGTAATACAATTTAATCTGCGTTTTAAAAAAAATGTGTTCCGCGATCTTTCTTAACGCTACGGTTTCGAGAAAATGAGTGGACTGCCTATGACGTCAGGTACTCTCATTGGCTGTTTGTTAGTACAGGCGAATCTGTCTGAGGGCGGGATTTCATTTATTGACTGTAACTTCTCCAAGCTGTGTAACGCAGAAACGACCTTTTCTGTTCTTGAGCCACGGAAACATGGCGACTCGCAAATGTCTGTATAATCTTAGCAAAGGAGTGGCCCTCTTTAAAAAAATACATCCCCATGTCGCTGCAAATAATCTTCGCACGCTATATTGGTCGCCGGTATATAGCGAAGATCAAGCAAAAAGCGCTTCTCAAACACATAACCGCGTGAAATGCACTTTGATTCCAGGTGATGGAGTCGGTCCCGAACTATGCCAGTCGGTAAAAGATGTATTCCAAGCCATCAGTGTTCCTGTTGATTTCGAGGAACTGTTTCTCAGCGAAGTTCATCAATCTATGAGTGTTTCGGTGGAAGAAGTTATTCAATCACTGCAGAAAAATGGCGTCGCTCTCAAAGGAACTTTGCAGTCACCCTTCAGCACTCATACAGGTGAATTGCAAACACTCAACATGAAACTTCGTAAAGAGCTGGATCTATTTGCCAATGTTGTACACGTGCGTACGTTCCCTGGTGTCAAGACGCGGCACAGCAATCTCGATTTTGTTATTATCCGTGAATCAACAGAGGGTGAGTACAGTGCTTTGGAGCACGAAAGCATCCCTGGTGTGATTGAGTGCCTCAAGATTGTCACTAAGGAAAAATCGCAAAGAATTGCCAAATTTGCTTTCGACTATGCCACAAAACGCGGCAGGAAGAAGGTGACGGCTGTCCATAAGGCAAATATTATGAAATTGGGTGATGGTTTATTTCTCCGCTGTTGTGAAGAAGTCGCTGAACTGTATCCACAGATTGAATTCTCCAACATGATCATTGATAACACCTGCATGCAGCTTGTAGCTCATCCTGAGCAATTTGATGTGATGGTTATGCCAAATCTTTATGGTAACATTATTGATAATTTGGCAGCTGGCATAGTTGGTGGTGCCGGTTTAGTTCCCGGTGCCAGCTATAGTTCTGACTGTGTCATCCATGAACCTGGTGCTCGACACACATTTGGTCATGCAGTTGGGAAAAATATTGCTAACCCTACTGCAATGCTGTTCTGTGCTGTTGGTATGTTGCGTCATGTGAATTTGATGTATTATGCAAACTTGATTGCAGAGGCTGTAGAGAAAGTTTTAAAAGAAGGGAAGGTACGAACCAGAGATTTAGGTGGTTATTCTAGCACAACCGATTTCACACAAGCTGTTATTGAGCATCTTCCTCATTAGACTATTTAAAATATATAGAATAGTCATTGACAACATAGAATAGTTACTCATGATCTTTGTCAGAGTATTTAGATTGAAAAAAAAACTGAATTTTCAGAAAACTGTTGTTTCTATATGTTAGGATATTTTATGAAGAAGAGTGAAATAATCCCTACCATGATTGAGATACTGAGTGTGATGAAAATAATCTAGTCTCGTATCAATACATAATGAGCTAAACATTTTTACAGAAAAATGTTATGTGTTCTATTCTACATTTATGGATTAGATCTATCGTTAAATGCAAGATGGAATTTTACTGTCATTCTCCCATTTACATTTCCTAACTTTCTTAAGCAAATTTTTTAATTGCATAAAAATTCTTCAGTCACTTTAAAATTGCAGTTTTCAGAAATTTACCTTTATTTTTTTTAAGAAGGAAATTCAGTTGCAATTTTTTTAACTATATCATTGGAAGAAAAAAATAATTTGTATCAAACATGTTTGTTTTGTTCAATTTTAATTTCCATCTGTAATTTTGATTAATTCCTGTGGAACATGCAAATTCAATATCTGCTGTCTAACTTAAAACATATTGCTTGTAGATAATTTGTGTTTATATAGCTTGAAATTAAATTATTAAATAAATTTGATATTTCTCATTTATTTCTGAAAAATTGTATGTGCATAGCTTTTTTAAAAAAATTTATATTTAAAAAGTTGGGCTGAGTTGTGATAGTCAGAGATTTAGTTAATATTATTTTAGAAGCTAAAAAAAATCAAAATATCTTTTAATTACTTCATATTACTATAATACAAATTAATATTATATTCTTCAAATATTCTGTGTAATCCATAAACATTTTTTTTGTTGATTTAATCTGATAAAAAGGAGGATTCGATGGGAGGAAATAAGTTTGGAGGTAATAATTTTTTTTTTCAATTTATAGAAATCTTGATTTATAAGGTTATTTTTATACATTATGAAAACTGATTGAAATTAAAATGCAATTAGTAGTAATATGACATTTCTGCTTTGTTGCTTCATTGAGGAGTTTTTTAAAACTGAAGTTATGAATGAATTTTTTTTGTTTCAAAGATATACATTTTAGTAATATATCAATAATATTGAAGTGAATCATAGAAATGTAATTCTGCTATTTCAACCTTTTCAAGCGTAAATGGGGTATGTATTTATTAAATTTCAAAAGTTTCAGATTTATGGATTTTCTTTTGCTTCTTCATTATACTTAGCTTTGCCATAACTATTTTTTTTTTAGTGCATATCACTGCATCAGAACTTGTAGTGTTGATATTTGTTATTAATACAGCTTTTTCAAGTATTAATTCATTAGTTTTTTATTAATTAATTTAAAACTAAATTTCTCACCAAAAATGTTCATTTCCCCATTGTCAAATAAGTAACAAATTCAGTTTTTTTTTTTTTTTTTTTTCCCTGCAGCAATGAGGTTAGGCTTGACATTCTCGGCTAATTATTTTAAACGTTTATGTTTATTTTCATAATGTTTAATGCATTTAAAATGAAAAATTGTTAATCAATTTTTCCAATTCATTTTTAATTTATATTTCGTTACCCCAACTAGTGTAGAAAATTCTCTAATTTTATGTTGCTGAATTGTCTTTGAATCCTCATTTGCTGTTGAAAATTCAATGCTAGTATAATTTTTTTAATCAATTGTTTATAGTAATTGAAATTGTTAGGCTTGGAACGCCTGGTTGTTAGGGCGTTGGATTAGCATCCCTTGGGCTGCTGGTTTGAACCTGCCAGACGAAGACAGACCATGTGTGGTGGATCGGTGGATGTTAAATCTGTTGTGGTCACTAAGCTCTCGATATAGAGAATGATACCCCAGGGGTGCTGCATCAGAGGAAAAGATTCTCTGAGATCTAATTACGATCTGTGGATGCATGGATAAAGTCTGTCCAGTAAAAATGGTTTGTGACATATGTGAGCTAGAAGTTAGATTTCTGTCCTTGTGTGCTCAGGGGTTTATAACCACACCCCTCCCTTCCTGTTGTAAAACGGAATACATTAAGTGGAGAGAACATTAGTAATTGTATTTATTTAATAAAAAATAACTAAAATAAAATATTTTCTAATAATCTAAGTAGGAATTGATTATTAAAAATTACTTTTTATATTACTTGTTTTATATACATTTTGATTATGTTTATTATTTACTTGATTGATTTCATTTTGAAGAAGATTGAATTTTAATTTATTTTTTACTTCACTTTTTATAGTTTTGAAGTTGTTACACTTGTGTGTAGCTGATGACAGCACACTATTACTTTAACATATTCAGAAATTTAAATATCCATTGATTTTAATGAACTATTGCTATCATTTGCATATTGATATTTGTTTAATTAATTTGAGATAACATTTATCCAAGATTTATTATTATTTGTAATAAAGAATTATAAATTAGAAGTAAAAATAATTTCCGACTTTTAATGTGTGTTCTGCCTTTTAATGTGCTTACCTATAAGTGTATGTTATCCATATTAAAGAAAATAGTAATCATTGTTGTAGTAAATCTATGAACTTATAATCTAATGAACTATCCCATAAAAAGCAGCTTTTACAAACATTGAATCAGTAATTTAGTCATTCTAATTAAATATAAATCAGAGATTTCAAGAAGATTGAAGTAGTGTAAAATAAATCCGTGTTTGATTTTACATCAGTGTAATTTTAATTTCTCTGAAAAGAATTTTATGTTAAGGAATTAACTTTCCAAATGTCAATTGATAGAAAAAAATATTCTAAAATGTAAATTTTACTTGTGAATTTTAATTAGAGCAAAACTCGAGGAGAGTATAATAACTCAACAGAAAGTAAACTAAAATTGTCTTAATACAAGATTGCACTTTTTAAAAATAAGTTAAAATTTTTCTCAGTATTATGATCATCAATAGTAGAGTCTTGCCTTGCTTTATACTTTTATCAGACTAAAAAAAGTTACATAAGATGGGAGGAGGAGAAAAGGTTTGATGGAAATCAGTTTCAGTCAGTATCTAAAATTTGCAAACAGTTTATGGATGTAAATCTGTATAGTAAAAAAAAAAATTATATATATATATATATACAAAGCATATTTTTTAGTGTATTTTGTCAAAAGAAACTAGGAAAACATCTGATAAAAATGTGTATTATTTTGAAAATTTTCTTTAATATAACAAAAATTTCTGATTTAAGTTACAAAAACTTTTGGTTCTTTGTACTTTTTATTTCGTTTCATCTTTATTCTTTAGTAGCTTATTATTAAGGATGATAAATCTGAATAATCAATTGGTTACTATTTTAAGATTTTGTAATGCATAAGTTCAATACACTACTGTTTTGTTTGTTGCAGCAAAGAGAAATTTTATCCTAAAAATTATCTAAAACAATATAAAAACAAGAGAATAGAACTATATTTAAATGATTAGAGGCCATGGTACTCTGCCATCATTTATGTGTTTTATGCAGTTTAGAAAATTCAAAACTCATATTCTTTTATGTCATGCAATTTTTATATTAAATTCTTTAAATTTTAAGATTAAATATTATGAATTTTTAATCTTAACTTTTTTAGATGATTGCCATTTATAACCTCAAAATGAGACAGCTTGGAGTTTACAATCTAGAAGTTGACTATTGGGCTTTTGAGAAAAATTCAGTTTTATGTCTTCTTTAGATTTTTTAAAATTAATTTCAAGAGAAGCCAACCAATGTGCTCTTTCATTTTCGATGTTTCTACTTGATTTAAGAATGGGTATATATATATCTGTATTAATGTTAATAATAAAAGTTACTAAAAATAGATTTCTTGCAAACATAAATTTGAATAGAGTTCAAGCAAATAAATTTTACCTAGTAAAAAGCAGCATGTGCATGTCAGTAAACATGTGTTTAGAGTACATTTTTGGTTTTGCTTACTTTTTTAGATAAAAGTGTTTTTGGTGTGAGGCATGTTTTATGATCCATGTTCATACCTGATCTATTTCAGAAATTGATCTGTTTTTATTCAAATTTTCTTAATGTTAAATCAAAACTCAGTATTTGGTTTTTGGGCCATTTTATATGGCAATAATGTTTAACGGGGAAAGAAAATGTCTCAATTCTAGACATTGCAGAGTTTAAAAAAGGGTTAAAAAATATCTATTTAAAAAAAACCAAAATTGAAAAATTTATCAAATTTTAAAAATTATGGCTTTGAAACTTGTGCCATGAAATATATAAAAATGCAATAAAAATTGGCAAATTTGTGAAGTGAAATGAAATCTTATTTTATAAATTCAAATATAAAGAATTTGTATGATGTGACAAATAGATGCATTAAAATTCTAAAAATACTAAAATAATATGGAAATTTTAGCCAAACACTTTTTTAAATATAAGCTCAAAAGACTGTATTTTATGCTAAATTACTGCATATTAATATTAAAACTTTTACATGAATATGAAAAGAAATTTTTGGAAAAAAAAGAAACTAAGTATTGAGAGAAGTGTTCAAATAATTGTTATAATCAAATAATGAAATATGTTAAATATTTTAATAATATGTGAAAAAACAGACAAAAGGAACAAGTATGAATTAAGTTTAACTTGAAAAGTATTTTGAAAACCAAAAATTGTGCAATAAAAAGCAAAATGCAATTGTGGAAATGTAATGTTGTCCCCTCCCCCACTCCTGTTTTTGTTAGATAGTGTAAAAATAATGCCTGTGTGATGATAAATTATTGATTTATGACGAAAATTTTTTATATACATACCTTTATAAAAACTTTAATAGTTCAGTTAATATTTGTGGCTTTATGTTTAATTCAGAATAAAATATCAGCTGTGCGAAATGATTTTTAAATGTTACTGGAAATTTAATTTTTCCGTCATCTATTAATAATTTAAAACGTTTATGTTATTTGTGCACAATTTAAATAGCAATAATATAATAAACTTTGTGTGTGTGTGGAAGTATAGTATTTAAATGATACAAAATGAATTTTTTATCAAAATATTTAAAACCTTTGCTTAAACTTTCTGTAACATTTGAGCAGAATCTGTTGGAACTGCTTTGGACTTTTAAAGCATATAAATTATTAATATTCCGTTTTAATTTAATAAATTAATACTTTTAAAAGTCTTCATATTTTTATCATTGTGTAATAGAATTTGGAGAAGTTTGATTTATTAGTTTAATAGTTCTTTTTTAAACTAATAAATCAAACTTTCTTGTCCTTGTGAGGTTGTGTGAAAAACACATGATAGTGATTTCTTTGCAGTATATTTTTTCTTGATATGGTTTGAAGGAGAGAAATCAAAATCCTTAGAGGCTTATTTTTATTGATTAGATAATTAAGCATTATAAAATTGGAAAAATTAGTATTTCATTGAATATTTAAGAATCTACCAAACATGTGCCAACAATCTTTCATTCATTAATAATGTTGTTTCTTATGATTCCATTTTGCTAATTTACACTTTTATAATAAATCCATATATATAAATGAATATACTACTGTAATTTGAAAGCAATATTAGATTCTTGCATTTTGAAATATCTTGAATTTTATACCCAATTGGTAAGAAATGGTGAATTAGAGTGTACTTTTTCTGTTCACAAATTCTGCAAGCTTTTCTTATATTATCAAGTATTGGAAGGCAGACTGAAAATTCGAATGAAAAACTTTTTGAACAAGAATGTTTTGCAGGAGAAAATATAATATGAATGTGTGTATTTGCCTCTTTTGCTTTAAACATTCTAAACTAGCTGTATTTAGAGATCATCTGGTTTGTCAGATTACTGACTGTAAAAAATACTCAATAAGTTTTTTATATCTGTTTTGATAGGCTTCAATTTTTAATAGATATTTGACGTGTTCTAATTTAAAAACCCTTTGTCAATTTTGTTCATACCTGTGTAAGTTTTGGTCAGTTAAATTGATATTTTAAATTTAATCTCAAAAGAGGAATGTTTAAATCGATACTTCAAGTAATCCAGTCACCTGCCAACAGAAGCATCCAACCTCGAAGTCTGTGAGGTAGCCATACAATTTACACGACATCTTACTGGAATTTTGTTTGCTGCTTCGGAGAGTTGTGATTAAAACTTCAAGTTTTTAAAAAATGATAAAACATTTTACATCAAAATGTTCGAAAGAATAGTTATATACGTTTTTTGGTTCACAGAGAAAATGTTTTGATGATATCAAATGAAATAAATATTAAGTTAACTACAGAAAATATTTTCTAAGCTTATTATTACTATAATCATTTCTTGTGACGATTTTTTGATAGAATGAAATGTTTTAAGCCAATCAAAATTTATATTTTAAAAAGGTGATTAAAAATATTCGTTCTGATTTGACAAAGTATAAGAAAATAATTATATCTAAAACTTTTAATTCAATTTCAAAAAAATATTAAAACTATGGCTAATTTTGAAGAAGGTGAATAATTTTACTTGTAGACATAAAATACAGTTTTTCTTTCCTTTGCATGAAGACAATCAACTTTCCAAATCAAATTCACCAAAGGTCTAGTTATTTTTGGAACTATCTTGGAATAGGTAGTTTTGTCTCTCATGAAGGAATTACACATCTGACCACTTTAATATCGTTAATTATGTGTTAAAAAGTTGAGTCATGAATTAAAGCAAACATTCTTTTTAGAAAGTAATGGAACATTTGCGCTGGAAGCAAATACGTTTAACCAATCATTCTTAGCTCGACGATATGATTGTTTGTGTAGGATGAGCTACGAATGCAGTGGCATTTTGAGGTTTGACGTTTAAGCATCATAAAAAATTCATTAAACTTATTGGTGGCATTGAGTTACCAATAGGTTTATTAACTGGGAAGGAGTAACTTTGCTGAGCGTGAATTGAGCAGGTCAGTGAACAGAAAATTCAGTAACATGAGAGTTGAATTTTGATGCTCAAATAAAATAAATTCTGAAAGTTCTGTATCTAATTAATTTAAGGATAAAAGTTAAATAGAAATTTTGGTGATGAATGAAATTATTTTCTGTAAATATATTTACCCTAAAATCCAATTTTAAAAAAAGTACTTAGCTAATTGTAGCAGGGAAACATAGAAGCTCAAATAGCTATTCGAGGCCTGCACATTCGAAGTGTATCGCATCCATCTAAAACTACTCCATTGTTTGTTCGTAATAGCGTGGAAAGAAACTGTAATTTCAGCAAATAGTAAAAAGAAATCTACATTTGTGATACACTTGGCTAAGAAGTGCATCTGAAACTTATTAATGCTACCACAATTCATTCTAATGATGGTTACAAGAATTGTGTTATTTAGCCGATTGGAAAGTGCCTATTTCAGCTTATTTGAATGTGAAGACCATGAATGTCACGAGAGTTGGATTTTCTTTTTTTAAAGTTTCTCACACGAGCGTTTTGTACTTCTCAGTGTGGTGATTGCTATACATATAAGCTAGATAACATCCCCCGGACCGAAGTGCACTTTAGGCCCAACGGATATGTTACTGGACTACTAACCATAAGATCGGGAGTTCGGGCCTAGAGCTATTCGCTATAATCTCCTACATCAGTATAGTGAGGAGAATTGAGTTTAGATTTGGAAAGCAGTTTTGACTAAATGAAAAAAAAAAAAAAAGCTAAAATAAATTTTGGCACCAAAACTGCAATTTTAGTTGGAACATTAAGTACTAAATTTCATTTATTTAAGACTTAAGTTTTTGAATTAGGGTGTCCGTGCATGGACGATCAGCCAGTTGATCGATTACATTCAAAATGTTATAATAGTCTACATTTTAGTACTAAACCTGTGTGCCGATTTGCATTTATCTACTCTTTATACATTGTAGTTATCGAACTCACTTGCGCTCGGAAGACAGTCGGACTGAAATTATACAAAATTTCATAGAAGTAACTAGTGGGTCTAAAAACTACGCTAAATTTCATCCACTTGGATAAAAAAAATTTTTAGTTGATCATCAGTAATAAGCAGGCACATTTTGTTTCTCAAAATGTGCTTTCTGGCTTAAGATCGATTTGATTATTTCAAATCTGGAATCCAATTTTTTTTATGATTTTCTTTTTATTGTAAAAAGAAGAGAGTCGCTTCGTTCTGAAATTGTTATTTTCTATAGTTAATTCACCGATTTTATTACGTATCAACTCTAATTGATTGAAAGGATTTATTCCTTATTTTCAAGTAATTTTAATAAGCTGTGTTGGATCATTTAAAATTCAAAAACTCTTTGAGCTAAATGGGTGATATTTTATATATATATTTGAACAAAGTTTGTAAATTTCTGTCAAATTTTGAACAAATCCATTCTCGGAACGTGATTAATCTGTCTCGCGTTCAAGGGAAATGTAAGTAAAACGTACTAAGAGTGAGAAAAATAAAATTTGGTGCACAGCTTTAGTATCCAAAGTGTAGGTCCGTATCAAATTTTGAACAAAATCCGTCTATATGATGTCTGTCGGTCTATACATCCGTGTATCTATAAACGCTATACCCCCCCCCAAAAAAAAAACAACAACAACAGATAAATAAAATTTAGTATGTGATATTTTTTGCTAAAATTGTAAGAGTAATGTAATGAACGGGCCTTAAGAATTTAATACACCACCACTTGTACAAAACACTACGCTTGCAATAGTTAGTTACACATTTAATCAATTTTTACATTGACGAGCTGAAAATGAGTGCGCCGGATTTCACTGACGCCGTGCTCTTGAGTGGCGTTTGTCTGGCTTCAGTTGAGAGCTTCACGAAATTATAGTTCCGAGACAAATTTTGCCCTCGTCAGGTAGAAAAAAAAAAGGGGGGGGGAGAGCTTTCAAATATATGCTCGGTTTTAATTATAATTTTAAAAATTATAAAACTCTCCTGAGCACGACTGAAAATAGTAGTTTCGTGAACATTATTACTTTCTTGATTCGAAATAATTAATTTAAGCGTGAATATTAGCACTTATTATTTTTTTTTAAATAACTTGAAAAAACAGGTTTATCGTTTTGGGGTTTACTGGTAGCAGAAACATAACATCAACCAATTTAGAATGAAAATGTCTTGATAAACAAAGGGCACATAATTACACTTTCGATGACAATTCAATATTAATACGCACACCGCCGAATCTTAAACTATAATGCCCGAAAGCAAAATTGTTTCTAGTGTCTCTTTCCCTCCAGATGAAAATATACTTATAAGGATGAACAGAAAATCGAGATTCGTCACAGAAAAGAAAATTGAGTCATTAATTTTTCTTCCTACTCGCATTCTCTGTGGCACTTAGCATGAAAAAAAAAAAAAAGGATCCAATAGGTCTGAGTCTACAGGAGAAGAGTTTCTGTGTCAGCAGACCGAACAGACAATGATTGAAATAGTCCTGAACAAGGTAAAAGGATTGAAATAATATCGAAATTGGAACTAATTGTATTGTAAAGGAAATATGGAAAACGAGGAATTAACTTTTGTGTAAATTCATCACATCTTGTTTTATGATGAATGCATCTTTTTGAAGCGTAATAATGGAATCCCGTTCATTATAATTTTTAATAGATTATTTTACATATATGAAGAGTCATGAAAGAATTCTTTAAAAACATACTACATTTATTAATGTATTATTCAAGTTGTTATATTTTTTTTTCAACTTTTAATTCTACGTATAAAAGAGAACGAAAATTGAATCTGTAACATCTGGCGTACATTCTCACAGAGTCTCATTGGTTCCAATGTTCAATTAACTGCAATATTTATATAATTTCTATTCTAATGGTTTCACATTTGTTATGTACTCTGCTCTTACTATACACTGAAGTGACAAAAGTCATGGGATGACTGTTAATATCGTGTCGGTCCTCCTTTTGCCCAGCGAAGTGCAACAACTCGACGTGTCATGGAGTCCACAAGTCGTTGGAAGTCCTCTACAGGAATATTGAGCCAAGCTGTCTGTATATACGTCCATAATTGGGAAAGTGTGGATGGTGCAGGAGTTTGGGCACGAACGGACTTTTCGATGATGTCCCATAAATGCTCGATGGGATTCAAATCGGGCGATCTAGGTGACCAGATCATGCGCTGGAATTGTCCGGAATGTTCTTCAAACCAATCGCGAACAGTTCTGGCCCGGTGACATGGTGCATTGTCATCCATAAAATTCCCATCGTTGTGTGGGTACGTGAAGTCCATGAATGGCTCCAAGTGATCTGCAAGCAGCTGAACATAACCATTTCCAGTCAATGATCGGTTCAGTTGCACCAGAGGGCCGAGTCCATGCCATGTAAAAACAGCCCACACCATTATGCAGCCACCACCAGCTTGAACAGTGCCTTGCTGACAGTTTGGGTCCATGGCTTCGTGGGGTATGTGCCACACTCGAACTCTACCATCAGCCCGTAACAACTGAAATCGTGACTCATCTGACAACAACACGGTTTTTCATTGGTTTAGGGACCAGTCGATATGCTCACGAGCCCAGGAGAGTCGCTGCAGGCGATGTCGTGCTGTCAGTAAAGGCACTCGTGTCGGTCTTCTGCTGTCATAGCCCAAGGAAGACAAATTTCGCCGCACAGTCCTATCGGACACGTCCCTCGTACGTCCCACATTGATTCCTGCAGTTATTTGACGAAGTGTTGCGTGTCTATTAACATTGACCATTCTACACAGACGTCGGCGGTCTCGGTCGTTAAGTGCAGGTGGTCGCCCACTGCGCTGTCCATGATGGGATGGGATACCTGAAATTTCATACCCTCGGCACACTCTTGATACTGTGGATCTCGAAATGTTGAATTCACTAACGATATCCGCAATGGAATGACCCATGCGTCTAGCTCCAACTAACATTCCACGTTCAAAGTCTGTTAATTCTCGTCGTGCCGCCATAAATCACGAAAATCCTGTTCACATGAATAACTTGAACACAAATGAAAGCTCTGGAAAACGAACTGCGCATTTATACTTTTCCGCTGCGATACTACTGCCATCTGTATATTTGCATATTGTTATCCCATGACTTTTGTCACTTCAGTGTATATCATATATATATGAAAAATTTTATAGGCAATAGACTTAAAAATGTAGGCCTTTCTTAGTAAAATAAATAAATAATTTAAGCAACAAGATGTAAAGTAATACTAAAAATAATAGAAAAAAATAAAGTTTAAGTTAGTGATTATAATTAACATTCTACGGACTGATGATTCGAAGCCTTTATATTATAAAAACATAGCATGTATATTTGAACCGCGCTTTTACGGTTTCATGCATAATTAATCCTTTCTGTGTCATGTTATCTGTGTTATACCATATTAACATTCTTACCTTCATTTCACTGTTCTTTAAGCTCAAGTAATTATGCTTTTTTGAAATTATAATTTTAAAATATCATACTCTTTTGTCTTAAGATTTCTTGCACTAAATGAATGTTTTAAAAACAGAAAAAAAATTGAAACTTGCTATCTTTCTATTAATGAAAGTTATTATGTTTCAATAAAATGCCGATCTGATTCAAATTATCGAAAACATTATTATTTATTTGGATATAAGTAGCGAACTTGCTTTGTGATATATTTGACCTTGTATCTTCGAATTAAACAGAAAAGTTGTTTACAAAGTTTAATAAGAAAAAATAAATAAATAAACGAAGATAAAAAGAAATAAACAAAATAAGTCTTGTTACCCTAAAGGTTAACATGACATTTCAGCGAACTATATTTGTTGCCTCAAAGGAAGTCATTTGGAAACAGTTATTATATTTGTGTATGTTTGTATGAAATTCGTTTCAGTTCCTGAAACCATTAAGTACGAGAGCTCTGGTGATACTAATTTCCGTTTGCACAATCCGTTTGCTTCATTTTTGTATTTCAGTGCCTTACAATGTGAGCATAGTTCATAGATCCAATAGCAACGCATTGGTAGGAACTGTAGTCGCTTAAAACATCGGACCTGAATGTGAAACACTGAAAACGGTTTGAACACGATGCGTTGTATGCGATGGTAATATCCTAATCCTTTCCATTTCATTTCGTTCTTCACTTTGCTATGCAATCCGATTAGATTGAGAATTACATTGGCTTGTGGCGTTTCCAGCTCTTCGACCGAAATTGCTACGCCCGCTTCTTATAGGCTGCATGGGTCTGAATGTAAACACTCTGGACACTTAAGCACACCGTCGGTTTTCGGGAGAAGCGCACATTTAAAAGCAATGAAGAAAATGCCGTGCTCAGAGGAAGTAATGATGACACACAAACCCTTTTTTTTCTTCGAACTTAAATTTGGGCAGGCAAAGATTAAACATCCATGCAGCCTTATTAATTTGAAGGCATACAAAGATAATTCTAACACTCTAATTTTCAGGTGAGAATTTTTAAGGAATATAAAATTATTAAATTAAGAATCTAAATTGATGTAGAGAAATAAGGTTAAAATTTTAAGTTTTAATTTTTGTGAAGTTCTAATTAGTTAAGTTTTAAGCGATATGTTTTCACTTTATATAATAAATGGATCAAACTCCACGCACTATCTACTATAACACGATAATGAAAATCACCGGAGATCCTGAAATCTTCTTTGTGGAAAAAATGATTTTGTGAAAATGAAGTTAGATGTATGATCTACTTGTTTTCCACAGTTGCATTTCGGGCAGCATTCCCTCCCCCCCCCCATTACTTTTATCATGCTACAGTGCTTTAGTTTTTTGAGCTACCTTTGTAATAAACTTCTCAGTATAATATTAGAGTTGTACTTGTTACAAAAACAGAAGGCCTGCGTAAACAATTTCTCAATCTGAATCGTTAAGATATTATGTAAAAGTGGCTGCTCATCTCACCTGATGATAGCATGGTGTGAGTCTTTCATTGTAAGCAGCCATTATTCAGAACTCATGAATTTACAAATATTTTTACTCATTCAGACGACATCGGTTTCATGCTAAGATTTATATTGTTAACCAATGGGTGTAGTCTTCTCTTAACGTTCTTGAACATTCTTGAGATGTATTTGTGTCTTATCAAAGACACATCATTAGCAAACATTCGTTTCGAAATAGCGTATTAGTGCGTGATCTTTGACGGTTAATCGCTGAGATGGTGTTTAATACTAACTAACGATGTGCATGTTTACCGACATTCTTCTGATCAAAGGAAACCGAAAATACGACATCGAATTACGATTGTCAATCAAAAGATCAGATTCTAAATTTTCTGTGTTCAAATCGTTGTGTTTACATGTCTGCGAAAGAACAGACCGACTTATGGGCAGCTCTCTAAAGGATTTAAATCCGAGTTCGACAGGAATATTTACTTGGGATATTAAATCTCTGCACCAAATTTTACTCATTTCTCTCTTCGTTTTGTAGTTATTGCATTGGCTTATAGTGGAACAGTCGGACGGACTTCCTTCGAGTGGATTTCGGCCAACATAGGATAAAAATGTACACATTTGGTGTAAAGACCTTATCGAAATTTCATCCATTTAGCTGAAAGTGTTTGTGAATTATCCTGTGAAAAACAGATGGAAAAACATATATGATTGCAAAAAAAAGTTTTTTTTTTTTTTTTTTTTTTTTTTGCCTGTTAGCGGTTTGAAATATTGATATTCATCAAAATCTTAGATTCGAATTTTTTAGCTACAGAATTCTTTTTCTTTGTATATTTTGTATACATGAGAGTAAAAGGAGCCAATCTGGAAAAAAATTAATGTCGTGAATAAATAAAATACTAATTTATACTTTTGTTTAGCTTGAGGATATTTTGTTAGCAATTTTGGAAAAAAAAATATCGCTCATTTTCCAAAATTTTGAAAAATGGGGGATATTTTGCTATTTATCCTTTTTTCACGTCCTCATATACGTGGTTTTTGAAATTATGTATACTTTTGTGATCTGGGTGTCACTACACTGTTTTAATTTTCTCAGAATTTAGAGATGAATTAATCGATTCATTTAAACAGATTTCTATTTTGAAAACCACAAATAAAAATGTTTCTTTTTTAAGAAACTGTTTTTGATTCAATCTATAAAGGGGCTTACAGTTTGAGAACAATCTCTTTGTAGAGGTGGACCCCTGTTCCGTGGACAACGGAGGCTGTGAGCAACTCTGCTACAGGTCGACTGGAGCATCTGTTCGCTGTGATTGCTTGCCTGGGTACATCCTCAGAAAGGACAGGAAGACATGCAAAGGTTCTTTCTCCTATTTTTTCATCATTCAATTTTTGCTGTTTTGATTTGCAAAGAAATTGAATGCAGTCGGATATGGCAATATTTAGGGCCAATGCTGAAGTAATAAACAGTTTAGACCCTTATTAACTGTATAGAAGAATAAGAAAGGAAATTACGGAAGTAATGTATTTATTGTAAACATTGTATTTACGCTGATGGTAAATAACTCGTTTTTCTATTACAATTTAATCAGCGTTTTATATAAATGTCGATATTTAGTAAAGAAGTATTTTTTTAAAAAGAATACAACCCCTGCGCCCACAAAAATGGCGGCTGCGAGCATATTTGCCACTCACACGGAGGGATTTCATCGTGCACATGCAGAGAAAACTACGTTTTGGACGTCGATGGAATGACCTGCAAAAGTAAGTTGCATTTGGGTCTATAAATTCGATTGTTCTAATCGTAAAGCATACTTCCCACACGGAATCGAGGATGTGTTTTATGAAAAAACCGTTTCGAAACCACCCAATCGTCGATTGTATCGGATCAATTATTTCAAAATGAGATCGCGAAACCACTGCTCATGTTAGCGTTAGACAAGTTAATAAAAAGTTCCGAACCAATCAGTTAATAAATGAATGCGATTTCTATTTTAGTTCGAGAGAAAAATTTATAAACGAGGTAAGAAAGGAACAGAAAGTTTATTACAATAAATTCAAAAGTGCTAGCATTATTTCAAAAGTAATTTTCGATGAAGGGAACTGTGATAGATATCATCGGATGAAAATCATTCCTTCCATGGCTGTTCACTACATGTCTGAGATTTCCTGTTCGTCAGAGAACTGAAGTGGAAATTACAACTTATTTTAAATGTTTACATCTCATCGTTAAAAAAATTTATTAATAGAAACCATTTCTGTTGCTAAACAAGTTAATTCCTTTCTTGAGAGAGACAATTTAATCATGGTACTAATGAAATAAAAAACAAATCATATATGCTTTTCTAAGCTGAGTATAGGAAAGCATCTAGTTTCCTGCTTTGCCTATATCAGTCTTTAATTGCCGCTAATGTGTCGATAGCAATAATTTTTTTAAAAAATCGACGTTTAAATGATTCATCGATTATTGTAACTATTGCGTTAAAATTTCAATTGTAAATATGGATATAAGTTTCCAAAGAGAATGAAATATGCTTGTTTTGATAAAATCAGCGATCTTGTTCCTTTTTAAATATTTAATATAAATGTTGAGATTTCGGATTTAGTTTCAAATACTAGTTTTAATATTCCAAATGAAAAACATATTTCGATTGCTGAAAAAGTTTCTATGAATCATTGAAATCTGGACAAGTAGATACGCAAATTTCAAGCGTACCTTTACAAAATAATGTTCGATATTGATAAATAGGAAAAACTCAAAGTACATCATGCATTGTTTCGGAATGATGACGTAAATTAACCCTTTGCTCTTGGATGGAAACCCTGTCTTACCATTCAAGACGGTATATTTTTTAGAGTTTCTCTTTATTTATTTATTTTTCCATTTCAATTGCTAAAAATATTTACAAAATGGTAAAAAGATGTGGAAAATAATTCGGGAAAATATAAATTAAAACAACTTTTATATATATATATATATATATATATATATATATATATATATATATATATATATATATATATAAAATTTCGGAGCAATGGGCAAGCTCTTGTCTTGAATGAATAAATGTACTTCGAATGTCTCATTATCCCAGAGTAAAGTTTTGTGGTGCAACTTGATTGAACAACTACATGTTACTTTTGTAGTATACTTTAAATAAAAAAAATAACTTAAATATGGAACAGAATTCTGAAAAGTATTTAAAAAAAATTACCTAAAAGTGTTTGGTTTTTTTTTTTTTTTTTTTTTTTGTGAGAGGCACACTATTCGCTGCATCTATTCGTCGGTGAACCAATGTGCCTTCGGTCGAATTAGAATCGAGTCACTTGTTTCTTTCTTTGCCTCTTCCAGGAGTGGATCCCTGCCTGGAGCATAACGGAGGTTGCCATCATATCTGCAGATCTGAAAACGGAACGGCCACCTGTGACTGTCATCCGAAGCATGTTTTAGACTCAGATGGAAAATCATGCCAAAGTAAGTTATCCTTCTGCTTCAGAATTGGGAATTTTATACAAATATTTAACAATTCATAAGCGAGAGAAATTGTTTAGTTTTCAGAGTATTATAGTTTTAAAGTTGGCGGACGTTTTCTTTGGTTATGAAATAAAAAATAGACGAATATTTGATGGTAGGGTATATTAAATTAACATAGAACTAAAAAGTTGTATCAAAGGAATTCAATCTTTTATTTTGAGGCGATATTATAAATATAATAAAAATATTGGTCACTTTATTATTTCTTAATCTTTTTTTTTTTTGCTTGATAAGTTGTTCTACTTTTTCCACCCCTCCCCCTTTTTATAAACCAGGTTTGTTTGGTTCTTTTGCAAAGATGGAATTTTATAAACGAATTTCCATTCCTTTCTTCATCTTACAGAATTTTGAAATTTTTAAACCTGTTTGTTCATAACTATTTTATTATTTTCAAAGCTTTAGTATTTGTTAATTGATGAATATAACTAAATTATTATTTCATATTTATGGAACTTCTTGGCTGGGAATTTGTTACGAATTTTACTCAAAGTATTCCTAATTTTTGTATTATTGGTTTATAAATTAATATCTAGAAGATTATAAAAATAAAAACAATAGTTCTATTTAATATGGTAATGAAGGTGTGATTTTAATAACTTTTTTTACTAAAATTACTAGTCAACCCTCTGCACTTTGTAAAGTAATTCGATGAAAAATTATTCGCTTAATACATGGACTTGTTTATTGCACCAAAAAATACATTCATACATTTTTCATAGTGAAATTTCCCTAAAAAAATGAATTTATGTCATTTTACCATTTTGTAGGCATTTTGAGCAATCGAAATTGAAAAAAAAAGTAAATAAAACTTTAAAACGATGCACCATCTTGAGTGGAGAGTGAGGGGCCCAGTCCGAGTACAAAGGGTTAAATCTTTGTAAAGTTTTTTTTTAAAAGACACTAGCTTTTTCTAAATTCTTGAAGATTATGAAATGAAAGCATTTGATATAATTTTCTTCTAAAAGTGAGGTAATCCTGTTCTGCATCTCTTCCCCTTTTTTTTCGAGCCTTCAAATGAATTTAATTTTTAGTAGACGAGATTTGTGAGAAATAAAAGTTCTGCACACCTGAAAAATGCTGCGTTCCATTTCGGCGAAGAGAAGCTTTTTTTGGTTCGCCTGGAAAGAGGGCGAGAGAATGGTTTGACTATTTTCTTATTTGCAGAGTTGTTTCTGTATTTTCCAGAAAAGAATCCTTGCCTGCAAGATAACGGAGGTTGCGATCACATCTGCAAATATGAAAACGGAGTGGCAATATGCGAATGTCATCCTCAGTTTATTTTAAACACGGATGGAATGTCGTGTGAAAGTAAGTTTTATTTTTCACTTATTTACATATACTTAGTTTTCTCTGCATTGGTTTGTGTGACAGCGAAGTGAAATGGTTTGATTTTGTGAATTTTAGCGACTTCTGGGACAGTAATCGAGGGGGAAAAGAAAAATGAAAATGGTTTATCGAAATTCAAAAAATATTTTTTAAAGCAATTATGTTAGTAAAATAAAGTGTAACCATATTTAAAAACTACTCCTTTTTAACTGGAAGCGAAAATATGTAGAACGGGTTTAACTATTTTCTTAAAATCCTTTTTCTGATTAATTTACACATATTAGTATAAATTTCTTTTTCATATTGTTTGAGTTGTTGTTGTAGTTACTAATGGCACTTTCCATGGACAGGCCCGCTGATACATCAGCGGATTTAAGCCGAAATAAGCGTCTCTTGTATTTGAAGCAGCGCCAACTAGGGCCAAGAGTTCGACTTTAGCTACACACTCACCACATTCGCTTGCACAGTCCCTTTTTACAGGGGGGCACATTCACGCATCTCACAGAACAACAACCATGCTCTAACCGGGACGCCCAGATCACGAGGAAGACGCGCTACCTCTGTGCCAGAACGCCGGCATATTGTTTGAGTAGTGAAAATAATTAAGAATTTTTCTGATGAAATTATAAGTTTCATTATAGTTAATTACTTTACATATTTGAATTAGAACTATTGAACTGCAAGTAAAAGAGAGAGAGAAAGAGAATCAGGTGTGTTTCATGTAAGAATGAGGCAGTATTGGAAGACTGACATTCTATTTGAACCCTTTTTCTAATATAGCATTCTCTTTTCTTCCATTACCGATTCTTAAAATTAAACTAGTGATAAATATTTATTGACTCAAATAATAAACTTTATTCGGAGCAGAATAAGCCATATTAAACCTTATCCTTAAATTTGAAACATGGAATGGAATTTGATCGTGGAAAATGAAAGATGCGGAATTTTTCATTTTTGCAAGTACGAGAGCTGTTATGAGCTCTCTGCTGATTAAATATTAACTCCGCCATCAAATTCGGTACAGCAGACTCTTAAGTTTTAAATGAGTAGTACATTGTTTATTGACATTTTGTGTCGATTTTTCAAAGAAGCTTTTATAGGTTAATTTATTTCATTATTGGGTTTCACTTCGTAATTGAGATGGAGAAGCTTACGGCATAGTAGTTGGTTCTCACTACCCTTGTGGGCTGACGAAAAGGTAGGGATTAGTTACCTCAAATAGATGAGGAACGTACTTCCTTAGGAAAGGGTTGTACCATGGCTGGTGATGAATGGCCCCTTAGATCTCAAACACAGTTTCCGCCAGTGTTGCTGTTGCATTGGTTTCATTATTCAAGTTTTTCCGAGTTCCTTAGGGTAGGTCGGAATAGCCGGTTTGTGATTACTTCACTCTTAGTACCATTTCTTTCAACATTTTATGAAGGAGGTTAAGCCAATATTTTTTTAAAAGTACTAAAAGTAATTCTCTACCATTTCAATCATTATCCAATGCTATTTGTAAGACGCGGGGTTTCTCTTATGTGAGCGGTAGGGACAGTGATCACATTCAGTTTTATGTACCAAATTTTTATTAACTTGTAGATAAGAGACACAACACACACATAAAACAAAAACAGGAAATTTAACAAAAAATATCCCATCGTATTTCGATTTTGTCAGTTTTCATCTAAGATTGATTTCTCTCTCGCTTCGTCCGTTCGAGACTACGACTCTCAATGACCTCCTATCTCTTCGTCCGTCCGTCCCAGAATGACTTGTCCTCACCCTCGGATTCGCTTCTCAACATTCCTCCTTCGCTCTGCAATCCATCTCTCATCGACTCCCTCGGGTTGATTTCGCTCCTCACGCAGCCCCCCCCCCCCCGCGCTCTTGCGTAGTCTCCACAAGAAAGGTTGCTATGTGGCTTGAGAAAGGTTGCCAAAATTGGCGAAACCTTACACTATTAGAAATAAAAAAAAAGTTTTTAAGGGCAGAAAAAATTCGAGTTTTCATTTTTTAATTAAAAGAAAATCATTTAAAAAAATCAAAAGCGTAAAACTCCGATAAAAGTATTTTGAGCAAATTTAAATGTGAATATTATTTTATTATTTTTTAATACAAATTCAGACTTCTTATTTTATACTTTTATTTTAGCAAAACATTTTTTATAAACAATTCGGTATTTTATTACTTACGATACTCGTGTGAGGCTTTATTTATTTACACCATTTTCTTTGTCGCTTAGTAGTTTAATAAATTTATTTTTCATTTTTTAGTATGCCAAGCAAAGCGTATTTTTAAACCTTTTTTTTTATTTTCATTATTGTTGCCTTAAATATATTTCGAAATAGATTGTTATAAATATTATGAGAGTATACATCCATTTGTTTTAAAATTTAATTTTTGATATCATTATTTTTATAAAACTATGATTTAATTAAAACTAAGCAATTCATTGAAAACAAATTTCTCAAAATTAAAATATTGTCACCGAAAACGAATGAGTGAACGAAACTACCGTTTGAGGGAACGAGTGGAGTGATAGACAAATTCTATATCAACAAATAATAACATAACACAACCCCAAAGAACATGTGCTTTATTTTTCAAGGGTTAATTAAAACTGCAAATAAGTTAAAATGTCACATTTCACGCTCAAAAAATTCAGATATTTTCACTCAGAAAATGTAATAAAGTATAATAAGGATAAAAATACTTTACGACTTGTCGACTAGCCTTTGTACCGAGAAAACGAACGATCAGCTTAAAAAAATTAATTCATAATGAATTTGGTGTTTGTAAAAGTGCAGTTCTACATTCCAATTTAGCTGCGACATTTTCAATTTGCTGTAAATTTTAAAGAGTCGAAATGTTTTAATCAGAATTTGTTGAACCTTTTTAGGCATTATCCGGCTAAAATGATCATTCTGTTCTGAAGCCATTCGTGGGCTGCAGGAGGCTTGATATTTACCTCGTTATTTTGAACCATGGCTAGATGACGAGGGCGGCACTTGAATTAGTTGCGCCTCTAGTCAAAACGTAGGGAAGGACGCCAGAGTTCCTGTGCCCGGGGGCTTAAAAACGTGGCAGATTTTTGATAGGCCTCATTACATTAGAGAAGATGGTAAATCACCTTATAATAAATTCGAAGGAATCCCATATCGACGGCAAATTACAAATCAAATATGAGTATACGTTACTTTTTAATATCTTAAGCATGGGGCATTTGTAGTATTGTAATGCATTCTGTGTATGTGCTTAAAGAAGCAAAATTACACGAGTAAAAAATTATTTTCCTGTAGAAGTAGATCCCTGTGAAAACAGAAATGGGGGCTGTTCTCAGGTGTGTCTATCGGAGTCGGATGCAGTGCACTGTGCATGCCGGGAAGGTTACACCCTGCTAGAGGATGGCACTTCATGCGAAAGTAAGGTATTTTATGCACCCCCTTTTGCTTTCGATAACGTTCTCTAACTATCGTTTGAAATGTAGGAGGATTCGAATTGTATAGGAGCACTTTGCAAAATAATAGCAGTAATTTCGTGTTGCGCGTAACTCCCCAGCGTGTCATACTTCCTATTTTCAACCAACATGCATGAATGAGAGGGCAAAACTTTACTGGCTGAAGAATGCATTAACACGAATCATAGAAAGAATGGATCACTAGATGGCATTGCAAATGACATAAGGAGGTTGGTCTTCACATCTAACGGGCCTGTCGATAACAATAGTCAACTTGTAAGAGCAATAAACATATATCCGAAAGATTTTCAAATAAGGAAGAAATGGGTGCCATATTTTTAGATATACAAAAAGCTCTTGATAGTTTAGCAGAATGGATTAATACAGAAACGGGTGAATTACACATTTCCCCCCTTTTTATGAAATTAATTGACTCTTATTTAAAAACAAACATAAAATTCAAGGTACAAAAAATGAATTATCCGAAGCAAAAAATAAAAATTCTGGAGTCCCCAAGGGTCAAAACAGGGACCAGTAATAATCCCATATTATATCAAAAACATACCCAAACAGTTAATACACTACTTTGCTTCTATACTAAGGGTACAGAACTAGCGGTCGGAAACAAAAATCAAAAGAGCATGCGGCTAACTTTCAACAGACACCTCAAATCCCCGAAGGTTTAGCGACAGCGTGAAAAAATAAAAATCAATGCCCCAAAGGCAGTTGTTTAATTCCAGAGAGAGAAAGATTTTCCTACATTAGAAATTAGTAAACAAATTATCTCATGGTCTCGGGAATGAAAACAAATTAGGTGTCATTCTTGATAAGGGACTTATCGCAGCAAATTTTAAAAACAAATTTTGAGGAGCAGCGCTTGAATTCTCAGACTAAAAAAAAAAGGAATAGATGCCAAAATGCTATTTTCACTTCATATTTGCATCAGATATCAACTTAAGCTCACCTTGCGTGGGGCTTGGCGGCCTCACTTAATTTAAAAATAATTGAAACGCAGTATAATATTTAACAATCAGAAGAATCGCAAATGTCGGATGGTATATGGGAAACACCGACATCCTTAAAGCACCTCTCCTTTAAAGAAAGAGCCAAAAAATTCTCTGTAAAGTTTTATAAAAATCTAGAAACTAATGATAAAGTAGCAGTTAAGAAAATAAACATATATATAATCGTGTCCCTAAATTTAAAAGACCCAGAAACATTCCCTTTATTTGATAATTTCGAAATCTCATTTTTCTGAAGTGTGTCCTTCCCATGTCACATCAGACTAATAAAATAGTTCTAGTCGGAAGCCTGACGGCTGTCACCTGAGGTGGCCCAACGCAGGTTGAAACTCCGACAAGCCTTTTAGAATTCCGACGGAGGTATCTAACGTGGATTTCGGAGAGGCTGGCTGATTATGAGAATTATGAAAAATGTATCAATGCTCTTCGTGTACTGTTCGACGAATGGGAAAGCGAGTAAGGCGCGGAAACTTGACTTGGAACAGTTTCTGATAAGATGAACTGAGACGTAGGAAATCATCGAGAGTTTGCATCGGTGGCGAAACGGAATCCCTTACTGTGTCCAAGCAAGTCTCAGGTCGTGACTCGCATTCCAGAGCGCCGCAACTTGTAGAGGACATTCTGCGTAGGTGTGGATGATCAACCGTGATCTTGAAGTGCTGTACACGTGTCTCAAAAAACTGTTTGGCGAATGCTGCATGAGGAAAAACGCACCCCTATACGGTACAAAAGGAACACATTTTGTTACCGGCGGACTATCAGCCAAGTCTCTCTCACTCTTTGGTTTCTCCAGCAAAATGTAATGCAGCCAGATTTCGGTGCACATAATATGTTTACCGATGAGTGCCCTCTCAGCCATTAGGGCGTTTCAAATAGCCAACATCTCACTCACGTGGGCATCTGCGGACCCCACGCATCCTCGTTCCTTTTAGCGGCATTGTTCCGTAAATGCCTGGGTACGGATCACACATCAGGTCGAGATTCCTGCACCGTGGTTTAGATCGGGGATGGCAAACCAATGGCACGTTACTGAATATTTTGGGTACGTTAATGATCAAAACGGTTTGCATGTGACTCCATTTGATAAACAGGACGTGTCCCAAGTCGATTGATTGGAAATTAAAGAATTTGAAATACAACTGACTGATTTCAAGTCTAGTTCAAAATTGAAACAAGGAAAAAATCGGAATGGATTGAAACAGAAAGATTAACAAGTAAAAACAACGAAATGAATGCCATGAGACGAAATTTTGGAAACTGGGAATTCTATTCCAGGCACATTTAATTGTTTGGTTCATGCTATTTTAACCATATTTTCATCTACCTATGCCTGCGAGTCATTATTTTTACAGATGAATAATATTAAAGATTAGCTTAGAAATCATTTGGTAGATGACTCCAATTCAGCATACATTATACGGAAATCCTATATTTGTCATCTAAACTGCAACGGCAAAAGTATTTCATTAGTGCAAAATATTAATGTTACTTTAATTTTAATTACACATATAACTGAAAATTACTGGTATGCAGTGCAAAAAATGTATTTTTTCGAGTAGAGAGAGTAAAAATGTTAGTATTTAGCTTTATTATTTTTCCAATAATCATGTCAAAATTATTTGATGGCATGCCTATTGCTCATTAAACATTTCTTTCGAAAAATGGCACGTTGATTCATAAAGGTCCGCCATCCCTGATTCAGCTCGTGGTTGGAGATGGAGACAGAGAGTGTTCCCACTCTTCAATTCGGTTCTGCGGAGCACTTTAGATGCAATATTCCCTGGGCAATGCACTGGTTGAGGTGATCCTATGGTTTGGCCATCAAGATTTCGAATCTTTAGTCTTTGGACTCTTTTCCCATGGGGATATGGGTCGATAAAATATAATCTGGCAGAACATCCCCTGAGAGCGGTTTTTGTCTGATTGCTAGGACACCGCTATCATTATCAGCAAGTATTAGAAAAATGCCCGGTGTTCTCACAAATGCACATTACTACCTACTCCGCAGGTGCGAGTAATAGTAATGTACATTGCATTACCGTTCTTTTACCGCAAAGCGTTCTTTTTACCGCAAAGTGTCGGTAAAAAGAACTCACTTCAAAGAGCCGGAAAGTTTGTTTGGGCCCGGGTGGGTGGATGGGGGAAATGAACTGAGGGGCAATTCGTTTTGTGGGTCAGCTTGTTTTCAGTAGCCATCAGAAGCAGTTCGTGAGCAATCGATATTGCATTTTTGGATCTTTATGAAGCGGAGCCAATAATATGGAATCCACAACATCAACGCCACAAGGATCGGGGCCAGGTACATGATGCCTGGAAAAGAATCCAGAGTAGTTTGAGCATTGATTGTTAGTTAAATTCATAAAAAAAAAGAAGAAAATTTGATGTCAACTTTTAGAAAGCTGGCCATGAAAGTGAAAGAGAGTGTAAGAACTGGTTCTGGAACTGAAAAAATTTACAAGCCAGAAAGGCTTTTCTTATTAACTTGTTTCAGTTTTTTTAAAAATATTTAAAGTGACTCTTATTTAATATTTGTTTATTAATTTAACTCTAATTTAATTATAAAGTAATTAATGATTATCTTAACTAAAAGGTTTTATATTTAAATTGAAATTAAAAAATGGTTTTATCACTTTAATGGTTTTTTATTATTTACATCAACCTATGTAATGAGTGAAATTATTAAAATTGCAGAAAAAAAATTATTTGACAGTTAAATTGGTATAATAGAGAATATGAAATTTTTCTTCATTATAAGTATAAAATTTTCCAATTAATTATTCATAGATGTTGCAACAATATTAGCATATTTTAATATCTAAGAGAAGAAATTGTATTTTAACTCTTTTAGGGGAGGGTCATTAAAATCTTGCTCAAATATCTTATGATATATGCAGTAATTTTAAATATTTTAATTTAACAAACATTTTTATTCATGTTTTGGATAATTTAAAATAATAAAAAAATTAATTACTTATTGAAAACAAAATATATAAATTAGATAGTATATATATATATATATATATATATATATATATATATATATATATAT
>JAOUZG010014841.1:638626-657683 GCA_026289955.1 Argiope argentata | reverse complement strand
ATAATAAATAAGAGCTATTGCAATATAATAGAAAATATCACAAATCTTTCATTGTGACATAAGATTCGGTTACACAGTTTTTTTTAATTACTTACTTATTTTCCAAACTGATTTTTTATGAATAATACTTATGTTGCTAAGGTAATTTCTCACTCTTTGTAAAATAATCAGGAAAAGAGTTTCGAGTAGCTTTGACTACTTCTCCTGATTTTCCAGCCGCTTTTTTCAAAGGCATGAAGGGAGGGATTTCATTTTGATCATTTCTCCACGATCCGGGAACGACTTCCCCATCCACTTTGGTATGAAATGTACCTGGTGGAGAATAGGATGATGTTGAAGACGGACTTTTTCTCATAAAGTTGTACAATCCGAAGCAAGCATTTCGTTCATTTTTATTCAAAGTTACCCTCTAAAGAAATATCTAACTCCGACCGAGAGCTCTGGAAATGGTTCTGTGTCACTTGCGCTCACTCTTATTAGCGCTAACTGATTAGAGGGTGTCATTTGCGCTCACGCCTTAAAAAGGGTACCATATTATGACTTTTATTTTTGTATGTAAAATTTGGCTATTTTACAATGTGCGCCATATGGTAATCATTCACAGTTGAGTGATACTCCATGTCTCTGATAACGAAAAAAGGCTTCCGCGGGAAAAATGCTAATGACCCTTACTGCTTTTCAAACGAGTGATAAAAGTAATGATTAGAATGCGAGAAATTTTCTTTAAAAATTTTCTATAAATTAACATGTTCATAATTTTTTTACACTGAAGACATTTATAAAATTTATAACTTTGATGCAAATAATACAAATTAAATATATTAAAGTGAATTATAATTTTTAGTTTTAGGAGGATTTAATCTTTATATGTCTTAAAGTTTAATTTTATTTAACAAAATAAAAAAATACATGGAAAGTTTTTTTTTTTAATTCAAATTTAAATGAATATCAATAATGTTTATTTCTTTCAATATGTATGTATGCTTGTATGTATATATATTCTACAAACGGATGCTTGAAATGAGCTAAAAAAATTACATTTAAGCTATTCAATTAAGTTATCCTTTTTTGCAAAATAATAAGCGCTTCGGCTAAAATAAATTATAAGAATCATATTTAAAATTTCAAAAAACAGCTGCTGGTTAATTCTCAGGAGGAAAACAACATATTTTCAAATCGAAAGTTTTGATAATTACTGAAATTCCTTCAAATCTGAAATACATTACTTCATTTCTTAGCTCATTTACTGTCAGATTTAACTATACATTATCTAATGTACCACAAACAATATCTAAATACAGCATCTAAACGTACTCCATTAAAACGCTTAGTTCGCAGATACAGCATCACGTGCTAAAGTTTTATTCGCAGGTAATAAAGTAGTGAATTTTTTTCTAATTTTCTTAAAAGAGCTACCAGTGATTTAATACCAATTTATCATAGATCTAAGCATGAAGGAAAGCTAGAAATTAAATATGTTACTTTATATTTTATTCATTCTTTTTTTTCCTTCTTTTTTCGTCCATGAATTTCTTGCCAAAAGTATAGATTCATGTAAATTGAACCTTTATTGTGACCGAAATTGAAATTACAATAATAAATGTTTAAATATTAAGGCGTAAGATAAGACTAATTTCATAGCTATGTCAGTATGGTTTCTGCAGTCACCATTTTTTCTAAAAAGCATTGTATCGTTGCACTTAGGAATAAAATTTTTTCTTTTTTAAATGCTGCATCCAGACATACTTCGAGTTAAAAAATTTCATTAAATAAGGTAGGCAATTGAACAAAAATTTCAAAAATATGAATTTTTGTATGTTCATCATAATTTGAAGTGTGACGTAATACAAATTTTCTTTTATTTTCATTTATACAGACAAAATTTCACACTTCTATCCTGAAAATTTGCAAATATGCCTAGTTTTAAATTTAAAAGCCCTGGTCATAGTATAGTATATATATATATATACAGAGAGAGAAAGAGGATGTTAATGATTTTTTTTGTATGCAATTGTAATACTTCCATCGTTTTACAATACAATAACGCTTTTAATTCCCAACATTTTAATAGGCTTAATGGTTGAAATTAATAGGATCCTTACTTCAACCGGACAAAACTAATGAGAATAAAATGTCGTATATATGATGAAAAAAATTGACATTTTTCTCTATTTTTTAGGTAACTGTTTTGCTCCATTAGAAACAGTCAATTTAGAGCTCAAAAGTCCAAAATTGATTGTGCAAAGAATATTTCAATTTTAATAAGTGGTATTCATACAGAATACACGATCTGCGTCTAAAATCAAACAATAGGCTGTTTCTTAAGCAAAATCAAATCTTCCTTTTACGGAAAATGTTGTTTGGAAAGACAAATGTTGCTTTGATCTAGATAGAAGCATTAATTTAACTTTTATCAAAATTTTCACGTTTGGAAAAGAGAAAACATTTCTTCTTGCAAGAAATTCATCATCACTTGTAGTTTTCTGTTCATATTCTGCATATTTCTGTTTATAAAAGCTCTTTAGGTGGTCCCATTTTCAACAAAAGTATGCGGTATGGTACCGATAAATTCAGTTAATTTTTAAGGACATTATATCTGAACTAAGAAATGAATTAATGTTATCAATGAATATTTGATAAATCTTGAGCGTGAGGAAAAAAGCGAATATTTCGAAGATAAGGAGCTTTAATTATCGCGCTTAATCTTATCAATACGAGAAAAGCGCATTCTATATAGGTCCTCTAGATGCACGCCAAGTTTTCTTGCCAAAGGTGATTAAATCCTAGTAAACCTACCATGTGAGCGCAAAAGACACCCTCTAATGAGTTAGCGCTAATGAGACTGAGCGCAAGTGACACAATCCCCTGGAAATGATGTGAGAAGGGAAGGTGTTTTCTTCAGACGACGGGTCGTTGGAACAACAAGGCAGACGGGGGGAGGGGTCACGAAGGGAAGGATGACAGCTTTATGACCTTATCTGTAAACCCACAGGTCATAAGAACGCTTAGTAAATGGTCTCTTCGGGACTTAAGAGATCACCAAGTGTGTGGCGTTGTAAAGGGATCTGTGGAGCGTGGCGTAGTAGGACAGATGCGTACACTCGGTTTGCGTACCAGTCGTAAAACTGTCAATCAACAGTCTTGATTCCAAGGCGGTTTTGTCTCTGTTAAGGGATCATTTCTAGAAGTGGTTGCAACATTTAAAACGTTATATTAAAAGTGCCAGATTTGGCGAAAGTTCGCATGGTGTTTGACTCCATTTGGAATACTTAATGACTTATTGTTTAATACAGTTTCGCGCATTTTAAAACAATCTGAATAGTTTCCGTTTTGTTTTCTATGAAACATGAATTGCCTTTAGATGATTTTATTCAAAAATGTATGATAAAAATCAATGAATTTCTTCTCATATGAATACTGCATCCACTTCTAAAAATAATCTAGATTTTAGAAAATACAATACTTTCCATAAATATAACGATTTGCATTAAACGAAGGAGTTTAATTCATTAGTTTTGTTAGTTTTCTTTAGTTTCATTAGTTTTGATTTTGTTTCTTCTTGATTCATTTGTTTAATTCAATAAGTTCAAACACTGAAATCTATGTTATTTAAATATAAGTTGTTTATTAAGTTTGAAGTATAAATAAATGAGGTTAATATTATTGAAATGATTTGTAAGAAAGAATTAAATACAAATACAATTCTTGGAATACCGTAAGTATTAAGAAATGTTTTCATCACCGATGTTAAGTTTCCATGTTATATGTTTTTAAAAAACCAGCTTCACAGTGCAACCGTCATTACAAATTTAAAATGTTCTGTTTGTCATCGTAGATTTAATTTCAAGGTTGTATCAATTTTTTAAAAATATGTAATCTGATAAAGATAAATTATTTGTTCATTATATAACTTTTCCTTTTTCATATGAGATATCTGTAGGAGATGTTAGCTGAATTCAAATGTAATTTTCTTTTAGATGCACTATTTAGTGCACCATAACCCAAATCTACTGCTGAAAAATAAACAGAATTAAAAGTGATTTTTGCATAGCTATATGCATTATATATTCATCAGAAATTTAGAAAAAATATTCAATTATTTCCGATTTCAAAAAAATTTAGAGCCGTTTTAAACTTTCGAGGGACACACATGTAATGCAAATCTCGAAACCCTCTTCTCCTCCGTAGATTTTATTGCCTTTTTTAAAATCTACACTTTGATAAAAGACAAATTATTTATTCATTATAAAGCTTTTCATTTTTTATGAGATAAATTATTGCAAGTGCACTTTACGTCAAAACAAGAAAAAAATCTATAAAAGATGTTAGTTGAATTAAAATTTAATTTTTTTCAGATGAATTACATATTAAAAAAAACCCAAATCTACTATTTAAAACTAGAATAAAACATGATTTTTACATTACTATATGCATTGCATTTTCTTCAGAAATTTTAATTTTTTTATCGTTCTTAAATGTAAAATAAGCCATTAAAAATCGTGATGAATAAAGTTATATACTCTTCAACAATATACATCTACACTTCTATTGTAAATTTCTACTGTTTCACTATGCTTTTATTCCATATTTCAAACAATGTAATTACTTCCGATTTCAGAAAAGTTCACGATTTTTTAAAGCTTTCGGAGACACCGATACAATAAAAGTCTCAAAGGCTCTTTTTCCCTCAAATTTTTTTATCTATTTTAATTCAATTTTTATTCAACAGTTTTAAATAGCAAATTTTGAAAAACAGTAGGAGCAAATCCCTTTGTAAAAAGACAATTTCAATATTTTACATATAAAAAAGTGCACATTAAAAATGAAAAATTAACTTTATGTAAAATATTAAAAACAGAAGACAACTTCTCTGATACACTCTAAATAATATTGTAAAAAGAAGGAACATTTTTCTAAAACAGAAACTCCAGCTTTTTTAGAATTCTAAAATAGCATAATAAATACATTTTAAATGTAATAAGGAATATTTCTAGAATTTAATTTCAAAAATAAATTAAATCAGTACTTGATTTTGACTCGAATAAATTTGATTGCATGGCTCTTTGTCATTAAATAAAAGTATAAAACTAAACAGATTTTGGAAACTGTTAAACGTTTTAAAGAGCTGAGGGACTCCTTGGCAGTTGTCATCTTTGTTTACTTAATAACTTTTGCCTAAATACCTTTTTTCTCATTTTTGATAAGAATTATTTAAATAATCTCTTTGGACTGTTGACATTACTGCTTCCTTATTGTAGATTCAAATCTCTTGGAAATTTAATTATATGTTTTAGAAATAACTTTAAGGGCTTGTTTCGATGTTGCCATTAATTCGGAAGTTTTTAGGCAATTATTTTTCGTGAAAAAAAAATGCGCATGGTTGAGATATTTTGTCATAGAAAAAATCTGGTTAGTTCACAATGAGCCCATAGTTTGCGGAAGTCCAGTTCAGATCAGTATAATATTTCAAGAGCACATGGATTTAGAAAATTAGTTTCTTTATTAAAAGAAATTAAACCAGATTTTTGTCATTGCATTGCAAGAGAAATTATTGCTGTAGCATTAAAAAGTTTTTAATTTTTCATTATTATAAAAGTGAACATTCATTTCTATTTCTGTAATTTACTATCTATTATATCACATGGAATCTTGATTAACTCTTCAGTATATTTCTGTTATAAAAATTTGTAAATTTTTATGAAAATGAAATAAATTATTTGCTATTAATATATTGTTTAATGAAAAAAATTGCACCTTTGGCCATCCTGTTAGTAAGCTATGATTCATGATTGATGAAAATTTCAATTGTCCTCACCACAAAACTTTCTTAAACTTTAAATTTTATATATATATATATATATATATATTAAGTATAAAAAATAATACGGTAAAAATTTGATATTAATTTTTTTAAATTTTAAAATGATGTAAACATTATTTTTATTGTAAAACTTTGGAAAGGCATCATGGGAAAAAAGGCACGCTTTTGCGTAAATGGAGACCGGAAATTTTGTTTAATTGATATCGATTTAATCATTTCACTCCTCATCGGCTGATAATTTATTTAAATGACTATATCATTTTTTTTACAAATTTCAGAAATGAATCCATGTTTGTTGGAGAACGGAGGCTGTGAACAAATATGTCGACTCATCCAAGATGTCGTATCTTGCGAATGCCATGAAAGATACGCTCTCAAGCCAGATGGAAAGTCATGCAAAAGTGAGATAGATCTTTTTGAAATTTTCTGCTATTAGATACAGGTATTATTTAAAAAAATGACAAATATTATCAAAAACTCGCATCTTTCAGTTGTTAATCTAAAAAATGTTTTATCTGGAACTTAATAATGTTAAAAAAGAAAGAAATTCGAACATGTTAAGACTTTAAAATATTTGTGTAAAGCTTGCTTATTCATCAAACAAAAAATTGGTGTATAAATCCTCAAAAAATGAATGCCATAGTTATGAGAAATTTAAACTATTTGTCATCTTTTCCGTGGTTTATGAAATATTTATTTATTCAATTTCTCCTCAGTTTGATTTATAACATAAAATCACACAAAAGAAACTTTTATAAAATTTACACTTTTATGGTTAGCTGTATTTGATTTATTTAGTTATATAGTTCTCGGAAATTTGAAAAACAAAGACTACTTTCCTGTCAAGAGTGGAAATTTTCACCTGATATTTTGATAGCACTGACAGTGAAGAGTTAAAAAATATTTTTAAATCTATAAAAAATATTTCAACAAACCATTGATATCTTATGATTGTTCTGTGAGTTCTTGTCTTAATGACTTCGCTGCTAGTGCCACATAAGATAAGATAATAAATTTTTAAAAGTAATTGATCCGCATATCCAAATAAATATTTCAACAAAAGAAATTGCAAGTGTTTTAAAATGGGAAAAAAAAGAAAACTTAATTTGAAATAGTCTGCTGGGCGATACCCCGATGCCATACGGGGAGCTTGATTGGGTCTCCGAAGAGCCACCCCCCCCCCCTTATCACGAAGGAACAAACGATACTTCATGACATTGAATCCCTGCAAACAATAAAGAACCCTCTAGAGAAAACACGCATACTGGCACAGAAAAAGAATTTTAAAAAACCCATTACATTTTACATTATATATTAAGTTGTAAAATATTTAAAATGTATAAGAAAGATTAAATGGATGTTAACTTTTTGCAGTATGTGAGAACTAAAGACAATTTTCGTTTTTTGGTTATCAATAATGGAAGAAAAGTCAGGATAAAGTATCTTTAGTAATTATCGAAATAACTGAATGCATTTCATTATAACAATGAAAATTATTTTTGTCATTTTTAAATATTCTTCTAATTATTAACATAATAGAAAAATGCATGGTAGCTAAATTAATATCAAGGAAAATAATTTTCTTTTCAATTTTAGAATGATGTAGCATTTATTTTATGCTTTAGTATTTTCCTAAGTTATCAAGGAAAAAAAAACTAACAATGTTATTTTAATTTTTAAATAAAAATTCGTTGTTTGAAATTAAAAAACAACAGTTTAACACGCACATATATTTATTCTGCTTAGTAGTTAATGGATACAGATGACCATCTATCAATATTAGAAATCCATCACAATTCAAGTTTATTTTATACATCCTGTTTTGAAGTAACACTGTCTTATGGATTTGTTTGTTTTGAGTCATTTTAAGCCATCAATGCTACAATACCTGAAGCAAGTTGAATATCTCGGACTCGTGACCCTTAGTTTTGGAGCCTCTATATTTTCTATGAATGATGCTTGGATTATCCCATTTGTTTTTACTATCAGCTTGAACATATGGGAAATAATTTGATTTCCATCAGAAGGTTGTTATCATTTCATCTTCAGAAAATAAAACACTAAGGAATCATTCCGATTATAATCACATACTTTATTTCACGCGCTTCTAACATGATCTGTTCGAATCCTGTTCAGACAGGAAATACATCAGACACGGCTCTCTCCTGGCGTCTCCATTACTTACGATTGCGCAATATAAACAGTTGCATAGAGAGGATATCTTTCACCTCATTGTATCCCCCCAGTGAGTTGGCGAACGATATTACATTATGAAAATATACTAAATTATAGCACAACAAAATAGTATGATGACATACCATATATACAACAGAGAAAGATTCCGTTATATAAAACAATTTGCGTAATCAACGATAATCAAAAGATACATTTATAAAATTTTAAAATTAATACTCATAATGGAACATGAAATTCAAAATGTTGCTAAAATATATAAACAGATCAAGTTATATTTTAAATAATAAAAAAACAATTAAGTAATGAATTGTTCCCAAACTTTAGGAAATCTGACACGTCTTCCAGATTTAGTTTGAGGAAAGGTTTTACAAATCTGTTTTTCTGGATGCAATGTTAGCTCACTTTTATCCTGGTTTGGTTTACCCACTTCAGGAACAGAAGGAACATTATTATTGTCATCCAAAAGGAACGCTGGTTTGGCTTGATCTATTGACACAGATTTCTTTTTACCATTCACAAGAATTATGAAAACTTTGTCACTTCGTTTGAGGACTATATGAGGACCAGTACAAGGCTGTGAGAGTGGTGGTTGAACGCTGTCAACTCTCAGAAACACATGTGAACAGGTTTTCAATGCCGTTGGAACAAATATAGAATTTCCACTATGAGCAGAAGTTGACACTGGTTGCAAAGATCTCATTTTATCCCATAACATCGTGACATATGTTGGATTACATGTAGAAATATTGTTAGATGAGAAAAGATCAGATGGCAGTCGTAGAGTTGTTCCATTAACCAATTCTGCGAACGTCGCCTGTATGTCATTCTTAACAGCTTAACGCATACCAAGAAGAACAATTGGTATGATATCATCCCACCTAGATGTCTCATGAGCCTTAATTGCGCTCTTGAGGTGGCGATGCATTCTTTCGATAAGTCCATTGGCCTTTGGATGAAAGGGACAGCAATGAATCCGGTTGGTTCCAAGGATGTAATTCAGTTCTTTAAAAAGGTTTGATTCAAAATTTCTACCTTGGTCTGTTGTTATGATTGCAGGACAACCAAAACGAGATGTCCAGCCAGATAAAAGAGATCGACAAATGGTTTCAGCAGTCATGTCCGCTGTAGGTATTACTTCCATCCATCTTATAAATCGGTCAATTATTGTGAGACAATAACTTTTACCATTCGACGGAGGTAAAGGACCTATGAAATCGATGTGTATATGCGAAAATCTGGCATTAGGTAAGGCAAACGATGAGCAAACCATGTGGCGATTTTGTATGTCGATGAATCTTTGATCTTTGACAGGGTTGACAAGATTTAACCCACATTTTTATATCCCTCTTGATATTAGGTCACACAAAACGTTACGTAATCATTTTTGTTGAGGTAGCAATACCAGGATGAGAGAAACTATGCATGTGTTTAAAAACCTGTTTGCGATAATTTTCGGGGATGAAAGGTCGAGAAACATTTGCGGAAACATCGCAGGTAAGCGTGATATTTTCCAAAGGAAAATATTGCTGTTTTAGTATTAAAGATGATGTATTTGATTGAAGAAGTTGTTTGAGTTCATCATCTACTAACTGAGCTGATGAAATGTCCTTATAATCGAGACAGCTTTTCTGTGAAATTGTATCGATTTCAATACGGGATAAGGTGTCAGCTACTAAATTTTCTGTACTCGGAACATGCCGAATATCTGTAGAGAACTGCGAAATAAAATCCAAGTGTCTCAGTTGACGTGGACTGCATTTGTCAGCTTTTTGTTGAAATGAGTATATAAGAGGCTTTTGATCGGTATAAATCACAAAGTCTCTTCCTTCCAACATGTGCCGAAATCGCTTGATCATCGTATAGATGGCTAAGAGTTCTCTATCATATGTTGGCCATTTCTTTTGAGAAGAAGTCAGTTTCATTGACAAGAATGCCAGAGGCTGCCAGGTATTATCACTAAATTGCATTAGAGCACCACCAACAGAAAAATCGGAAGCATCAACCCAAATAGCGACGCATTTGGTTTTGGGTGATATAATAAAGTTGCATGTGCAAGAGCTTCCTTGATCTGTTCAAAAGCTGTGTTGGCCTCATTTGTCCATGCAAGGTCTTCTGATTTGGTGTTAACTCTTTTCTTTAAACGCTTTTTATTCTTTTTGCCTTCGTGGAATTTTACTAAGGGAGTAAGTACATGGGCAGCTTGTCGATTGAAGCGTCTATAGTAGTTTAACATGCCAAGAAAACGACGTAACTGTGTGATAGTGGATGGTCTAGGAAATTTTAAAATAGCATCTACTCTATCTGGTAAAGGTTTTATTCCAGCCTCAGTAACTTGAAATCCTAAAAGCTCTAATGTGGGTACTCCTAATATGCGCTTGGAAGGATTAATAGACAATCCGTACTGATCCAAACGCTCAAAAAGTTATCGCAGATGCTGTAAATGCTCTTCCTCAGAAGATGAAGCAACTAAAATATCATCGATGAAAGCGTACACAAAATTTAGTCCTCTAAGAACTTCATCAACAAAACGCTGAAAAGTAGAAGCGGCGTTGCAAAGACCGAACTGCATTCTAGTACTTTCATACAGTCCAAATGGAGTAGTTATGGCAGTTTTATGAATATCATCTTCGTGAATAGGTATTTGATGATAAGCTTTTATTAAATCAATATGTGAAAAAATTGTTTTGCCATGTAGCTCTGAAGTAAAATCTAAAATGTTAGGAATAGAGTACTTGTCCTTTTTAGTTTGGACATTCAAAGCACGATAATCCCCAACAGGTATCCAATCATTACTATCTTTTTTGGGCACTATATGTAAAGGAGGTCTAATATGGCCCAAATCAAGCATATGCTGGAATTCTGCTTTTGCTGCTTTTAACCGATCAGGAGCTAATCGTCTAGGCTTGGCAAAAACAGGTGGACCAGAAGTTTCAATATAATGTTTTACATTGTGTTTGATTTCTTTAGAAAAGGAAGGAGGTTTAATGATTTCAGGAAACTCTCTTAAAACATCTTGAAAAACACTCTTGCCTGTAATAAGTTTAATGGAATGAATTGCAGATGGTACAATTTTGCAACGAGTATTTAATTTGGTAGCATTATCTATTAATCGCTTGTTTCGAAGATCAGGTGAAATATTAAAATAATATAAAAAATCAGTTCCTATTATAGGCACCGAAACAGATGCAATTAGAAATGGCCATCGAAATACTCTTCTTAAATTTAAATCTAGAGTCAAAAGTCTCTTACCGTATACATTGATGGGAGATATGTTCGCGGCCGACAGTTGCTGTATACAATTGTTTCTTTTTCTCGGCAAATGATGCAGGGAGCACACTAACATCAGATCCTGTATCGATGAGAAAAGAAACGTTTGATGATTTGTCCTTGATAAATAAGCGACGCGAAACATGAGGCAGCGAGGAGGTAGTCGCTTTTATTCCTCGCCCGAGGAGTTTTTTGGAAAATTGCATGGTGAAATCCATTTCGTTGCTGCTTCTTGGAATTTCCTGTGGTACCAACATAAAGTAGAGTCTTTAGGACGGGAAGATGAACGGTGGCGTGGACGAGAGCGACTTCTGAAATTTTGCTTCTTGCATGCAATCGAAAGTTCGTTGATTCGCCTATTAAGTCTTTCGATTTCCTGAAGAATTCGATTTTCGCCGGTTGAAGTCATTGCAATAGCCGACAGAGATACATTCGAAGAGTTCACTTCGATTATTCGATCAGCAATTTCTGCGGCTTTTTCCACAGTTATTGGTGTAATTGATGCCAAAATAGTTTGGACAGATGTTGGCATTTGCTGCAAGAAAAGTTCCAGCAAAAGTTCTTTCGGAACGTTGTGTGAAGCGGCACGACGATTCATAGCCCTTAGTAGTTCTGAAGGCTTTCTATCTCCTAATTCCTCACCGGAAAGCAATTTCCGTATTTCTTGTAGCGAAGACTCTCCAGATCTTTGAATAAGATGCGTTTAAATTGAGGTATATGGGTCTGCTGCATCTGGATTTATGATGACTTCGCATGATAGTTGCGGCTTCCGGCGGCAAATTCGATGCAATGTAGTTAAATTTCATTGCTCTTTCGGTCACCGGTTTCGGTACACCAAGCTCGAAAGTCCTTTCGCACATAGCAAACCAGAGATGTGGATCGCTGAAATTGTAGGGAGGAATTTTAACAGCGCTTACTTTAGCCATGCTGGCAAAACGAAAGCGGTAGTAGCGAAGATTTTTTTTTCTGGTATTGTCCATATTATAAAATTGTCCGGTTCACCATTATGGGAAATAATTTGATTTCCATCAGAAGGTTGTTATCATTTCATCTTCAGAAAATAAAACACTAAGGAATCATTCCGATTATAATCACATACTTTATTTCACGCGCTTCTAACATGATCTGTTCGAATCCTGTTCAGACAGGAAATACATCAGACACGGCTCTCTCCTGGCGTCTCCATTACTTACGATTGCGCAATATAAACAGTTGTATAGAGAGGATATCTTTCACCACAAACAAAAGAAAAATGAATGATTCAATATTTTTTGTCCCTACCGTACAAGACCCCTCAAATTAGCTGGCATCCTTTCTGTTTAGCCATATTGGCAAAACTTTGTGTACGGACAATGCGATTAAATGCATTAATATCTGATCGTAAAGCCATGATCAGCATTCTACACTCTCGCATACGCAGGGCATAATAAAACTGATGCTTGCAGTCAATAATTGCGATTATTATCCATATTCTTATAGATTATTGCGCATTTCACTGTCATTGAGATATCGAGCTAATTCTCTTTCTATGAACGATGCATTTTTACAAACTTTTATCTATTTAGGTGTCGTATAAGTTTGTTCAGATGGAATTTCCCTGATGTGCAGGAATTTTTGCACTTGTATGTTCTCTATGACTATACTACAGTTAATATATTTACACCATTATTATTAGTCAATCAACTGATTTAAAGAAATTTGGGTTCCATGAGAATCCTGTCTCTTAGAACTGAATTAGAGAAAAAAAAATGTGTTCAAGATTCTACAATATTAATAATAAAGATTTATGCGGCAAACACTGAAGAGCAAACAATTAAAATAACTTCTACCGTTTAGTACGTTAATAGAAGCAGAATTTATGAACTGATTAGCTATTTATTTAAAATCTGTTTAAATTAATTAAATCAAATATAATCCTATATAATAATTTTAAAACGCATACTTTTATAAGTTCTGATTTCTCAATTCATGTTTAGTTAGTTAAAATTGTTTCCAGTCACGTCACCTATTACAATGCTAATCCCACAACTAATTTTCATTCATGCTTAGCTTTATTCGCAAGTCTATAAACCAATCACATTAAAAAAAAACCCCGTAGACTTTTAATGTTTGGTTGACACTAAAACAGCTTTGGGGTTTGATAACGATTTAGATCAGAAGGTCTAGATGTTTCAAAACTCCTCAGCGTTGCAGATGACCTTGGCACCTTCGTTTAATATATTATAATGAATCTTTTGGCTCGTCACAGAGGTGGATCCTTGCTCCATAGATAATGGAGGTTGTGAGCAGATATGCCGGTCCTCGGAGGTGTCCGCCGTTTGTGGCTGTCGAGAAGGATATATTTTGCAGAAGGACGGAATATCCTGTTTAAGTAAGTACGACTGAATTTTCTCAACGACGGGGGGAGGTCTTATTTCCAAAATCTCTTCAAATCAATATCTAAATTTTGCATATAATTAATTTTTTCAAAATTATGTTCAGCTTGCCATGATTAAAATTATTTTAATTCGATATTATATATTTATAAAATAAATTACTAAATAAAATGGTATGTCGTCACTACTGTTGCTAATTACTATTTTGTTCAATTGAAATCATGGCTTGAAATTTAAAACGCAAAATTTAGAGATTCCTTCTATTAAAAAAAACAAAAAGCAACTTGATTATTTTGCATACATTCAAATGGCAAATAGACTATTACATTCAAATTTACAAGTCGCATTTTCAATGATGTAACCAACATATTCCAAATGAAAGTTGAGTGCTTTTTATAATTCAATGAATAGAATTATTAATTATATGTAGTATTTAATTTAAAATGGAATTAAATTTAGCAAAATTCTACTTAATTATAACGCAGTTCATTTTAATTTAAGTACAATAGTATTTGAATACTTTAATTGGATGAATTTAGATGCTTATGTTGTCGGCTATACTTTAAAATGAGGAGCCGGGTTTCTTAAAATATAGATTTATTAATCAGTTATATAAAAACTGAACTCGTTTCTTCGAGTAATAAAAACAAGAACATAATTCTACATGAAGATACCCGATTGGTGCATGTCTTATAAGTTTACTCGCTCCTCGCGAAGTCAGCATCAACCACCAACGCAAAAATACATACAGTTTTTATTTGTCTTTGACATACTTCCAGTGTTGCCAACAAAAATATATAAAGCATGCACCAACCTTATGCAATTGAGATCATGGCTTAGAATTGAAAGAATATGGGCTCAAAAATATCTAATTGAATTTATCTAAATTGAAAGTCCCCCTTTCAACTCCCCAAAAAGGGTCCCTTAGAAATCAATAACAATTATATTTTATACAATTTACAAAGAGACACAACAGAAGTTACATTGTATTAAAAGAACAGGATAAATCAATTTTCACTAAAACTTACAAAAAGTCCATTTACTTTACATAAAAACAAATTTTCTACAAAAGTGTAGTGATTTTTCTTGAGATATCTGCTTAGTAAATATATCTGCTACATTATCTTTGGTATTAACATAGTTTATTTTAAAAATCTTGTCCTGGATTACATTTCTTAAAAAAATGGTAACGAACATCTATGTGTTTCGTTCTATAACTTTCCCATAGGGGATTTAGAAAAATTTATAACCGCTTGGTTGTCGCAAAACATTACATTCTCGATTAATTCTAAATTTAAACTTATTTGCGAGTACATTTTTCAACCAAATAAATTCCTTAGCAACTTCTGTTAAAGAAATATACTCTGCCACCATCTTGGATAAACTAACAGATTTTTGCTTAAACGTCCGCCAGGAAATAGAGGTTTCGTCAATGAAAGTTATGAAACCTCCTACAGATACTCTATCGTCTCTATTTGTAGCAAAAACTGATTCTGAAAAACATTTTAATTTTAATGATTTAATTTTTGAAAGTTTCCATTTATAATCTTGAGTATATTTCAAATATCCTAATAAATTTAATACAATTCCAATGCACCATGCCTGGATTTGATTGGAATTGCGATAATATATTAATCGCATACATGTTTGGTCTCGTTCGGAGAGCAATATATGCTAAAGATCCTACTAAATTTCTACAAGGTAATTTCAAGGTTTCTCCACTTGCTTTAGGTGAATCGAGCTTAGAAAGAACTTCACCTTTTGCTATAGGCAAGGAGCTTATAGGATATTTATATTTTTAATAAATTGTACAAATTCTTTGAATATAAGATCTCTGATGAATAAATAGGCTATTTCCTTACTCTTCGAATTCTATACCCAAAAGTTTCTTGGTTTTACCCAATATCTTTAAATCAAAACTGTCTTGTAATAAGTTAAGCACAAAATTTACATTTTCTCTTTCTTTACCAAATACAATTATGTCGTCTACATAAAATAACGATATTACATTATTTTCAAAAATATACACACAATTAACCCATTCTAATTTCTTAAATTTTATTTGAATTAATTTTTTTCCAATTCTAAAAACCATTGGCGTCCACTTTGGTGGAGTCCATTTATTGCTTTACACAACTTGCGTACTTTGTTTGATCAGCTTCGTATCCAGACGGTTGCTTCATATAAATAATTGTGTCTAAATATGCATTGGTAATTACATGAACATGCATCCATTGCCACAAACATATACATTTAATGAAAAATAGTCTTGCAATAGAAAAATTAACAACTGGACTGAATACCTCGTCAAATGATTCGCCTTTTATTTGTGTATTGCCTTGAGCCGTTAAACGAGCCTTGTATCTAACTACGATTTTCATCACGTTTTATATTATATACCCAACGGTTTCCCAATACTTTTTCATTATCGGGAGGATTAACCAAATCGCGATCGTTACGTTCCATCATAAATTTTTTCCCCTATCCATCGCATCGCACCATTTAAATGCTTCTCTGGATCCAATTGCCTGTTTATGATTGTTAGGGATGAATACCTCAATAACATTAGCTTCTTGTTGCGTTTTGATCAAATCTGAAAATTCCCGAGATTCAGTATCTTCCTTTTTAAAATCAAACACATTTAGGTCAAAATCAAAGTTGTGATCCTTACAATACCGTTCTTTTTCATTGAAGGATTTTAATTGGGTTGATGACCCTTCGATACCATAATCTCGGAATTTCTCGCTTGAAGTTGGAGTTTGTGAAACTAAACGACTCGCCAAGGAATTTGTTACAGTGTTAAAATCGTCTTCATTGTCATAATTTGGAAAGCTAAAATTAAGTTTGGGGTAACCTCTAATATTTTCTTTATAAACAATTCCTTTCTTATCTTCTTCGAATTTCGCATTAATAGTTTCAACTAAATTATTTTCTATTAACCATATCCTATAACCTCTCGTATGCAAAGCATAACCCATCATAATTCCGAGTTTCGCTCGCATATCAAATTCCTTTTTCATTTGCTTTGGCACACCGACATATACCAAACAACCAAAAGGTTTTAGATGCGATATGAATGGTTTTCTACTGAAATATTTCTCAAAAGAGATTTTATTACAGTCTTTATGACAAATCCTGTTCCAACTATAAGTGAAGCTAAGTAATGCTTCACCCCAAAACTTATGTGCTACTCCTCTAGACCTAATGCTTCGATTCCGTCTCAAGCGGTTAAGTTATACCGTTCCGAGACACCATTCTGTTCAGGTGTGTATGGGTTTGTTATCTCGGGCTTTATACCCAGATCCGACAAGAATGTATTCGTATCATTATTACAGAATTCTAATCCACCATCGGTTTTAACTACGATTAGTTTTTTTTTTTTTTTTAACCTAGAAAACGCTCTGCACGTTTCTGAAACCTTAAAAAATGTATGGAAAACGTTCGACTTCTTAATGGAAAATACCATCCCTTTTCTTGAGTAGCCATCCATTATGCTTAAGAAATATTTATTACCGCCTTGGCTTTCAGTTGGCCCACAAAGATCCATATGCAGCAATTCCAACGGATGTTTCGATCTTACGGCTCCGTCTTTTTAAATGAAAGTCTCTTGCATTTGGCTAGTTTACATGGAATACAATGAGACCCATCTTTATTAGTTAAACGCGGTAGACCTCTTACACTATCATTTTTACTTGTTTTTATCAGGTAATCGTTATTGATATAGAAAAAACGTTCGTGTCAATTGATACACCTTTCTTTGTTACATAACTAACGGAATTAATTTCTTTATACTTTGGGATAATATACCGAGTAGGTTTTAAAAAATACAGATTTTCTAGGCGTGTTGTCGAAAATTACTTTTTCCAGTATTTATTAAAAACATTAATTTTACCGTTTGTACCCACAAAATGTGCACCTTTACTTTCTAATCTGGAGGCGGATAGCAAATTTCTCCTCAATTTGGAGTTCAATAGAACATCAGACAAAGTAATCTCATTAAAACAATCCTTATTTTTAACTAAAAATCTAATTTTTCCGATTCCCTTTAGTGGACAACTTTTATCTGTCGTCGTTAATGACATTTCCATATTTGAGACTGGTTTAAAGTCAAAAAATAAACTTTTGTCGTTACAAAAATGGTTTGTTGCAGCCGTATCTAGTGCCTAATCTTTATCAGAGCTTTTCTCAAATAAGTTACGAGTTGACTCTTGAGCTCTATTAAGCTGCATTCAGCCTCGCAAAATCTTAACTTTATTTTAAACTCTGTATTTAAATTTTCATTTAAAGGCAAAGGAGATTTTTTTTTACAAGAGTTCTTACATTTACAATTTACCTTATGATGACCATATTCACTACACAAATAACATGAACCCACCTTCTTATGAGGCCGTTTTACCTTTTTGGCAGGTTTATTGCTGGAATACCTTATCGTCTTTTTTATGGTACTCCGCTTTACCAGCCAGATATCCGAAGTTGAGTCCGTACTGCCAGAAACTAAATTCGCAACACCAGAAACAGCAATTTCATCATGAGGAATTTTACGGGACTTTTTACTTGGTATATAACTGTATGACACAGTCTCCACTTTCTCCAAATCTTGCTTCATTAGCTGGAGTCTGTTCGCCTCGAGTATCAGTTCCGCTTCCATTTCATGGGCTGTGAAATCTTCATCTTTCATTATATAAATCTGCTGAACTGTAGACTGGAATTCTTGCCGAAGCCATCTAATAAATTGAAATCCCAGGTACAAGTCGTCCACTTTATGACCTGCGTCTTGTAGCCTGGTAGCCGCCGTCTTGACTCGAGAAATGAATAACCCCACCTCCTCTCCTGGTTGGCATCTTGTTGTAAAATATTCATCTATAAGCTGGATGACTCTGACTCTTGTCACTGGTTCAAAATGATCTTTGAGTATCTTCCATGCTACTGCCCCATCAGTTCAGTCCGCCATTAGTATTTAAAGCTCCGGACTGATGTTGGTGTAGATTAGGGTGTAGCTTCGGTCTTTACGGAGTTGCCAATCACATTTCTCTCTGTAGGTAGCTCCTTCATTAGGATAATCTGTTTTGGTCTGTATTATAAAGTTCCAGCATCCGTAATGCATAAGGATTACCTGCATATTACGCTTCCACGTATTCCAGTTATTTTGGCTCAGCACTGGAATAGGATTGTTAACTTCCATCACTGCACAGAAAGTAATCGCGAGAACTGCTAAACCTTCCTTGACAAAGTAAAATGTCCTGGGCCCATAACCCTTGTTGTCAGCTATGCTTTAAAATGAGGAGCCGGGTTTCTTAAAATACAAATTTATTAATCAATTATATAAAAATAACTAGTTTCTTCGGATAATAAAAACAAGAACATAATTCTACATGAAAAGATACCCGGTTGCTGCAGG
>JAOUZG010014841.1:620377-634003 GCA_026289955.1 Argiope argentata | reverse complement strand
CCTTATATATTTTCAAAAATCAAAATAGGATACACATGAAAAAAAATGGCAGATAATTTAAACAACTAATATGTATGAAAAATGTCAAGGGAGAGAAAATTCGTAAAATCCGCTATCACTCGAGAGTAATTCGCATAACAAACATCTCGCATAGCGAGCAAAATAATATGGAAAAAAGTGACTCCTTAGCGAGTGATGTTTCGCAGAACGAATGGCGGTAAGACGCCATGACGTCACGAATAGGATTGACCTATAGGAGTCTATGTTGAGTGCTTGTTTGATGAAAAACTGAAATCTTCATGGAACAAGTGTTTGCCCGTGGTTGAGTGAATGGCACTCTCAGGGCAAGGAGTTGTGGGGTCTCTAATCAAGATTATAAAGCCGGAGGTGGGGATAACGAGGCGAGAAAGCAGTGCCCGGACTGTTGAAGGGCTTTTGAAGCTGCATTTTATGTCGCAGCGGAACGTTGCTGAGGCGTTTAGTTCGGGAGAGGAGGGAATGAGAATTTCAACTGAGCAGCGACCTTCCAGTGAAATGCGGGGATTACTGAAAGCGTAAGAAATTATTGCTTCTTAAGTTGAGAAACAAAACTCTTATAAGCAAGTAGCGATGTTCGCTATAAATTCATCTCGCGATAATGCTGTCTCTCATTTTCGCCAAATTTTGAAATGTGTTCAAAAACACACGTCTACAGAAGTTTTTATTAAAAATATGCATTTTAAATCATTTTTATAGATATGAGTTTTCTTCGCCGTCCTATGGAAAAAATTGTTTCCCTCTAACGAGTGTTTCGAATTGCGAGTGAGATAGCGGAACCGATTTGTGCTAATTCAGTAAGATGAGACTGCATTGGCTTCACATTTCTCAAACTATTGGCTCAGGCTGTAACTATGAACAAAATTATTTTTATTTCCAGAGGAAGACCCTTGCAGTGTGTCGAATGGAGGCTGCGAACACGTGTGCACTCGGTCTCTTGATTCTGCGCAGTGCAGCTGCAATCCCGGATATGCGCTCATGAAAGACTCGAAGTCTTGCAGAGGTGAGTAGCCAATAAGAAGTTTAGAAATGTGCTGACTTGCTTGTTTCATTTGAACCTTGAATGACTTGGAGCCACATTTCAAAAATTAAATTCCTCTGTTCACAAAGGAATTTTTAAAATGTGGTTCCAAGTCATTCAGAATTTATTTCTATTCCTACTTTTTTTAAGGTAAAATTTTTTTTATCAGCACTAATTAGGGTGTTATTTTTTTCAGGCATATTTCTTAATGAAGTTTAAACTTCCTAGTAATTAGATTTCCTCCTAATTTTCCTATTTTTTTAAATTAAAATCTTAAACTTGTCCAAATTACTGAATTCTAAAATTTTTTGTTTTTTCCTGCTCAAAATTCTTTTTATTTTCTGTACACGTTTTTAAAAGTAAATGAATAATATAGCTCCCAAGATTCAGGAACAGAGATAAGAATTTCTAATGCCTACGACATTCCGTCCAAAGAAATCTAAGATTCTCTTTCCTGAGTTGAGTTGTGCCAAAGAAATCCCTTTGAGAATCTTTTATCCTGCCAGAAAACTTTTTCAGGGTCACCCTCTGGTAGGGATTCAAACCAGGGTTTTCTTTCTGTGAGGGGCCTGATTATCATCCATAAAATTAACCCACGTGACCCGAAAATGCCGGAAAATTAAATTAACTACTACTAATTACTACATAATTAAACACAGCTTCACAAAAACAAATTTTTTAATTCTAAATATGATTATAGCAAATTGTTCGAACACATAAAACTTACATCATCAAATGCTTGTTGCAATATATATATATATATATATATATATATATAATATAGTATTTCACAATGAGATCTTGCATTAACTAATTTTTTCATCTTTCGGCATGAGCCCTGTTTGCACCACACCATCTCTGTCTGAAAACAGCGTCCCTTTTCCCGTCAGCGGGACCATTCGAAGGCCCTTTCAAGTCGGTGAAGTGGGACGGTTTCCACTCCAGGGCACTGCGTTTCGTTTCCGATGAGAAGGAGCGAATACAAATCTCACCTCCGTCCGAAATTTTATTTTAGTAATGCTGCAGAAATTCAAACTCACTTTCGAAACGGTTTCCTTTACGTACCTCCACCAATAGACAAGGAGTACATATTTCATGAAATTTACGCTAATAGGCAATCATTTCATGCACACTTCCGTGAAAGATATCCAATTCGTTTAAGATTTTGCCTATTATGCGTTTGTGTACAAGAATCCACGCGAGTAGCGATTTCAAAATTTATCGCAGTTAGTCGCCCTTCACGATCAACGTCTTTCGTATCTGTACGTCTATTCACAAACATGTTGCACCATTTCCATATAGCTTGACGTGGCATTGCATTTTCGCCATACACTTCATGCAATTATCGGTAAATTTCGGTGCATTTACACCTTTTAGTCCGCAGAAATTGAATGTTTGTATGCATTTTCAATGTGGACGCCACTCTCAGCTGCTGAGGCATCAGAAATAACTAAAATTATCTTTTGAAAGCCGGTACGTCACACGATAAAGATAAATGCCCGAAGTGTTGCCTCACAATTTCACCAAAATAGCCTATGACTGGAATATTTTACGAAGTGCACTAAACTCCTGAATTTCCAACCTAATGTGGCGGAAGGGCAGGCCGGATAACAAAAAAGGCGGATAGGCAAGAGTTCTAGATTTCATTTCTTTGCCCAACAATAGCAGCACACAGACTCATTCTTATAATTCTTATTTTCTACTTTTTAATGGGTGCAAAGCTTCTCCTCCATTTATTTCAATGGGAAGTGGGCGGTGCACTGCCAAATTTCAAAAATTTGTGAGGGAAAAAGTAAGTTGAAGGATATAGACTGTTCACATTTTTACACTAATTCTACTATCCCCAAATGAAATGCAAGCAACATAGACGAAATATTAACGTAAATTATAAGTCTCCTTCTTAAGAAATTGGACTCAAACCGATTTTATTTTTCTCTAAGATAAGACAAAACTTATAGTCTTTAAGTTTTGTTTTGAAAAAAATCCTTAAAAGATAAACATTTTGCATTTCTCATTAAATTACGATAAAGGAGAACTAGGCCGGACCGTACAGAAATCGGAAGCTTGGGAGTCTGCTGTAGGGCCTTTAACTCTCCGATTGACCTCGATACGCACATCATATTTTGTCGGGAATGCACAAAGCCCGAAATTTCCTTCACAACAAAATTCTTTAAACTGTGTTTGAATTGGTGATTTAAATGGACTCATTCCATTGTTTAGACGTCGACGAATGCGAAGAAAGTGCTCCGTGCGATCACATTTGCCGGAACAGCCCGGGGTCTTACGAGTGCTCTTGCAAGTCCGGATACGAATTAGGAGCGGACAAAACCACATGTTACAGTGAGTATGGCGATAAAAGATTAAAGTAATATAGATGCCTTTGGTAGATGCTGTTTACTTTTAATCCCTTAAATATAATTATATCCATCCATATTCGATAGGGATTAATTGCGTGTGTGTGTGTGTGACAATTTTTTTGGGCGAGATTTGTAGTTGAATGTTTAAATGAGTACCTCAGGAAGAAATATGCCTGGTATGAAAGATTAAATTGCGTTTCTACACTGAACGTACACTCACTCTGATAAAAACCAAGAACATAAATGTGTGAGAGCTGTAAATGTTAAAGAACAGCCTTCAATAACGAACAAATATATATATATATATATATATATATATATATATATATATATATATATATATATATAGATATATAGAGATATAGATAGATATATAGATAGATAGATAGATGGATAGATAGATAGATAGAGAGAGAGGTATAGATATAGATATAGATATATATGGGGGAAGGTGTCTAAGGGTTGCTAAGTTAATGTTGAAAATGGAAAATGACAAGTTTAAACAAACAATTATTTTATTTAGCCAAAACACAAATTAACACTAAAAATAATCAAAACATTTAACTTATTTACAAAAGAGAAAAGAAAAAGATTTCACTTAAAAGATAACAGAGCATTGTTTCAATTGAAGGTGGGCACACCAATAGCCCTAATTTTAGGCCTAGTGCATCCGTTTAACGAACAAATTAAATGAACCTCACCCTTTCACATTCCAAAAGACCACTCTCTGAAGAGAGATGTTCCTGAAGTAGCAGAGTCGATACTCTGACGTCACTAACAGATGATGTATGAGTTGAAATGATTGGTGTCTCCCTTTTGCAATAATTAGGAATTAACAATTAAATCGATATGTAAAGAGTTATATTATTAGAGTTCTCAATATTAATTTACACACAGACACGCACACACACAGACACACACACAGATATATATATATATATATATATATATATATATATATATATATATATATATATATAAATTTAATCTGAGCTTAACGGACAACGAAGGTGTTATGAAAAATACATTTAGAGATAACGATAAATATATTTAGACAATAATTTATCACAAGGATGTGATAGGGATTTTTTATTTTGTTAATTTGCTGCTAAACGATCTTCCGTAAACGAATCGATATTTAACTTTAGTTATATTTCAGTCAAATTGAGCACAAAGTAAATTGAGTCTGGCGCACAAATGTCTTCTTAAATAATGTAGAAGCTGTGAAGTATTTCACATTATTTATGGAATTTCACAATTATGGTGTGAAGTTATTAATTATGATTTCCAGATGGCATCATTGCACACATGTTTTTGAATAGCATGATGAAAATAAATGAAATGAAGCTTTTCAGAATAAATTGAAATGCGGTGCCTTTATAAATCTTCACAATTTTAAAGAATCGCAATGAAGTAGTGGAGCTGTAACTGACTGAGAAAGAAGAAAACTAAATGAAATAAACAATGTATAGGAATATAGTTTTATTAAAATTCTTTCGTTACTTTTTATAAGATACTTTTGTTTTTAAGCAGTACTTTTACTGAAGTAGTATGATATACTTTTATTTTTAAAATTTTATATGATGGTTTTATTAAGGTATAAGTAGAATTTTATTACTTTGCGTAGTTTCTAGGATTATTATTATTTTTTAAAGATTTTCTGTATGAAGTTGTAATTATTTATATTATGAATTTTTGTATTCAATTCTTCTCAAACTCACTAACATGTAATGCCATTTGTGCAGAGAGAAAACTTAAATAAATTAATTGATTAACAAATGATTAAGTTTTTAAAAATATTAAGATAGCGTGATGTCATCTTTAACGTAAGAGTGTACAAAATTTCAATCTCCCCTATTAGGAAGAGATCTGAAAATTGATTAAAATTTGAATGAAACAAGCAGAGTTAAATAAAAGTGCATAAGATATATCAATTACAAATTAATTCAATGTCAATTTATTTCCCAATAAACAGTACAAATAAATAAGATAAATGTAGAAGTAAATCATTATAGAAATTGAAATTGCGTTTCAATAACTGTCTAGGGTTTCTTATTGATTAAAATAGAAATCATAGTTTCATCTAAAAGTTGATTATTGTTATTGATATTGTTAATTGCGGTTTAAAAGTTTCTGCTTATCCCTTTATTTACTGACAGTACTTACAAGTACCATTGAAATCTGGATTATATTTTCGTAATTTGACTATTCTTGCCGATGATATTCTAAAAATCACTGAGAATTTAACCCAAATAGTGAAAAGTTAGTATAAGCTAAAAGTAGTTATGAAAAGTATTTAATTAATAACTAAGTTAATTAAGACATTTCTATTAATTAAATTTTTTTATCTTGGGTCCTCTGGCATTATTCTGCAAGGAAACTTAATTACTGGTGCAAAAATGAATTTGAAAAATGGATGGCAAGGTCATTCAGTAGATAAAGAGTTATGGCAAGTATGTAGAGACCAATGCCTTTCAGCAAAATATCGTTTATTGAACTTTAACTGTTTTTGCACAAAATTTAGAATTCGAATGCTTCGCAAGCATGGCGAACTATAAATCTCTACATTCTTTTCCTCCAACGTGATTAATTTTGTTTCGCTCCATATGTCTATGATCGGTAGAAATTTCCATTCTCGTTCTTCCTGGAATAACCATTGTTCGTTTGAGAAGTATGCGGACAATCTAAATTTGAAAGAAGAAAAAGTTTTTTAAAATTTATTTTTCGACAAAAAAAAATTAACAAGATAATATTATTGGGAAATTAAAGTAACCGAAAAGTTTTTTTTTTTTTTTCCTCTTTAAAAATCTGGTTTGCTTCAAATAAATTAGCTTTTATGGAATATCATTGTTGCATTTGAGCAATTTCTCACCACAATTTTCTACAAAAAGAAATTTAAATAGTAAAAAAGAATGGCTTTTGCCGTTCATAACCCCCCTTTCCCTCACCTTCAAGAATTTGTTATAGTTTCGAATAGTTTGGAACTAGACGAAGATACTTTTTCTTTCGACAATATTTTAATTTGTTTTCGTCCAATCAACGGCGATTATCTATTTTCTGAGAGCTTTATTTTTCTGAGAAAGTTTCTGCTACTAAATGGCTTACGAATGAAATGTTTTAAATAACTTATTTTGATTGCAATTCATATGATTGCGGCGCAGAATCCTCGCGTAACTTGAAAATAATTGCTTTTAATTCTACACAATTCATACGAGCAGAAGTTATTTTGATACATCTTTTTTTAACGATATATTAATAGAGAATGATTCATTTCATTTAAATAGCACGATTATAAATGTCTAAAACAAAAATATATATTGAATATTTAATTGAGATATCATAGATTATGGATAAAAGTAAATTACAGAAATAAAAGTGAATGTTCGCATGTATAATTTTGAGGAAATAAAACCTCGCTTCAAAAATTTCTTTAATATTACAGCAAAAGTTTCTCCTGGAATGCAATAACAGAAGTCTGAGTTTATTTCTTTTAATAAAGGAACTATTGCTCTAAATTCATTTGCTCTTGAAATCTTATGTTGATCTCGACAGCACTTATGCAAACAATGTGCTCATTGTGATATAACCAGACTTTTTCTATAGCAAAATGTCTGCAGCATGCAAATTGTTTTCACGAAAAAGAATTTCTTAAAAGCGACCGAATCCATGGGCACATCAAAGCCATTTCTTATAAAAAGGATTGAAGTTCAAAGAGAGTTGAATCGACAACATGGGAGCTGTGATGTCAGCAGTCCAAAGAGATCGCTTAAATAATTCTAATTAAGGGGTGGGTGGGAGGATGCAGGATCGCTAAGTAGCCAAAGTTAGCCATGGCCATAAAGCCTTTCAGCTTTTGAAAGTTTTCAGCAGTTTTATAAAATTATTTCGTTTTATAATTTTATTTCATGACAGAGGACCATGCAATCAATTTTATTCCAGTCAAAATCAAGTACTGATTAAATTAATTTTGGAGCTTTTACCTAATTACCAGTTACCAGTTATTCTTTATGCTACTTTATAATTCTAAAAAATTTGAAAATTTTCAGTTAAAATTTTTTTCTTCCCTTTTTATAATATTATTTAAAGTGTTTTAAAAAAAGATGTCTTCTGTTTTTAACATTTTGCTTTAAGTTAATTTTAAATTTTAAGTATGCAGATGTTTATTTATATGTGAAAAATCGAAATGGATTCTATTGAAAGGGACTTGCGAATGCAGTTTTCCAAAATTTGCGACTTAATACTGCTGAATAAAAATTAAATTAAAATCGATAAAGATTTGGAGGGAGAAAAGGGCTTCAAGATTTACATTATCTGATAGTTCCTTGAATGTTTAAAACGGCTCAATTTTTCTAAAATTGGAAATAATTACATTTTTTGAATTTCTGAAGAAATATAATACATATAGTAATGTAAAAATAATTTTTTTATTCTGTATTTTTCAGTACTTGAGTTATAGTTTACTAAATAGACTGTCTAGAAGAAAATTACATTTAAATTCAGTTAAAATCTATAGATTTTTGCAGATGCAAATGATTAGTTGGCAAAACATTAATATCCATCTGTTTTAAATGGCTGTTTATTTTTGCACTATTCTTATGCACAGTGTACTTGCAATATCTCATATAAAAAAGGAAAAGTTATATAATGAGCAAATAATTTATCTTTATCAGCGTACAGATTTTAAAAAAATGCAACAATATTGAAATGGTAAACAAAAAAAATTAAATTTGTAATGAAGCATCTATTGTCAAGCTGATTTTTTTAAAAACTCATATAATATGGAGACATAACATACGTGAATGAAAGCGTTTCTTACTACTAATGGCATTTCAAGAATTGCTTTTGCAACTTTTTTCTTCTAACAAATCATTCCAATACCATTAACCTCATTTAATTATACTTCTAACTTAAGAAGCCTTTTTTAAATTTTTTATATTTAAGTAAAATATATTTCGAACTTATTGGATTAAACAAGCAAATCAAGATGAAAAAAAAAAAACCCTAATGAAATCAAAACTCTTTCGTTGAATACAAATCCTCGTATTTATGTAAAGCGATGCATTTACTAAAATCTAGATTATATTTTCGAAGTGGATTCAGTATTTATACGAGAAAAAATTCATTGATTTTTGTCACACATTTTTGAGTAAATTCATTGAAAAGCATTTGATATTTCATAGAAAACAAAGTGGAATGTATTCTGATATCAAACCGCATGAAATTGTATTAAACAACATGCCTTTAAGCATTCCAAATTGTGCTAAACATCATATTACTTTCGTCCAATTTGATATTTTTAGAAAACGTTTAAAATGTTGCAACCTCTTCTAGAACTGATCCTTGTCAGTGATATAATCGCCTTGTAAACAAGACCATTGATTGACAGCTTTATGACCGGTACGGAAAAGTCATACAACCGCCTCAACCACGCCCACTTTCCAGAGCTTTTAATCCCCCCCCCCCGCCCAACATCCTTCCAGTTCTTTATCCTCAGAACACTCAGGTATCTTTCCAAATCATCCAGCCATCTAATTGGAGGCTTTCTTCTGTACTGTGTTTCCATAGGATTTTTTTAAAAGGTTAAAATTATCACATATAAAATCAACTATTGATAGTTGTATAAAGTAAATATCGTATGTAAAAAGGAGAAAATATATTTTAATTTATTTTATAATGGCACTACTTGGTGTGTGTGTGTGCGTGCGTGCGCGCTTGTGTGTGAAAGTTTGGATGGATGATGTGGTTCAATCACGCCAGAATGGCCGAAGGAAATGGTGTGAAATTTAGCACAGAGATAGATTATGGTTTACAGATAAACATAGACTAATTTTTATTTTGGTTAATTGAGTGGTTAATTTTTTATTAATTAAAAACTATCTTTTCCGCCTAAAAATAAAATAAAAAATCTGAAAACAATCTGCTTTAGCTTTTTTGAATCGTTTGTTTTTATTTTTCTATTTCCAGTGTTCATTTTAATATTATTTATTATTCTAATGGAATTCTTTGTGATTTATTATTCTTGCAGACAGACGTTTTCATTACTTAAAAGTTCAGCTGGTTTTATTTCTTCTTTTAATTCTCAAATCGTTTATTGCTTATAAAAAAAATAGGTGAACGGAGTAAGTGTATTTATTCTTTCCAGTTTCTTTTTAAGAAAAGCATCACCACTCTGTAGCAGTGAAGCTATTGAAAACAAATGTTTTCATTTTTTTTTTCTTATGCTGTTCATGTTATTCTCAGAATCCTTAAATTTAATGAGCTAGCGAAACTACTAGGTTTCCGCTCTGGCTCTATGTTACGCTCTCGCTAGCATATTTTTTAAGGAAGAAATTATAGATTTAATTTTTTAATTTACTATTTGATAGTTTTTCGAAATGCCCGGAAAACGCAAATCGAATCTTTCAAAAAGAAGTAATCAAACTCGGGCTATGAGAGTAGCTGGAAGTCGGCAATCGAATCCTCAAGCGGAATATTGCAAAATTAAGCACGCTGAGCAACAGGCTACCTTCTAGAGCAACCGAAACGCAGATGCGTGCAGAAATGAGACGACTACAGCACGCCGAATATTTGATTACTCGACGCGCTGCTGAAACTCCGAAACAAACTCAACAATGCCCACTTCAGCACTCTTTTTTTGACAAAAATTACTGTATATCAAAGCTGTTCCGTTATGTATTTTTGTAATTAAATTGTATTTGTGTTAGCTATATATTTTTCATATATGCTTATAGTGGTGTATTTTCGTTAGCAAATAATTTAGAATTCCGCCAAATTTTCTCAAATTTCTTTGGCGATTATTCGTTTGCGCTTGGTAAACGGAGAAGTACCCTTATAGTTTTAAATACACAGTTTTTAAGTAATTTTTTCCCCGCACTAATGAGGTTAGATATAACATGTTTTCAACTTTTTATTTCAAATGATTCTGTTTATTTTCGTAGTGTATGATGAATTTAAAATTTATCATTGTTACTTAATAGATCTTTCGATTCCTTCATAAGAACATTTTGAATAAAAATAATGCAGATTATTTTAAATTAAGCCTTTCTAATGTGTATTTGTTTCCCCAACTGGTGTTTAAAATTCACGTCTCATGCATACGGTTTGCTAACATTTTAAATTAAACAGTTAGACTGTTAGTTCTCAAATATATACATTCCGCGCGTACGAAGTCGCTGGTAAAAGCTTCTCTCTCTCTCTCTCTCTCTCTCTCTGAGTGTGTGTGTGTGTGTGTGTCGGCTTTCTGGTACAGAGGTAGCTTGTCTCCTTCATATTCTGGGAGTCCTGGTACGGGCATGGTTGTTCTTCTGTGTGCTATCTGTGAGATATGTGACTGTGCTTCCCCCCTGTAAAAAGGGGCTGTGCAACCAAATATGGTGAATGTGTTGCTGAGTCATATTCTAGGCCCTAGTAGGCGCTGCTTCAAAAACAAGAGACCCTCGTTTCGGTTTAAATCTGCTGATGTATCAGCGGGGGGCTTGTCCAAAGGCAAGTGCTATAAGTAACAACAACTGGGTGTTTATAATTAAAGTAACCCTCTTCACTTCACTTTAATTATCCTTTATGTTTATCGGATTTTGATGAAACTTGCTATATAGTTCATGGGGGGAGAACACACTTTTGCACAGAATGTACTCAGCGTGTTCTTCATTGGCATCAATTACTCGTTGATTGTTCATTGCAGTGTTTTCAGCAGTAGAGTGAAGAAATAACAGCCAGAAGAAACAACAATAGGGCGTGTAATTCTGGTTTTGAACTCAGTTAAATTTCTAATTCCTCCTCCATAAATGTGGTTTTTTAGTAATGCTCATAGACAGAAATCAAAGGGATTTAAGCGAGGGGATGGGAAATCAAAGGGATGGTTTCCTCGTTCAACCATGCCCGGTTGAACGAGGAAAAGCTCTGGCTAGTCCTGGGTTTTCGGCCGAGTTAGATCGAAGCAGCTGATTGACCTTGCTCTCATTATAAGGGGTTGCTCCACCTTGCTTGAAGACAAGAAGCCTGCGAATATCGCTGTTTCTGCATAGCTAGAATGGCCTACGTCCAAAGTAGTTCTCTGTACCATACACTCGTGATAAGTATATTTTAGAACCTCGAGGAGTGAGAGTTTGATTGGAAAAAGGCTCGTGGCTAAAATCAACAGTCAGTCCACACATGCAGACACGCAACGAGTTGTTTGTGGCGCCGTATTTGTAGGTGCAAGTCATAAAAAGGTGAAGCACCCATATGCGGCTGTTTTTATTATTCAAAGCTCCGTCAAAAGGAAAGTAAGCTTCATCTGACTATAGAATTTGTCAAGGACACGGGCCATCCTCTTCCATTTTCGCCAAAAGTCAATCAGCAAGTGAATTCGTAGCGTGTTTTGTGGCAGCATTTGCACCACATGGAATCCCATTTCAAAATGGATCCCGGAATTTTTCATATTGTCGACCACGGATTTTCCAACTCATGTGGCTTTGATTGAGCACTTGCTAAAGAATAGCTGAAACTGGAGGCTCTTTTAATCACTGCAATGTGATTTCTTTCTCTTCAAATTCCATAATCATCTTAATGAAACCATTCTTTGACAGGACCCTTTTCGCAATCCCTTTGAACGAAAATAATCATGTTTTGGAACTAAGCTATTGCTGCCGTAACCCAGTTTCAGTAGTAAAAATCGAACTTTATTCTGCAAGGGCACGTTTAACAATTTCAAAGGCACGCAGTTTTTATGGCAAGTCTCTTTATAGTTTTTTCATTCATTTGTTTAAGGAATTTCTTAAATGTGCACCCTGATAGTCAAAATTTGAATTGTTATATAGCAGAAATGTTTTTCAAACGATCATGCAAGGTGTATACCTTCACCGCCCAACACGATGTATCGTGATATCATTATTTATTTATAACCATTATAAGTTATAAATAGCATCTCTTAGCATATTCACTGATCAGAACGAATACAAATAACAGGGAGTTTCAATTCATGTCATAAAAACATAGGGTGTTTTTTTAAAAAAATAATTACATTAAAAGCTTTTAATAAAGTGTGTCAATGTCAAAGCAATCTCTGCGTGCTCCAATTTATGACACTGCGTTTTTTTTAAAAGTATAATACTTTTTAAAATTTTATTCATTTTATTGCTGACTTAAAAATGCTTCAGATTCTTTCATTCTCCACAAAAAAAAAGTAAAACGACAAAATAATGCTTCTAGCAAGTAAAATTAAGCAGTTTTAATTAATCATGAATTCAAAATTTGATGTAAGGAAAATTTAATTTTAGCTTTTTGAAAAATTAATTAATATTATATCTATTATAATAAAAATGCAGCTCGAAATACGTTGCTAAGCGCAAAACTGGAGAACAGCTCGACCGATTCGGCTAATTTTTTGTTTAATAGTTTCGTTAAGACACGAAGATGGTTCTTATGAAGAGAAAAAATGAAAAAAATGCGAGGGAAATAGTTAAAACGACACTTTTCTAACTTTCCCGCCAAAAATCTGCATTTCCTTCCCCCACGCCAACTGAGTGAGATAGCAGGAAGTAATAAATTATGATTTGTTTAGAAAGAAATGCGCGAAGTCAGTTGGTTTTCATTCATAGATAACGGGATGTTTAAAAAAGAAACAAAATAGCTGCTTTTATTATTAGTCTGTATGAATATTTAATCTATGCCTGCTCAAAATAAAATTTCGGCACGGAAGAAAAAAAAGAATAACAAAGTGAAAATAGGGTTTGTAGAAACAAAATCAGTGAAAAAAAAAGGATAGAAAAAAAAAGAAAAGAAAAGAAGGATGTGTGTGTATCAATATTATTTCCTCTGTGCGCGGCATTTTCCGAGCTTTTTTTTAACTTTCGCATCTCTTAAAAACCAATTGTCTTTATTGTTTAGTGTGTTTACATTTATGAAAATTTGAGTCTCATTATTCTATGAAAATGTAGAATTTTAGACCTTTCCCTTCACCATTTAAGTAAAATATCAATTCCGGGACAATCATTGCTCGGATACAAAGAGAAAGATGAATAGCACAATGAACAGAACATCTGAAGAAAATAATACTAAATAATACTCTAAATGAATTATATGATTATCAAAATTTGTTTGGTTTGTTTGGTTTAAAACCTGTTATGAGACACAGCTAAATAAAATATTATATGAAAATTTTAGCGAGCATTAATACTGGCGAACCGACTGGTCGCCAAGGGCGGCTAGTATATATATATATATATATATATA
>JAOUZG010014841.1:574363-620277 GCA_026289955.1 Argiope argentata | reverse complement strand
CTAGTTGCCCCGACAGACTTCGTACTATCTGAAGTTATTGGCCTTTCGTAGTCTAATAGAAGAAAAAAACTAAAAACTAAAAAAAAAACGTGTTTAACAATAAACACTGTATTTATTTGAGTTATGCCTTAGTAATAAACATTGATTACTGATAAAAATAAGTTTTCTATTTCGTAAAAAAAAGTAAAACGGCAAAGTTAATGCGATTAATTTCATTGTAAGTAATAATGGGATTATGTTTTCATTGTAATGCTTTATGGTACATGATGCTTTTTTGTTTGATTACTTGGCGCGTAAATAAACAAAGCTAACGGTTTTCCAAAGCGGGAGTAGGCAACAAACAACTGTCCATGAGAGAAGCATGGGTTTCAAGATTATTGCCTCGAAAATTCAACGATTGACCCTGGGATTAATTTTTGGTCAAGCCGCACTGGAAATCGCAGTCGTTTAAATTTAAATGGTACGTGAGTTGGTACCATTGGGATGCGTATCAACACATCTTCTCCCTTATATTTTCCTTTTAGAATGGTTGCTTCGATCACATTGTTCAGAAATATTTTTATTGCTTGTCGTGTACCATTGCAAAGACATGGTGGGTTGATATTTCGCATCATTATGACCACCGATCCTACTTTTAATTGAAGATTATGAGGAGGCTATCCTGGGAAATTCAGTGACTTTAAAAATTCTGGAGGGTAATTGACAACAGCATCTTGGTTTATAAGTTATATGTTCTTAACTCACTGACAATTTCATTTTGAATGATATACAAACCCTTTTGTTTTCTTTCTTCCTTTCTTTTATTTCTGAAAACCTTTCTTTTTTCTTTCCTTTTTTACTTCTTTACTTTTCTTTCTACAAACCCTTTTTTTCCTGTCTTATTCTTTTTTTTTCTTCCCTCCCCAAGCTTTATTTTGGGCAGGCACTGGATTAAATATCTATACAGCCTAATCAACTTGAATGCATACTAAAGATAATCCTAACACCCCTTTCTTATATTTTTGATTAATATTAAATGTTTGGCAGCTAGAGGGATAGTGCTTTAAACTTTTTAAGCAAATGTGTGAATTTTCTACCCCAGTTGGGGTAACGAAAATTGGTTAAGAAAATTTTAATTTCCTTTATTCTGTTTTATTTTTATTCAAAAGTAATTCAGAATGAATCCGAAAAAACTGATTAATTAACAATGTTTAATTTAAAAGACATCAAACACTAAGAAAATAAAAAGAATCGTTTTATACATAAATCCTTTCAAGAAAAAAAAACATTAAGAACTCTGCATGCCCCATTTATGCATTAAAAATTTTTTATCTCAAAGGACAACAATAAAACAACTTTAAATCAGAACACAATCAATAGAAAGATCAAAAAATGAAACACCATCAAATAAAATGAACAAAATGGTATTCACATCCGTTTGAAAGAATGTTTTTAATCAGTGTAATCAGCTGCATAAAAGCAATTGTTATCTTTCTTTTTAAAACTTCCTTTTTTCTATAAATGAAAACTTACTGACTACACGTATTTCTTTCTCAACAAATCAAAATTTATTACTTCCTGCTGTCTTACTCATTTGGTGGGGGGGGAGGAAATGATGATTTTCGACGGGAAAGTAAGAAAAGTGCCGTTTTAACTATTTTCTTCGTAGTTTTTTCGTTTTTTCTTTTCATAAGAACCATCCTCGTGTCATAACGAAAATATTTTTTTTAAAAAAAATAGCCGAATCGGTTGAGCCATTCTCTAGTTTTGCACTTAGCAACGCATTTCGAGATTAATTTTATTTATATAGATTAAAACACTGAAATAATTAAGAAATAATTTTTTAAACTTTAGGATAACACAAATGAATTGATGTTCTACTTAAATGGTGGATGGAAAGGTCTAAAACTTTTATAGAAAATTAAGATTCAAATTTTCATAAATCAGTCAATGTTAGTGATTGGTTTAGTTCGTTGAAATTCAACTTTCCTATTTAAAATATTAGTGCCTCAAGCATATTTTATTAAATATACACACAGAGCAGAGTATCAAAAATTTTAAATTCGTAATTCATCAGAGAATTTATTGACCCAAATTACATAAAATGTAGATATTTATATCATTTATACCATTTAAATTGTACTAAAAAATATTTGTACCTATTACTAATGATTTACAAATTGGCCGGATTTGAATGAATTCTCTGCGTGAATTAAACAACTTTGCTTTCATGAAGTTGATTTATGGAATTACTAATATAGATACTGTGAAATAGAAAACTTTATCTCGCGTTTACTTTTTTTGAAAATATATTTATTAATTTCGTTTCAAAGAATCGCGTGCTGAAAATTAAACTTTTCTGGATTTAATTTGCAGCCAAAATTTTAAAAGAAAGTAAACAGAATCGTTTGAAGCTATCTGTCGAAAAGATGTTAAGCCTAACATTGTTAGCGTGGAAAACAAACAAACAACTGAAGCCTTATTCATTTGGCAAATACTTATTACTACAACTTAAAAACTACTTAATAAAACGATGAACTGAAATGGGGATGGAAGTTATTTTGGGGGAAAGTTAGTTTTTAATTAATAATTAAAATTCTACATTTTGTAGTGGACGGAATTGTGAATCGAAACCATTCTCGAATCCGCTTGAACACACACAAAGTTTCATCAAAATCGATCCAGCCGTTTAGGAGGCGTTCAGTCACACGCACACGCACAGAAGAATTTTATATTTTGAAGATGAATGTTTAGCGATCAAACAAAAGACAGTCAGTATCCTTCTGATAACCGCACCTATTTTTTCATGATGGTATCATTCAGATAGGGAACAGAAAACAGTTTATTCGAAAAGTTTTGCTTGTAATAAATATTTTTATATATTAGATCATGGCAGTATTTATAGATATATTAACAAAAATAATGTTGGAGGTGAAAAAAAAATGCAAGAGCAATAAAAATAAATACAAACCGATAACCAAAAGGAAATCGAAAGTGCAAATTAATTGTGGATATTGTCTTCTTGTATTGTGATTCATCGTGAACTATTATTGATGATAATGATTTCGATAGATCTATATTTTTTGAAAACTGACATCAAAAGATCGATTTTTCAAAAATAACAGTTTTATTTCGATGAATCGGCAATTGTAATTTTGGATGAAATTTCAGACCCACTTAGAGAAGTGGTACTTTTTGGAAATGCCTATCCAAATTTCATCCCCTCGCAGAAAAACAAGCACACTGGTTTTTAACGTCGAGTTTTTTCATTCAAAAATAGAGAAAAATACGAGCTTACCTATAGCTAATTTGACAGAATTAATGTTGGTGGGTGTTTCACAGAAAGGGGCCATGCGAAGAGGGTGATCGAACTGTCTTTCGGTCACAGATGACCCGGGGCGGCACATGCACCTGAATGAAGAATAGAAGCGCTGTCATTGTTGCTGCACATTAAAAATATCCAGAGTGATTTAGCAACATTTCCCGGAGTGGGAGAGGATTTGGAATTGCAATCATTGCAGGATATCCATCGCATCCTGCGACAGAGGGCTTTGTAGGGTCAGGATGTATGTAGTTTCAGAGCGTTTCGTTCTAAATGTTAAGTCCAGTTTTATCGGACACTGACCCTTCTTTTGAATGACAAAAAAAGCTTGATCTTTCTGCAGGAAGTCCTACAGAAAAGGGATATGTTTCGTCATTTACGTGCTTCTCATTTTGGATGTCGCGTGGCAGGGACCCGATTCATTTTAGTAATTCTGCTCATCCACATCACAATTCAGCAGCAATGGATCAGGCTTCGTGGTCTAGTTCATCAGCCTGTTAGATTTCTGAACGGCTTTTTAAACGGAAGATCAAGTCCAAACCTTTGTCTTGTGTCAGATAAAAGTAAAAAATGTACGAGATCGTTTTCGAATCAGTTAAGAACTTTTTCACCTGCATTTTTGCAGATTTTCATAAAGATCTTCTTCATAATAAAAAAAATGCTTTCCACGCTTGTGTACATAAAATAAGTTCGCAGATACAAATCCAACTATTCAAATACTGCACAAATCAAATAGCAATAATTAATTAAATAAAAAAACAAAGTATAATTTTATTCGCTCGCTTGCTTAGCTTGTATAATTGTGTTTATCAAATCACATACAAAGTCAAATCAACGATGTTATTCTTAAACTGGAATTCGATCATCGCATTATTGTCGAATTTTGAGGAAATCTCACTTATTTTATGATTAGGATGTTACGATTTAATGTTAGACAGTTTTTATGTTAGAGAAGGAAGATTAATTTAAAAAATCAAAAATTCTGAACTAAGAACAGTACACATTTTTTTTATTGAGGACAAAAACACACCAGATTCTAATTTCTTCATAATCTCACCTGGCTAACGATATTTCTGATTGCATTAATGCTGATAATAATTGTATTTCAACTTGCTGATGTGCAATCATAAAGGAATGTAACGATTATTAAACAGGACATTCGATTTAAATTGCTAGTCGGACGATTTAATACTATGACCCTTATAAAGGACCTTATAATTAAGCCATGATGTTATTCCCATTACAAAATGAACATTCTGGGAATTCTCCTAATATGAGGGCAGTACGATTCTTTTTCGAGAGGGTTAAAGATATAAGATTTTTAAATAGCTACCAAATATAAATAAAAAGAAGTCAAGTACTAAATTTGATGGCTTACTGCTTGAAAAAAAGTTTGACGTCAGTTTATACTTTTAAATATAATTAATAGTAATCTAATTCTTGGTATCGATTAATTATGCCTTTCTTATTATGCTGCCGGCTGAACAGAGGCCCGAAACGGGCTGACCGCAGTGACCGGGTGGGTGGGAAGCTCTTGGCTTCGGAACTTAAGATTAGAGATCCGATTCCATCGAAGAGACGTCGTGTGGTGCATGCTAAATCCGTCAGGACCAAGCATACGCCCGCTGGTGTCGTGTGGAAGTTTGGAGAGATGTCTCCTCGGCAACTGACTGCGGTTCAAAAGTACGGAAGAAAGTCCATACCTAAATAGACCTAGTGTTGCTTTAAAAACGGGACGTCACTACGAGTAAACGTGGCGTGCGCATTCTGAGATTTCCCTTGAAGTGTTGTGGAAGTTTGAGAAAGGGACGCAAGCCTGAATGTTCTCGTCATTTGACCGAGACTCTGAACTGCAATGTACATCCCAATGAGTCTTTGTGTTGATTTAAAAAGTTGTTAATTAAATAGTCTTAACTAAATTATTCAAATTATCCTGCAATTCTAGCCTGATGTATTATTACAAAAATGACACGTTTCTGTAGGTATTTAGGCAATATACAAAACTACCGCCTGAACTACTCTCCAAATTTAACTACTTTTCTGACAATAACTCACCAAATTAATAACTGTAGCCAACAATGATTTGCAAAACAACAACAACAATAATAATAATTAATAAATAAATAATAGAGTCTCAAATTTAATTCAAATGGTATTATATTTTTATGCCTTACCCTATGAATTTTATTGCTGCAATTGCAATGAATGAAAACTATTTAAAATTTATATCTTGAATTGATTGGTCTATTCAGTGACAGCGCGTAAAAAGTTACGAGTTACCGTTTGATCGATCGATGCTATTATATATAGAGTAATCAGTAAACATCTTTCAAGCCCTTTAAATACTATATTAATCTTCTGTGATCAGAGAAGTGATGCGTGCCTTCGTTAAGGTTACTGAAACTATTGACAGATTGCTGTGTCCGTGGCAAAATAAAGAAATTACAAAAATAACTTAAATAATAGAGGAAACCAGTCAAGAAATCCCATTAGAAAAAACGTAAACTATACCATTCTAAAAATTGCAGGCAAAAGTTTCATGGAACTATCTATGAATCGGCGAAGATATTTGCAGTTGAACTTCCCTTGACTTCAAAAAATCCTTAAATTGAGAAGTGAATCAGTTATTTGGCATCGCCGTACAGTTTTTCCGAGCGCTGCAACACGGAAGCGAAATCTAAGTAACGAGAGAGTAAGCAAAAAAAAAAAAAAGTGTTTAAACACACTCGAGATAAGAGTTGATATCTGAGGATCCAAACTCAATATCCTCCGATCCAATTAACAAAATATCTTATTGAAAACCTGTCAGCCATAGAGCTGCGAAAGAAAATTCACATTTTAAACATTTTATTCATCATTTTGTGCGGACTAAAAATCGCCAATAGCATGTGCTCGTTATACAAGGAAAGTGCTCAAGGCTCGTGTCGCATAGGAAAAAGAAAAGACACTCATTAGAATAAACGTACTGCTAAACAAAAACAGGGCGAGTGTGTTCAAAAAGGCTATCATCGTCATACAACAACACAATTTTGTTTTTAATCAAGTTTGTCGGCATGCATACGTCTAATCATTAGTAATATAAAAGTATTGGTGACATTTATATTTTTAAAATCAAACCCTTTTTTTCATTCGCTGGAAGTTCATAATTTTCATCGCAAATACTTCTGTCAAATTTTTAGATATTTCTATGATAAGATCTGTGTCTTTACTACAGTATAGCGTATATATTTCTAAATTAACTTTATGGCCAATCCTTTTTCATTTTTGAGCTATTTCTTGTAGCTTCCTTATTTTGCCGCAAGGGATGCGGTTACCTGTTTCAATAAATGCAATATAATTATTTCACTTTAGGTATATGTTATTTTTCTAAATATAAGAGACGCCGTTAAATTTGAAGGCTGTCACAGGACATTACTCCTCGATTCTTATTGCCATGAAACGACGTTTTTGAACGTTTCAAGGCAATAGAATTAGCCGTTGAAAATGATTGTCTCACTGCATCGAGGTTTTAAATATAATACCAAAATCGGGGATTTGTCATTTAAGAGACTTCAATTTTGGTAGAAATATTTTATATTAAAATTAAACCTGAAAGGATTCATGAAATTGACGATTATTCGTTTTCACATAGTTTTATCAAGCAAAATGTCGATTTAAAACTAAATTCTCTTTGTTAATTGCTATAAAATGCATTTGATCTCAATCTAGGACTATTTAACAGAGAGCGCTTCGAAGCTTTCCCTATATTTTAAAATTGCACAATCGTTGAAATACTATTCCGCTTGCAGAATACGAAAAATCGTCGATGTTAAAGTTGATGCTATTTTATTTACCTTCCAATATTCATCGTTAAGATTTGATGGCAGTTTTTCTACCGTTTATTTAATTATCGTTAAGATTTAGTCGGTATTAATGTGCGATTCGTAAAAAAAAAAACATTATTGTTGAGCGCTATCTAGAGACTTGCCTATCTTTGCAAGTAATGGGCTGTCGTACAGCTTCTGCTTTGCTGATGGGCCAGTCGACGAACTGGTCACATACTGACTCCAGCCACAAGTTAAGAGAATCTGCTGGGGGCCTATCATCCGTGTTGAATCGTCTCAGAGCTGATAAGGTAGGTGTATAGTAGAGTCGATTCCAAGTGTCTTCGCTTGAACTTTCTTGTGAACGGCCTGCCTGTAATAAAAGTATATTGGCTCAAAATACTGAACTAATATAAAATATTCGCTTCATTTCAAAATTCAAGTTATTCATGCGTAATAAACATATAAATATAAGAGATTTATGAAAATTACAGCAAATGATCTCTTAACAGTGTGATCACTCTACAAATGATTTATGTGCGCTCCCTGTATTGCAAGTCCACCCGATAGAGGAACTTGTTTATCTGTACTGGCATCCTGTGAATAGTCCTTAGTCCAGCACATCTATTTCTCATGTAATTTTCACCCTTTTGGCGAAGGAAGTACATGAATAAGACTCTTACCGATTGTGACTAGAAGAAGTTACCAAGTGCTAAATCAAGTGCCCGGAGACGCGAAGAAAATGAAGCGAGGATATCCCGCCCAATCCGCGACGCGGAAATTCATCATTAAGGTGTCGACGATTCGAGATTCCGAGGAGGAGGAGCATCATGTTAGAAAAAAAAGTCCTTAGAAAGAGCAACCAATTACGGAAAAGTCATAATTGGGACATATCCTGGTAACCTACACTTTCCACAGCCCATTTGCAAAAGAAAAAGGTTCCATACACTAATATCAGTAAAATTACACAAAAATATTTACGTTTAACGATTTTTTTTTGAAGCTTCACAATTTCGCATTGCTTCAGCATTGCACCGTTGACAAATTGAAGTATGTATGTAAAAATTATGGAATGAGCGGAAACATGGCACGGGCATTTGTTGTGCGACTCACACGCAGGGGAACATTTGTAGAAGGCACAGAAAACTTAAGAGCGCTTATTCTTATATAGCATTCGTATTTGTACTTATAATAGTTATTTACGAATGTCTAGCGTTTGGAAAAACTTGCACATTTCCTCTATTAAATAGTAAAATAAACAGAATTGACTAATTCGAAATCTTGGGCAAATTCGAATTTTGCTTTCACACCTTGAATTTCCTTTCAACATAATAGTAAAATATCTATGATTCCGATTTACTTTGGATAATTTGAAGTTAAAAAAAATATTTCTCTCGCAGAAAAATTATTCTTAGTGAAACGTGCACTAAACTGCGTCTGCTCTCTATTATCTTGCTTAGAATTAAAAATAAATTTAAAAAAAACCTCTCATTTCGAAAACATTTTAGTCCATCGAATACGAACCCTTTTGTTTATTTTGAAATTTTATCGTATGTCATTTATTTGGTTTGGCTGTTTCTTTAACATAACACTTTCATAACTTATTTTTTTAAATCATTCAAATTTTTTAAATGGAAATTAGTTTTTCTTCATTTATATATTAAAACCTCCAAAATAATCTTTACTGCCATTTTTAAATCTAAAATGGTCACTCCTCTGGCCGTATTTCTTAATTTAGATTTCTTGAATACGAATTTTCAAATAAAACTAATATTTAATGCGCTGCCATGAGTTTCAAATTAACGAACATTAAAAATGAAGCGATGAATGTATTGCTAAAAAATGTGTTTGCGTATTTTTTTTAAAAAAATTCCATATTTATTTGTTTAAAATTAACTGTGTTTGAATTTAGGGTTAAGCTTTGATATACATTTATTTACCGCTTTGAGAGGCTGATAATTTTTTGGTGGCACTTAGTTCGAGGTTAAATTGCCATCATTTTTTTATCATGCTATGACATGATGTTGTTTTGATTTGATGTTTTTAGACGCCTCAAAATGCGTTGGCAACAAATTGGAGATTTAGCGCTTTTGAGGATCATTTTTTCGATTTCAGAGTTATTGGAAAATAATGCTGAAGGTTGTCGCATTTGGCGATTTATTGCCAATTTAACTTAAAACTTGATTTTCAAATGATTCTTTCTGTTAATTCTTACAAATTTTCTTAATTCATTTTAGTCATTATCCAGTTTAAACCGATTTGAAACAATCACAAGATTCTCAGATTACACATGCGTCGATATTTTAAAAAACTCTTTTTTCCCCAATTTAAAATCTGTCGATCTCCTGAACTCTGTTTGACACCTAGAAAAATTAAAAATGAAAATGAAAAAATTATCATTTTATATGTATTTATAAATATATTATAAACTCGTACATTGTTTGAGTTCGACTTAAAATGAATATCTGCTCTCCACTGTCAAATTTTTTGGGAACAACTTTCCGCCAAATAGAATCTTGACGATGTTTCATTGCAATATTTAGAACCGTTTGTTTTCGTAATTTATCAAAAAGCGAACTTTCTGTGATGTTTTAGAAGATTGGCGTGTTTTTGTCGTTCCTGTCGAGATATCGGATACAGATCTAACAAATTACCGACAATGGTCCCCTTTCCGATGTCTCTTTTTTACGTTAGGAATTATGCAACTGAAATCTTTCGTATCCACTTTAGGCAAAAAGTTAATAGATGTCTTAAACAGCGATAAATTAGTTTAGAATTATTAGCCATCCTCTAATATAACCCCTTTTCCTTGGCAGCCTTTTATTAGCAATGGGGTTAATAAGGTTAGCCTTGTTTCCCTTTAATTATATAAAATCTTACAAGCTAAATTTATTATTTATTTCCTTAAATTTGAAATATTTGTATGTGTAGGTGTGTTCGTGTTGGCAGTTTTCAACTCTAATATGTAGTTGCATGATTCTTTATTTATTTGTTTGTCATTATTTGCTAAAATAGCAAATAATGACTATCATATACAAGTATTCATTTCCCACAGATATAATATATCGCTTGTTAGTGTACTTTGTTTAACAAAGAAATAAGCATCAAAAAGGCTATATAAAAACATCTAACAAAATTTAAAATTTATATAAGTCTGCATTGCAAAATTGATGATGGCCTCCAGAACTGGGAATAGACTGAAATTTCGCACTTGGCATTCTTCGAAGTAAAAAAGAGGAAGTTAGACTTGTGGGCTAAATTAAAGAGCACGAACACAATCGCCTGATTGTAATTTTATGAAAGCGAAAAATTATCAAATACGGTAACCTAACTATATTGTTTAGTTTGATATTTGGCGAATTTTCTATTTGCCACTTTTTGGCCAAAACCGGTAAATGTCTGTGCTGTGTTCCTCCATTTTATTGACATGCGGACTTGATACACCTCAGACACGTGCTCATTACTGTCTGATTTTATGCAAAATTACCTCTCTCAAACATTCGAGTTTGGTTACCTTAATATATTTTCTAATCAAATTCACAAAGTAGCCCCCTCCCCCCCCAAAAAAAATCACTTGCCCGCTTCAAGTAAAGTTTCCTAAAGTCGGCATCTGTCTCCTTCGTCATTCCGAGGCATTTCCACTTCTCACGCAAAGCAGGAGGGGGCTGAATGGTCGTCAGGGCTCGAGAAAGAGACATTTGTGGAACAATCTGCAATTTGTGTAAATAAGGAATAAGGTAAATGCATAGTTGAGCTAACTTGATGCGTGATGCCACTCCAAAATTTGAAATCACTGTTATTAAAATTTATTGACATTTGATATTTCAATGTCACTTACACGATTTGATTTAAACAACGGTTTTTAGAAGAAATGTTTTATTGAATTTATTTTCTTATAAATCTACGTGTTTCGTCAAATAAGATATTTGCCTAGTTCCATATCAGTTTTTTGGATTAAGGAAATCTGATATATCTGCATTTTGGTAATTAAAGTTTAGATTTATTATGTTTTAGAGATGCTAAATGCACCACGCTCACTAACTTAGGAAAAGACCAAATGAGGACTCTCATTCGTTGAATTAAAAATATCTTATTAAAAGAAAATCTTCGCAGAGAAAAGTCCCAAATTCAAATGCGTAATTAAATATACTTATATAACTGGGTCATAAGAAGACGCAATAAACAAATCATATTACAGGGAACTCTCAACGCGAGCAATAGTGTGATCAATTCTGAGAGTAAACTTTAGCGTAGTTACCTTTTTATACCCCTTTTTCAGTTAGTGAACACGCGACGACAATCAAATTTTCTACAAAATTCTCTGTGTTTTGAGAAAAAGTTAAAATTTTGAGACCTGTTACTTCTCAAATAAGCATTTGTCGCAAAAACCTGCAAGTTGTATCGCTGTTATATTCAGTTCATAAAGATAGGTTATAAGAACATTATTATAATTTCAGAATGATTAATGAAGATTATATTTCATATTAAAAATCGGTGAAACTATATCATGTTGACATCATTTTTATTCCAACAACAAGCAACTAGTGTTGCCAATACTTTAAGAATAAACTTGTGAAAAACAAAGATAATAATACACAGATATGCTGCTACAAAGTCATCGGAACTGTTGGCAACTTAAAATTGCTCGAGTAGCGTGTTTGCATGATTCCAGCAGAACCAAAAGTCATGTCAAGATTGGACCGCTTCAAATCCGATGTTGGAAAGGAATTTAACGTAATATATGTTAGAAGGATTCGATTTGGATTTGTAAAACCACCGATTTCATATTCGGAAAAAAATATCAGAAGACTGAAAAGTTGGAAAATGAATCCAACCTTTCTATTTAAACGAAACTTATTTTTATTTTTTTATCGCTACTGCTTTTGCTTCAAGATGAAGCCACAGCACACCAATTTTTTCTTATTCTATAAATATGATAGTGAAAGATTTAATTTGGAGAATGCCATCATTCATGTAATAACTTAGTATATATCCGAAATATTTTCAAAATATGAAAAAGTGATTTTGAACGTGTCAATTACAAATTTAAAATGTGAACTGTGAATATTGAATAATTTTTTTCTTGCTTGAGGACAACTTTGTTTTGTTTGAATGGAACAAAAATAGTTTTATTTTGAAGTATAATTAGTCCCTTCGACGACCAGATATTCACCTGCTTATATGTTTAAATTCTATATGTTCTATATGTTTTCTATTCTATATGTTTAAAATTATTGACAAAACTAATGAATCATTTCTCGGTTATGCGCACTACACCAATTTTGTCAATTTTTGTTTGATATAATTCCACTAATTGTCAAACATTGATCACAAGAATTTCATATCAAGTCAAGGTCATCCTTCTTCCAACCGCTGTCCGTTTTCTGTTTCTTTCCCTCCGAGGAATGATCTCGGAAGAGTTTGCCGGCTCCAAATACTCAAATATCGAATGTCATATCTGACGATGGTGCAGATTTTTTTTTTTTTTTTGTATGAAAGTTTCCCATCTTTAGATAAATTGACCATCTATAACCTATCTAGACATCATTTCTTTCGATCTCCATTATAGTAGGGATGCACAACCTTTTCAAGGTGAGGGGCCAAAATATGAAAAGGAATCATGTTGAGGGCCAAAGCTACACGTTAATGTTAAAACATGTAATAAACGTGAAAACATTGTTTTTTGGTAATTATATAGAGAACAATTTTGAGAAAAAAAATAATTATCAAAATTAATAAAGATTAATGAGATGGCTGGGACTGAATATTTGAAGTTATTAATTCTATGTCGAGATTAAGATTGGTTACGGCAATACGTAGAACAGAAGAAAGGTTCTCATCTGCTATTCTATTTCTTATTTTTGATTTGTTTAAATTCATTAGTGAGAAAGTTTGCTCACAAATTTTAGTTCTGTCAAAGAAAGTTGCACTTGCTGCTGCATTTTGTAAATCAATTAAGAATTCTGTAAATTAATTAAAGCTAACTGCATACTTTCATTCACTAGATCTACATCAACAATTGGCAATTTGTTTGGCAATTTTCAAAATCTGAAAATCAATCATCAAATGCAATACGCAAGATTTGAATTTAATCCTTAAACTACATTTTCATGTGTGGAAATTTTTCACGCCCGCGAGCTTCTCCGTTGTTTGAAACATCTCGTACTCGCTGGTAGCCATGAAGGGAACAAACTGAGAACCCCGTGATAGAAAGTAAATAAATTTAATGAACAATTGTAAATTATTTATTCTGATGTAGAATCGTTTTTGTATAAGATTCTCCACTCTTTGTTTGAAAAATTCTCATTTCATTTTAAATTGTCATATTTTATTAACAACATTCGCGGGCCATAGGTTGTGCATCCTTGCTATAAAAGTATAGTTACCAATCAAAATGATTTGCCACTTTTATTCAGTAATAACTTAAAATGGAATATTCTTTCGATCTGATAGAATGCATTTCTTTGAGTCTGTTAAAGCCCTTATAGGGACGCCGAAGATGGCCGCCATTCATATGAGGATAATAGCAAACATTGGAACGTAATTTTTTGATCTTTCAAAATATTCATCATCATATTTAAAAGTATTAGGATTCACTCGGGTTTTAAATCAGAGATTTTATTAGAAGCTCTCATTTTTTATAAGAATGTAATTATCATTCCATTCATTTGGCATAAAAATGGAATTATTTATTTTTTTGTTCTCACGTCGTGTTTGAATATCTGATGCAGACTCAAAGATAAGCATTCGCGTAGAGAAATCGACTTCGCCACATTGATAAGAGCAATTTAGCATGGCAGTCAATTTTGGAAAACTTAAGTTTAAATGAGCGAATAATGAGATAAATATTACAAAAGAGACCATCTGCTGTTCGAATGGTGAAATGTTGCGGTGGAGAAATAACAAAGTAGTTGAGAGCTACGACTTTATGAGCTACGATATATTAGAACAAAAGTGTAATAAAATTATTTTAATGATAATAGGAGTGAAAGTTACTTAATATTGATGTATATCATAATTTTTTTTACTTCTTAATTTTTTCAGCTGAATATTTATCATCTCATGCACAAAATATTCTTTATTTCGTTTAAAACATTTTTTTTTCAGATTTAAGTGTAGGTCTAAGACTGAAAATTGAGATAAAAACCTTCATGGAAATGAACACCTTATATAAGCGCGCAAATTGATACCTCCTAATTTGCTAGTTCGATAGCTTTTTAAATAAAATTAAGTTTGAAGGAAGAGTAAATAAATAAGAAAGACACAAGAGAAGTATCTTGAACATCTAAGGTAAGCATTTTAAGAGAATGCAATTCTTAAAAAATACTTTTTGCATGATTTTTTTAGGAATCGTGCAAGAACTGATCAGCTACTGCGTGAAGGGAAATGGTGGCTGCGATCAGAAATGCCAGGAAGGGGATGCGGGGCCCATCTGCTCCTGCTTCCGAGGTTATCGTCTCCAGCGGGACGGGAAAACTTGCCAAGGTAGGATGGACATAGATTCAGTTGCAGATCAATGACCGAGTGCGAATTTGTTATACAATTTAAATGTTCCGAAAATGCATCGACTAATTGAAAATTTAAAAGACAAAACAAGTCTCTCAGTATGCCGGAAAGTAAAATTAGATTCTTTTTCTCTGACCGGAAAAAAAAACTCTCTTATTTTCAACATTTCTATGAGCTAGATAACCCGCATTCGAATTTGATATGGGCTACAACATATCTCTCGCTGGATCTCACATGATCAAAATTATTCTTGGTCATTCTTGTGCGAATTTGGTTTATCTTAACAAATGAGAGGTTAATCCTCTTTTCTTATTTATAAACCCGAGAGAGCGTTTCTGATGCTCATTTTTTGTCTTTTTCATAGAGGTGAAATTACTTTAGTTAATCTGCATGTAGATACAATGTACTTTGAAAATTGTTTAAAAATTTCTGGAAGATTTTTAACAAAAATAGTAATAAGTGGCGCCCAAGAAAAAAAAATTAGCCTCCTTGTTTTCTTATATATATGCACACAATTGAATTTGTTATCCTCCTAAAATTAAATTTTTCTGGAAAGGTGCACCAGATTTTAAGTAACAGTGTACCATTGGTTCAATGAGAACCAAATCGGAAAGAATAAAATGAATTTATATTAATTTTTTTTTCGGAAAAGGAACAAGGAAACTTTTATTTCTATAAGAACATCTTCTCACACAGAAAGATTTTTGTCATAAAGCGAACATTTTCTCTTAAAAATCAAAGTTTAAGTTTTTAAATCAGTGAAAAAATAAGGATCCTTTTCATAATGACAAAAAACCCCGCTTTTATTAAAGAAAAAAAAAATGTTGTCAATTGCTTATAATCAGGAGCTTGTGGTTCAGGGGCAAATGACCGCTACACGTATAATGCAGCACATTTGTAATATTTATAAATAATTTAGAAAAATTAAAAAGGTCACTCAGATTTGTAATTCGGTTAAAAAAAGAATTGTCCTGTTTTAATTGGGAGAAAATGATAAAAAAAACTTTCCAAAATGGCACGAATATATATATATATATATATATATATATATATATTGGGGGGGAAGCTTGTGATACTCTTATAATGAGCAAGTAAAACTTGAAGCTATTTCGAGTCGGATGCAATGTTTGGAAATATTTGTTTGAAGCGTCTGAATTGGTTTAATTTTAAAAATCCATGTGCAATCTTAAATCTGACATATCACGTATTTACGATTCACTTTACCAACTGGTTTTAAAACACTTGCAATTTTCTTATTCACAAAAATGGGAGGAAGTCAGGCACAAAATGAGGGTGGTTTAATGATGGATTTGTAATTTGATCACTAATTTGCTCTCTTAAATCACGAACTGATTTAGATGGTTACTTGGTGCTTGGGACTTAATGATTGATGTTTTAATATGGAATCAACGATTAGTTCAAAAATAAATTAAAGTTATAGATATTTGTATTCACTAATATATATAATGGTTTTTACTGAGTATTTGGATTCGATTGAATGACAAATTTTTTGGTGCAAGACAATTTCATTTATTTGAATAAATTATGGATTTACCGATGGGCGAGAGAAAGCTTTAACCACGATACATAGTTTTGAATGACCGAGTTTCGGCCGACGGTTGTCACACGACCACGTGCAGTCTAAAAATAGGGATGAAGATGAAAAGAAGATAATGTTAGGCATTGCTTCTGCCACGCTTGGGGAAGAGATATGACTTTCTGTCCTAATTCTTAAGTTTAGAGAACCGAAGAGAGAGAGAATAATTTCGACTGGTTTTGCCGTAAGAGCTAGGAGATCAAAATATTGCACTGAAGGTCATTAAAGGCTTTGGTACGGCTCAGAGAAGAAACATTTGGAATTTCAGACTTCTAAAAATAAATCTGAGTAGTAACGCGTAAGAACTGCTGCCTGGTGTCAAGGTTACTTTTGAAACTAAATCGCTTGGCAATGAGGATATGATTTATCACTATGATTATAATTATCTGTCTACTTGCTCAAATAGTTAAGAAGAGAGATGAGTCAATAATTATGGAATAGTTTAAGATCTTACTTTGATTCCATTATAAGGATCACCAGATCTGTTTTCAGCATTTAGATAACTGACTTTTCCTTAACAAATTCTTCAAAACGATAGTGATATAGAAAGAAACTCAAAAGAGGTTCAGTTTGTCTCTACAAATGCATACAATAAAATAGAGCACGAATAAAACTATTTCGCGTTAGTTTAGTCATTTTTAAAAGCTGTGACCCAATTTACTTAATTCGAATTCAATTAATGCGAAATTCTTAGATTGCCGCATTTTTTTTCTCAATATCAGACCCCGAATATTTCCGTTTCGGGACACGATTCCACCGAAGCACTCAGCATGTTTGTGGCTCGTTCGTCAAATTTGTTGGGGCCAAATATCCTCAGTCTGCTGTGTTGCGGAAGTTTGGAGAGGAAGTGCCATCTCAGGTGTCTCCTCGTCATCCAATCTTGGCTCAAAATTATAGGACCCTTTCAGAAATAGCTCTATCTTTGCTTTTAAAAAACGGGACATTAATATAACTACACTAATTGTTTTCAAACCGTCATTTTCAATTTAAGATCCTATTTTTTATATGGTGAAAGTGTAAGCTAATTCTATAAAAAGGGCACTGGCAACATTGAAAATATATAGCATTATAGAAAATATATAACGAATATTATAGCATTCTAGTGCCAATCGCCCATCAATATCTAACTTGTATCAACTTCTTATTATTCATTAGGCATTGATTCGTACAATTTCTATGTTAGAGGACAAGTGAAAGATTTTCTTTACCAGAAAAAGGTAAAAGACCATTGATTTATAGTGGATAGACACGAAATTGTTTTCAAGCATTTAAGATAATTTAAATTACAACTTTTTAGCTAATTTGTACAATTTTGTTACTTCTGCAGGTCCATGCTTTGAAAATCTTATCCATTCAATTCCTTTTCCATGCTTTTTCTGTATAAAAAACAGATCTTTCTCCAATAACTTTAAAATGATTGCAGTTCAAATTATAAAAAGCTGTATGCCCAATGCCAATCAAAGCATATTAAGATCAAAATGAAAGGTGAAAGGTATTTCGAAGCGTGGATTGCAAGGTGTTTTTGCTACAAAAAAGTTGTTTCATTGATCAGCAGGCGTGATACTTATTTCCCTGATGTATGTCTACAGACATCGACGAATGCAGGAGAGACAATGGGGGATGCGACCACTCGTGCGCCAACACTCCGGGATCCTTTGCGTGCTCCTGCCTGGAGGGTTTCTTCCTTCTCGATGATCAGAGGAAATGCGACGTGAAAGGTACATTCAATTCAGTTCAGGATGACGAAACTGCCACCCTTTTTCTTTTTTTTTCAACCTCATAACTTAAAACTTTAGTAAAAATATATAATAATTGTGGTCATGGAACATTCTTTTTCATTTTCCTTTCTGAAAAACAAGTTTTTCTTGAAAATGATAAGATCTCTATCTTATGAGAGTCATCATTTTTCTTTTTTTGTTCTGTTTCTGCATTTAAACTTAATTTTTATTTCTAATTTGATCTCTATCTTATGTAATTTTCATCTCTGTAAACGTTTTCCAAGAAATATTGGTTGAAAAAAATAATTTTTGGTACTAAAAGGTATTTTAAGAGAAATGGAAACGAGTAGTAATATTTTAATATATTTATAATAAACAGGCAACAGAGCAACATTTTTTTTAAAAAAATTTGCACGAATAAGATGATACTAAAAATTTAAATCATCACTGGAACTTCGAAAACTGTTTGCTTTAGATAGTTAAAACTGAATACAATTACATGGATTTTATTTCCATAAGAATTTATTTTAAGGTTCTAATTGAATTCGCACTACTTAACAAGATGACAGTTTTGAGAATTTACTTCTTTTCTAAGAAAACTTAAACGTTCGAGATGCTGATTGCCTTTGTAAAGTAAAACCAAAATAAAACCATGATTAGTACTCACGTATATTTCTTTGATTGATTACTCATGCTGTAATTTCTCTTCGATCAGAGGATGATTCGGATTTCGGTCCAGTTCGTGGGGATCTCCCGGAAATCGAATACGCTGCCAACAGAGAGAAAATGATCCGAAAGAAGCTGCACGGCACTGCTCTTGGAGACGCGCATGCTTCCCTCAACGACAGAAAGTCTAAAGGTAACCGTTGGGTTTCAAAATTCTTTATTTCCCCTTATTTCAAGGGAAGGGGCGTATATTCCATTAGTGTTAGAGAACACGGACGGGATAAAGAAATTACGGCTGCTGGTGAGTAGCTGTTTTGCTTTCAGCCAGACCCCACAGGCTGTGGATTAATGTCCCGGGATGAGAGTTTCAACTTGAAGTAGAACGACTTCAAGATCTTCGAGTGTAGTTTGTCATAAAGGACTCCAAACCTAGGTTCTCCGCTCCAAACCCAGGTTCCTGTTTTATATCGCTCCTTTTCTTGGTCCTCTGTTTAAATTATTGTCAACATCCTTGCTCCCATTGAGCTCTAATCCTAACGCCTTTGGCGCTGCTTCGTTGGTTCTACAAAAGAATCTTCCCTCCCACTTTTGCGCACCGACACCGGAAGGACAAAATTCTTGAAATATGTGGGACCAAAGATCCTTTCGCAGCTGTATGCACTTGGAGGGGGGAGGGAATTAAAGAATATTCTAAAACACGCACACACAGAGAGATGAAATTTCTTAAGGATTCAAAGATTCTTTATATAATAAAAAAAAAAGACATGTGAAGAATTGCTGGAAGGTCACGCCCAGAAATCGGGAAAATTCATGGATCCGGAAAAATCAGAGAAATCCATAAAAATGCATAAAAATGTGAGAAAACTGCGGATGAGAGCATCTCCCTCCAAGCATACGTACGATCTGCGAATTTGCCCCTTCATTTTTCTACATCCGATAAAGAATAGTAACGATTACAGCCGGAGAAATTTTTCATTCAAGGGTAAGGACGACCGATTTTTTGCTATTCATTTTGATAAGAAATACTGATGAATGCTGCTAATAGTTATCCTAATGAAATTTTCGAAAAGATTCAGTTTTCTCTTTTCAAAGAGTAGAGAGCGAATAAATTTTAGTTCGACTTGCTCTCAAATCTTAAAGTGACGTTAAAGCTGATGATTATATTGTATCCTGCTTGCAGAAATGTTGAGAAATGTGAGATTGGCCATGGGAAAATAAGAAAGGACATTGCGAGAACATCCGTTTATGACAACATTAAGGCAAACAGCGGAATAAGTAATTTTGAAAACAATTTATTTTATGTCTTCATTTGTAATGCACGAAGAACATGAAAAGGAATGAAGTGAAAGGGAAATTGAATATCAGCTGAAAAAAGTTCACAGTTAACAAAATACGCTGGTGAAATTCTTACACGATTGAAAACTTTTTAATAATTAATTAATTTGGTTTATTCTGAAGTTCTTTATTAATTAAAAATTAACTATTTAACCATCTTAACTTTATGGGGAAAATCAGATTAGCCCGATTTCCTAAATTGGCCTCTTCAATTGTTGTTTTAATTTTTTTTAATATTTCAGATCAGAAAAGAGTTTTGTTCTGTTCGTACTGCAAAAAAGGTCGGACTGTAGACTCTAAAAGGATTATAATATTTCATAAAAAATAGTCTTTACTTTTAAAAAATTATACGTGGAGGATTTGAGTGTCTCCACTTTTAATAAACCGTATCGGTAGAGATGAACGGAGTTCATTACTAAGACGAATGTGTTTGTGTGTATTGACGCTCTGCAGACCGGACCGTTTGATTTACGGCCTTCAAATTTGGCACAGATGAACATGGAAGATATGAATTTGCGCTTTTTCGCGATAACTTTCGAAAATATTATTGCACAAAAATACATTTTACGCATTGTCAAAATTAATATATATATTTTTTTGTGATACAAATTAAGTAAATTAAGTACAAATTAAATTAATTTTTTGAAAACTTTAGAAATTTTTTAAAATATTTTTTTTTTGCCTACTTTCCATTGTAGATTCAATTTTAGCTCTGAATCTTAAACTTTTTTCATTTCTTAATCAAATGTGAATCGCATCATCTTCCTCCATGGCTGAAGGCTAAGAAAGAAGGTTTCTGTTTTTACGAAATTTAGAAAATATATGAGCAAAACATTTATATTTTTAATATTTCTATCGGATTGTTTTCATTAGAAAGATTCGCGTTCACAATAAACGGAAAATAAGTCAGGCAATCAAAGGTGTACGGCTTTAGCGTCTGACAATTTACCAGAATCACGGATATCGAAATGATTTGTTCTAAGTAAATAACGATTTCCCGATTTATAACCGATATTCCCATTAAAACTAGCTGGAAAATTATTTTACTTTAAAAACAAAGTACCCATTAAATTTCTAAAACGCTTTTAGCGCTCGTACGAAGTTACGTATTGTTAAAATGATTTTATGCTGTAAGATAATTTAATTTTCCTCAACCTGTTCTTTAAATAAAAATAATGATTATTAATCATCAGATAAAAAAGAATAAGGTTTACGAAACTGAGAATTAATAAAGAATAATTTACTGCAATTAAATCGCAGTTATAATGAATGTTAAAATTCCTTTTTTGATTAATTAATCAATATCATTTCATTATACACTGAAGTGACAAAAGTCATGGGATGACTGTTAATATCGTGTCGGTCCTCCTTTTGCCCGGCGAAGTGCAACAACTCGACGTGTCATGGAGTCCACAAGTCGTTGGAAGTCCTCTACAGGAATATTGAGCCAAGCTGTCTGTATAGACGTCCATAATTGGGAAAGTGTGGATGGTGCAGGAGTTTGGGCACGAACGGACTTTTCGATGATGTCCCATAAATGCTCGATGGGATTCAAATCGGGCGATCTAGGTGGCCAGATCATGCGCTGGAATTGTCCGGAATGTTCTTCAAACCAATCGCGAACAGTTCTGGCCCGGTGACATGGTGCATTGTCATCCATAAAATTCCCATCGTTGTGTGGGTACGTGAAGTCCATGAATGGCTCCAAGTGATCTGCAAGCAGCTGAACATAACCATTTCCAGTCAATGATCGGTTCAGTTGCACCAGAGGGCCGAGTCCATGCCATGTAAAAACAGCCCACACCATTATGCAGCCACCAGCAGCTTGAACAGTGCCTTGCTGACAGTTTGGGTCCATGGCTTCGTGGGGTCTGTGCCACACTCGAACTCTACCATCAGCCCGTAACAACTGAAATCGTGACTCATCTGACAACAACACGGTTTTTCATTGGTTTAGGGACCAGTCGATATGCTCACGAGCCCAGGAGAGTCGCTGCAGGCGATGTCGTGCTGTCAGTAAAGGCACTCGTGTCGGTCTTCTGCTGTCATAGCCCAAGGAAGACAAATTTCGCCGCACAGTCCTATCGGACACGTCCCTCGTACGTCCCACATTGCTTCCTGCAGTTATTTGACGAAGTGTTGCGTGTCTATTAACATTGACCATTCTACACAGACGTCGGCGGTCTCGGTCGTTAAGTGCAGGTGGTCGCCCACTGCGCTGTCCATGATGGGATGGGATACCTGAAATTTCATACTCTCGGCACACTCTTGATACTGTGGATCTCGAAATGTTGAATTCACTAACGATATCCGCAATGGAATGACCCATGCATCTAGCTCCAACTAACATTCCACGTTCAAAGTCTGTTAATTCTCATCGTGCCGCCATAAATCACGAAAAACCTGTTCACATGAATAACTTGGACACAAATGAAAGCTCTAGAAAACGAACTGCGCATTTATACTTTTTCGCTGCAATTCTACTGCCATCTGTATATTTGCATATTGCTATCCCATGACTTTTGTCACTTCAGTGTATTACGTAACGTATTTAAAATATGTAGCATTAACAGTAATTAACAAAAAATTTAAAAGAAAAGTGCTTTATAGGTGGAAAATTCTACATTCTTCAGTAAGTTTTGCACTCAAAAATTGATTAAAAATAACGAAGGAAAAATTCATGAATTGAAAAAAAAAACGATGAAGATAAATTATCCATACTGCTTTGATCTTGCATTTTTCGGATATCAGTATCGTCTGGCAATACTAGTTGTGAATTTTAAACCACAGGAGTTTTCCGCATATTAGTTTATTTCACAATTGTTCGTTGTAAAATTTCTTTTCAGAGCTTGCATTTGATGCTTTTGAAACAATCGTGAAAGTACGGTTTCTGATTTTTAACACTTTTTAATTAAAAATTAGTCATAATTTTAAGAGATCTTTTTATATTTTTTTCCGATTTTCTGCAAATATTGGAATATCTGAAATTTGAAATGTATGACCACAGAAAATTATTAAAACTCGTCAAATTTGGCAGATTTTCTTTTGATTATAGCATTTGTTTGTACTTACTTCATTTTTAAGCAGACTTACTACATCAACTAATTTCATCTTTCACATACGGAATTTTTTCAATGTTTTGATCAGAATAATATTTTTACAACTTTATTTTGTATTCTTTCGCACTTCTTAACAGCTTCGTGCCGACCCGGCTTCTTTGGAGGCAGCTGTTCTTACACATGCAGCGACTGCAAGAATAGGGGTGTGTGCAAGTCTGATAAGAGTGGATGCATCTGCAAGCCTGGATATACAGGTGACCTCTGCCATCTCACTTGCGCGCAGGTAACAACATACCGTTCAAGTATAATCAAATCGAAGATACTATAGGGCAAACCCAAATGAATGTGGAAATGTAGTTCTAGCGGCACATTCCCACTAATGCATGCAATAGAATTTTGACAGATATCTATGTATGCCGGGGGGAATATTAATATATAAAATGCATTGCTATTGACGAAAAAAAATAATTATTAAACAAACGATTAACTTTACACTACAAATTTCTATAAACAAGCTTAACAGTCTAATTTTTTTAACAGAGAGTAATAATGGAGCTTGCAGTTAGATATGTTTGAGACTGAGCCACAAATTCTGCATTAATGTCCAATTCTAGGTGGAGCAGAATAGTGTGGCTCAGGTATCTGTGAATTAGTTCCTTCCCGATGGAAACTCTCACGACACTTAATCCAATACAATTTATATATGTGGATTCAACTAAAAATCTTCAGTCAACGAACTCCTGATGCTTCCGAGCTAAATTTATATGAAATATTCCCGATGTAAAGTTTGTTGTTTTGCCAATTCTCATTTTCTCCGAAAGCAATCGAGGCATTTTATATAATACATTCCTGACATGCCCGGTTGTTTGCCTCAGAAGTCCCGTACTGCAGTGTGGAATAATATCGCTAGAACTATTTATAATTCCTGATTTATTTGGGTCACGCCATGTAGCATATAAGACTGAAAATGTGAAAAAGTAATAAAAATTAAATAACTTTTTTTTATCTACTTCGAAATTTCACCTTTTTAAGGAAGGAATAATGTCTTGAATGACATTAATATCACATTGAAACTAAATTGATTTAAATTAACAGGAAATAAAAGTTACTAATTCTCTTTCTTAAAGGGGCCTGCATATGGTCGTAAAAATGTAAAATCAGCCCTCATCACTTCTGAGTTATTTTAATATGCTGTGAGGTTAGAAGGTTGTATTAGTAATGAAAGATATAAAAGGATAAAAAAATTCACTTCCCCTCCCCCAGAAAATTTTTCAAATAAATCTGTTTATATTTACATTATTAACCATGTCAATTTTCAATTAGACCTACTTCGCATTGACACAATAAGATTAACATAGTCTAAAATTTTAAATATCTTGTTGTGAGAAAAATATAATTAAGTCTTTCAATAAAAATAGCTTGTTCCTTTTGGTTCTAAAGTGATCCGCCCAAAATCTTTGTTTAAAGTCATTCATAAAATCAAGGAAGCAGTACTTCATCCAGAACCCCTCACATTTTGTGTTGTATGCCAGTTGGTGACATGATACTTTCTTATTCGGTTCAGGATTGATGCTTCTTTTACCGTCATTAAATGAGGAAGGCATGGCGCCTATTAAGTCTTTTACTAAACACTTTTTCTAAGCCGAAAAACCGCAAGTTTTGACTCTTATCCCTACCTTTTCATATCTATGCAATGAATTATCAGCGAAAAATAAGATCATCTTGCCTCCATTTTCTCAAGAGCTACGATTTACGTTAATTTTTCGTTTGTGTTTCAGGCATTCAAGTTGGACATTTCGAATTTGTGCTAAAATATAAAGTCTATATGCTTTAACTTATCTTTGCTCTGACAAATTTTTGAAAGTAGCTGTGAAATATATGAACATATATAAGCTACGAGTTCAAAGCATTCTGTTTTAACTCGTAACCTTATAGGATTCACCGGGCCGCCGCTGCGTTACATTGAGATAAATGGAGGGTTTAGTACTCAATAAGAAAATTCGTATTCATTCGGTGAATTTTGATATAAATACTTTGTCTTCTGATATTGGTGGACAAAGAAATGAATGCGAAAAATTCTGGCCCTTTTTTTTAAAATCTGACCTGCCCTTCTGCCACATTAGGTCGGACACTTGAGAGTGCACTGTATCGCTAATTAATAAAAAAAACTGTGTCATTGCTACACAATCATAATTTAAATAATTCTTTTGTTTTAATTATATCAAAAAAGGCTTGTTTTAATTGCATCAAAATCTATCGACATGACAGTATTAATAGCATTAAATGGTCGACGAAGATAGCTAGCATGAGATTTATTTAATTATTTGAATCAACTTTGGTGAATTACATATCCTATCATACGAATGACAAAAACGCTATTGCAATGTATATAAGTAAAAGAATATTTTTAAAGAATTATTTTAAATTATTTTTGCAAAATATTGATAGAATACTCCAATTCGTTGGCTATGCTTCAAAGTATCGTAATTGTTCTGTTTGGCGATGAAAATACATAAAATCTGTCCATTTGAAATCAAGAGCTCTATCAAAATTTTATTTTCTGGTAATTTTTAGAATGGAAAGGTCGAATTTAAACGATCATTGATAACTTATTTAGGGGCCGTGAGCTTTCATGCGGAACAAATTTTCGAAATAAGTAACATTGTTGTCTTTGTTCAGTTCTGTCAAGAATGTGCATTTTTCCGACTTATTTCGAAAATAGAAAGAGATAAGCAGGTGACCACTAATGATGTGTCTAAGACAAGGGGAAGCCATAAACTTTATTATAAAATAGACATCCTTCAAATCAGTTTAATAACTGTTACTCGAAAATTTATCGGGGCAAATGACCTACTTTTCTTTCCCCCGATGAAAAATATAGAGTGAAAAAGCGCTTTTTTTTTTCTACTCCTTTAAAAATGGAAGGCGGAGAAGCGTTTCCGGCCAATTTAGAGTTGGTGGGCTTTTATATGAGACAAAATTTGGTGAGGTATTATCTGCGATTGGAGCTGAATAGATGGCTTAGTGTTTTTGTTTCATTGCTGATGGATAAATAATAAAGAAAATTATTATTATATAGAGGGCCCAATAGACATGGTTACTCTTTCAAAAATTAAAAATAAACAAAGATTTTCGCTTTCTGTTTTTTATGTTTCTTAAAGTAAAAACTAAAGTTTCTTTTTGATGAAATGTAAAGACTTGATGTCGGACATATGTAGAAGATATGTCACATATAATGGGGGACGTGTGCATTTTATACGTGTAATATTTTCATGTTTTCAGATGAGAAACATTTCACTTATCAGGCACCGTTAATTGACCCAATATTTGAATACGGAGTTAGAAAATTTTCATGTTGTACTAGAAGAAGCAAAAGACAGATATAAATGGCCGTTATGGTTTACTGCACGATCAAATTATTGGGTTTTTTTCCCTTCAAAATAACTGCCCATCCCTGCAATTACCTCGATGTGCTTGAAATTTTCTATTTCTTCTTGTAGAAGGCTTGCAACTTGTTATCAATTTCCCTCGGGGTTGAGCACAATCACATTGCAATTAGGGAGTACGAAGGATTTTGGAAGGATTTTAGTTTCCTGCACGTGGGATGGAAAGAAGAAATTAACCATTTAGGCAGACATAACTCCTTTCCAAATATAGCACTTTTAGAGTTTTTCTTAAGCATGAAAACATGGTTTATTCTGATTGGTCGCACTGATGGACAGAAAAGTTGAATTTTAGTAACCATACAGAATTTTGATTCCATAATGCTTCATAGAACTTGGCTAGAGATCTCAATAGACTCGAAGTGTTGCTCACAACTAATGATGCGCACAATGAAAAAAAAACATTGATATTTTTCTTTATGGAACTCTAAAAAAAACTCGGAATCTAATGTCTTCTATTTCTTTATTTGTGTAGCCATATTTCTCGAGCTCCCTGTGTGTATCTATACTACCATTATAAATGTGAAAGTTCGGATGGATGGATGATGTTCGTCAATCACGCCAGAACAGCTGGACGAAATTGGATGACATTTAACTCAGAGATAGATTATAGTGCGCAATAGAACATAGGCTACTATTTATTCCGGCTAATTGATTGATTAATTTTTATTCATTTAAAATTAATTTTCCCCATCACTAAATGAATATTAGTAAGACTTCAGCGTATTTTTCCCCCTACACTAATGAAGTTCAGCTCAACATGTTTTTACCAATTATTTCTAACAATTCTGTTTATTTTCTTAGTGTGTGATGCATTTAAAATTAAACGTTGTTATTTAATCGATCCTTCAGACTCGTTCTGAAGTACTTTTGATTTATAATGAAATATAATAACGGAACTATAAAATTATCATATGTATTTCGTTACCCCAGCTGGCTTAGAAAATGTACGTATTTGCGTTGCTCCTTGCGATAAAAATTCACTCATGCGCAGAGTGTTCTTGATTTGGTTATGTTTTGCCTAGCCCTAGACTAATCAGCGTTTTGAATTATTGTTTTGCTGGTTTGTTTTATTTTAATTGCACACTGTAAATAAAATGTTTTTTGGTAATTTGTGTAGACTGAGCTACCGTTGCGTGGTTGGTAATATTTCAGTAGTGTTCACGATGCCGTACGCTCATTTCCCTTGATTTTTACCCATTGTACGTAGTCCTTTTGCCTACTTCCATTATTTTCGATTAAATATTTAATTCTTTTCCGTTAGCCGGGCTCAAGCGAAAAAACGCTAAAGAAATTTGGTGGAATTCTACATTATTTGACGATTTTTTGCTTGCGCCCGGCTAACAGAAAAGTACAAAAAAATGTGTGCATTGCATTCTTCTGAATTTATATATTTATATTTCTATATTTCTCTTAATTTTCTGCATTGTTCATCGAAACCGTACGATTGGAAAAGCTATTGCTGTCATTCACGGCACATTCGGCCATTTCTCTAAAATTTGCCTACACCCCCCCCCCCTTTTTTAGGCGAAACTTGTTTTTAACTGCACTATAATGATACGGTTTGATAACCTTTTACGTTATGATCAGACAGCCAGTTCTCACGCATACACATCAGAATTTCCACGCATCCGAACACACACAGACACAATAGGTTTTTATGTGGAGTCCTTTAATCAAAACTCAAACCACTGCTCATCCTTTATTAAGCCTGCATATTGATTGTACATGCAAATTAAAAAGGAATCTTAATGCCTGAACTAAAATTATTTTAGAGAGTAATAGTTTAGACTGGCTTTTATATCGCCAACGGAATTGTGCCCTTTGTCATCTGAAGGTAATTGAATTTATCATTTGGTTAATTTTGGATTATAACATTCGTTTTAATTTACATTTCTTAGAATATCAGTAATTTTTTGTAATAAGCGTTTCCTCTGCTCTGCATTCTGCCCGATTTCATCGAATGAGGGCCGTTTCTGTGGCCCGTAGAGCGCGGTGCTGCCGGCGACGCGCCGCAGTGAGGGCCCGGGCCTAGCGAAGTTGCCATGCACTTGGCGGCGTGTTAATACCATCCGTTTCACCCTTCTCGCAATGTGTAAATTATTCATTAGCTTAAAGGATTGGGCCCCTTTTCAGGGACGCTTTGGGAAGGACTGCAAGGGCCGTTGCCGATGTCAGGGAGAAGAAGTGTGCTATCATGTGACCGGGATTTGCTATTGTCCCTATGGATCTAAAGATGGTGCAGATCGTTGTCGAAAAGGATGTCCTAAAGGTAAGCAAAGTGGCACAAGGCAATGCACCATGATCCTCAAGACCAATAAAAATAATTTTTAAAAAATATTTAAATTCGAAACTTAATGTGACAAACTGTTTAAATTTCCTGGGAGTTCGGTTTTCACTTTCTTTTAATTTATTATTTTTCATTCTATAAGCTCTTTTCAAGTTTACTTTTCAAATGTCATGAATAACGTATATTACGAAAAAATCTATTTTTGGATACAGTACTCAAGTTTTGATCGAAGTTAAATCCGTTTCCTTCCCGTTAAATTTTTCTTCCGAATTTAATTCTATCTATTCAGTTTTTTTTTAAAAAAATTCCATTAAGTGCACACTTTAAATTTCAAACAACTTAATTCGTTCTTCTAAAAGATTTTTCTTTACTAAAACTTTAAAAAAATGTCTAGTCACATGGTTGATAATTTCTATTTTGGTTAAATGATGTTTGAATATTCTCCCGCTTATAAAATTTGTTTTCCAAATAGAAATAAACTTTTAAAAATAAGAAAGTGGAGAGGAATAAACCCATACCAGCCAAAGCAGCTATGCCAATATTAAATAACATATCAATTACTTCCTTTTACCATCAAAATTAGCTTCCCCCCACTCCATTGCAAATTAAAATGAACGTTAAACCAATGGATCTCTCATTCCATTTCTTTTCTTCTTCCTAACCCCACGAATCTTAAAGAGGGTCTGTGGATGTACAAGAGAAATATTTTGAAAGTTGAAGAAAGTAGCAAGTTTTTTACTATCCAAAAAGAAAAAAAAAGATGTAAAGTTTACCGATTTGTATCATGTTTAGACAGGCAAAAAAAGTTAAGCACATTTTTTAAAAAAGTCAAAAATTTCTAACAGAATGCGTTAGAAAATTACTAAAGCGACTACGCCAATGTATATTTTGAAAAGATCAGTTTTTTGTTTCAACCTAATCCATGAAATATTATTTGATCTAATATTGAGAAAATTTCTGCTCATTTGTGAGAACAGTTAGGTGATTTCATTTTCCAAAGATAAGTATTTAAAAAAACCCTGATAAAAGCAGAATCTAATTAAGAGAGAAAATGCGCCCGAATCAAAACCGTAATAATAATAAACAGCGAATTGATCAAGTTTAGCTCGACCCGCTCTCAGTTCGTCTGAAATCTTGCACTAATATCATGTCATTGTTAAATATGACAACAGTAATGTTGGGAGAGGATTTTCGACACATCAGGATTGTCAAGGAATGAAACGCTCCTTGCAGAATAAATTGTCTATGATAGCGTCCAAGTGAACGGAGGAATAAATTATTTTGATTTAAAAAAAGAATTCACAAACCATATGTGAAGCAAATGAGAAAAAAATGGAAATCAGTGAAAATTTGGAAAAAAAAGAGCGTAGTATGAGTTTAAAAAAATTAAAAGCAATAATAATAATAGTGATTCCAAATGCATTAAAAAAAGAGCCTTACACTTTGTAATAAGAAGCTTTGAAATTTTTAAATTTATTTAAAGTAGGACCAATTGTTTTAAACCAAATGTTGTAATATTAGTATTCTATATGTAGATATTCAGTTTCGGAATTAATCATTGATTATTGCTCGTAATGTTCTGAATTTCAAGTATAACAGATAAGCAATCGTTATTTGTTACTTGAGTTATCATCCATAAGATAATTCTTATGGCAAGCTTTATTTTGCCATAATAAATGAAATTCAAAAATTATATTCATTTATTAAAGAACAATTTTTTTACTAAAGCAGTTAATTTATTACAATTTGTTAAAGAGAAAATGATTTGAATTAATATTTTGGCTGTTCTTTCTTGTTTGCATTTTTGTCAAAGTATACATTACTAAGTGTGCATAGTTACATTTTTATGTTTCAGCAACAGCATGTTCTTATACTCGTGCAAAGAACACACACAAAAATGATTGAACTGTCTTAAAGTTTTGAGCAAAAATAATAACAATTTTCTCTGTTAGCATAATTTAACATTATTTCCACAAGGCACCTATGGTCCGGAATGCAATCTCAAGTGTCCCGAGTCTTGTCCGACCGGCCACTGCCATGGGTCACACGGATTCTGCCTCTGCCCACCTGGACGCACTGGCAAGAAGTGCACTAAAAAGTGCTCATCCCCGCACTACGGTTCCAACTGCCTGCGGAAATGCCGATGCCTCTGGAATAACACCCAATCGTGCCATCCACAGGTAAGGATATTCAAAATTTTCACTCTTTTTTCATCCCGAGAAATAGGATTTTATTCGATCTTATTCTTATTCTAGACGGGAGAGTGCCGGTGCGAAAAGGGTTGGCTCGGCGAGCACTGCCAAATCCCGTGCTCTGCGGATAATCCGGGGGACTGCATGTTGCAGGGTATGTCGATTTTTATCTCTCGCGCATTCCCTCACTCCCTTGCTTTCGAGTATTTGATCGGAATATTTACCTGAAAAGAAATTTCGACGCCTCGCTTACTGATAGTCAAAATGAGATGGATGTGTGAAATATTTAGTTTGTATGCTCTGCAAGTAGGGAATCATTCACATCTTTGGTTGAATGTTGGAGTTGCGCTCTTTTAATGGATGAAATGACGGTGGTTAAAGAGTGCTCTGTAATAGGAGTAGGCACATGAATTGTGTAGAATAGGAGCTGTTTTCCAACAACTACAGGGCATGAAACTGTCATTCGGCCATATACTTTTAATGGACCTATTTAAGTTATCTGATTTGTCGTTTTTTCTTATCAGAAAATTAGAAATCCTACTTTGAAAACACCCTCTTATTATTTCAGAACCTATGAAAATTAAACTAATCTCATTCTGAATAGTAGAACTAATCTTAATACGTCGGCGTCTATCATGCCTGTCATATCTTATTGCTATAGCATTGTGATCTTTGGTTTTATTAAACTGTTTTTTCTTCTCTTCCTCGGTTTTTGATTTGAGGTGTATTTTCTGAGTCAATTCACTTTTATCCTTATTTTCTTTCTATCTCATATAAAGTTCGTATTAACTAATCAGTTAATCAGTTGAAATCAACGTCCGAATAGAAGTTTATAAACGCTTTGTTAAATAACTTTCATTCCGATTAATTAATTTGTTGGTGTAAACAACACCTTTTAAAGTAAATTATGGGAAATCGCACTCAATTTTGTCTCATGGTTGAGAAAAAATAAGAGTCCCGAATTTTCTTCTTCACACTATGGACAAAAACACAAACGTGACAATATGTACAAAAACACAAACGTGACACTATGTACAACACAAACACAAATGTGTTGTAGATACCTATTGAAAGTTTAGCACGACGAATTTCTGTGATGCGTCACAGGTATGCAGACTTTGCATATGAGAAAAGAGCAGGAAGTGCCACGTTTTAGTATTTAACAATAAAATCTAGGACAGAGTACTTTCAACAGTTTTATCGCATCAGTATTTGGCAACCTTCTCAAACTTTACAGCTGGGAAAAGTAAGGATATGGCATAACAGGAATTGTTTTCAGTCTTCATTTATGGCAGTATTTTATTCGCAAAATTCCTTTTAGGCCATATGAATCAAAAAGAAGCCAATGCAATAATAGCATTAGAAATGAAATAACAAAGATCCATGATGAGTTCCGTTGCTATGTAGCGACCTACACTTCGCAACATCAGTCTTCTGATATGCAGGGTTATTCAAAAGAAACATAGCGATTACAAACGGCTAAAACTATTTAATAAAAAAAAGAATTTATCGATAAGATTAGCACATAATGTTGTGGAAACTTCAAAATTTCACCTGTCCAAAACAATTGAAGAACTCGTGCGATGCGCTTGCGGCATGCTTCAGAATGTATGGCGTGAAATGAACTACCGCCTAAATATTGTCTGTGTGACCAAGGGAAGTGATATAAAACATCGATAACAAATGCATACAAAATTTTGAAGTTCCGTCTGCATTATATGTTAATATTATCTATAATTTCTTTTTTATTAAATAGTTATAGCTTTCTTAATCGCTCTACTCGTTTTGAATCACCCTGCATAATGCCTTGCAATTTCATTCATAGTCCTAGCTTACCCGTTTAATGTTTCTTATTAACCCTTTCGGTAGTTCCTTTGGCATTTTCCGTCTCAGTATTTTAAATTCTTAATTTTCATTTCTTTTCAAACCTGATGATGGTATTTACCACAACTTCCTAATTTCTACACCCGTTGTGAAAATGAAATGAAATTAAATGTGGGTGCTCTCTTGGTGACTCTTATCACTAATTTACATCCATTTTTTAATTCCACATTTCCGAGTTAAAAGGGTTAAAAGAAATCTTAACAACACTAAATTGGATCTATTTCACCATGTTACTTTTCTGTTGTATTTTAATCAGTATTCAGACATTTGTTTGCTGAAAATCAGAAATGGAAAGCTAGTAACCCTGTAATAGCGCTTATTACTTGTAATTGCTATTTTATATGTATATAAGGACTTTCTTTTTTTCTTTTAGTATTATTATTTAGATTTCTTGATATTGTTTTAATACGAATTTAGAAATTATTCGTATGAAAGTGGATATTAATTTTTAACTTTTTTTTTCAATTGTGATTTTCAATTCTAGGATATATTTTATGAAGCAACATATTTTAAGTTACATACAATCACCTACATTTTTAAAACAGAATTTGATTGCATGTTAGTGTGCCAGTTTCGGCATAAGCCCGTTTTGGGTATTCCATTGAACTGTCTATTGTTTTATTTGAAATGAATGTTTGACTTCCAATATCGCCTTTCAAATCCATGAAGATCGGAGTTTGATATCAGTTTATAGACTGATCTCTCAATTATAACCTAATAATAGCTCCTCGCATTAGACTCCGACATTTTTTTTTTTTGGTTACTCCAAATCTCCCCTTCGAATAACTATTCACGAACAACTTTTGCTTTTGGGGTCAATTGCTGTGACACTCCATTTACTTCTCCGATTTTATCGAAAGAAATTTAGCAGACTGAAATCGGCAGTCCTGCATCAATTAAACACGAAGATCAGCGTTCAATGCTGCGAATCATTCCAGATGGCGTGCCTGCGATTTTGTGCGAGGAGGGCTTCTACGGCCGCCACTGTGACAGGCCTTGCGACTGCGTGAACGCTGTCTCCTGCGACCCGCTCTCCGGACAGTGCCAGTGCTTTCCGGGATGGAGAGGCAGGAGGTGCGATACAGGTGAGCTTTATGACCGCATTATTTTTATATCGTTTTTAATTACAAATGCATGTGATACGAATAGTTAAGGAATTCAGTTATTTTCTTCCCTATTGTTTGCAACAGATTCTGAAACTTTTCGAAATTTTGCGCATGTGTTTCGGATAGGTTTAATTCATTAAAATAGGAGGTACGAAAAAAGACGAGAGGAGGAGATGTTTAAATTTATCAATAAAGTAAACCGGATTACTCGTGAAATAAATTAAAATAGAATAATACAATCAGAAACGACACGATATGGGGAAAAGATGGGACTAAAAAGTATCTAATAGGGCGGAAATCGGGGTCAAAGAAGGAGGAAGAATTCCGAAAATGTACTCATCTTTCCGCGTCCCACCTCTTGGTGAGATGAAATCGTCGAAAAGTGGACGTCTCAAGATATCGAAACAAACAGTATTTCCTTCCCTTGGCGATATGTTTGCAGCTTCAGCCATAACTATTTTTGAATTTGTATTCATTTTTTACCCCTATAGTTTTTTTGAGGTGAGAATCAAGATCATTTAATGCCATCAAAAAGAAGAAATCTGTGAACCAAAATTTTTGTTGCTGTTATTAGAGGCACTTGCCAAGAACCAACTTCGTCGAGCAACAGCGAGTTTTAAGCCGGAAGAAGCGTCTCTTGTTTTGAAGTGGCGCCAACCAGGGCCAAGAGTACGACTCAGCTGCTCACAGTCGGCATATTCATGAACCTTACGAACAGAACGACCGACGTCCAGCTCTCGGGGAAGAGGCGCCGCTCCTACACCGGCACGACAACAGGTGGCTCGAATCAGTGGTCTAGTAGCAAAATCTGAGCTTTCATCCGAGATCTTTCTGATAGCGGGCTTGTTCAGTCCTTCCACTGATGTGATACGGAAGTGTGACAGTTCATTGCGAAATTCGTCCCATAGTTTCTAAGTGGGGCTTTGATTCCCACGCATCAAATTGCCAAATGACAGAAGATATCATTCATTCTTTTTGTGATGCTTCCGTTTCTGAAATTTCCAGATATCCCGCTATGCTGTCCGGGATTCTCTTTTGAATATGTCAGAACGTGTGAACGAAAATAGAGAGACCAGAGATGACGGAAATTAAAATATTGTCGCAATCTTGGGTTCATCTAAGAAATTTGGCAAAAAGATTGTCCTGCAATGTAAATGAATGGAAAACAGTTAATTTTATGATGTAAAACTTGTTTATATTAAAGAATTGTATTTCTTCTCTCGACCCGAAAAAATTCTGGAATATTCAATATTCTGAAGATAAAATTCCGAATTTTTCAATTAACGTTAAGGTGTGAATTCAATTCTGTTTGAGTCTCTTTTTAATAGCCTATGAAACCAAGTTTAGAAAGAAAACATTTATAGAAAATACGAGACAAATGACATAAAAGAACATAAACTTTTATTATAAATTAAAACTAAGATTTGATGAAAGAACACTGCTCTACTCGCCCTCAAAACTGAGACGTCTTTGGTCCTAAACGTGTTTAAGCTAATTCGTAATTTGCAGAATCATGGCTTGAAAAAAATTCACATTTAATGACAATTCTGTATTCTTAACTCTAACGAACTTGGTACTATATTCAGAACTCTGTATTTTAATTTTCCGGAAAACGATTTTGTATTAGTATTTATAATATAATGATGATAGGTTGTGAAGAAGGGACTTTTGGAGAAGGTTGCAAAGGTCGCTGTTCCTGTCCCAAGTGCGATCCAGTGACCGGCACTTGTCTCGTCTGCCCTCCAGGACGCCGTGGAACCCACTGTCGGGAGAGTACGTACTTTAACTTCCTTGTGGGTGACGCATTTCATGTAATGCCCCCGTCCGATTTTTTAATTAGCGATTATATGCATTTAACTGCTCTGAAACTCTTATCCTCCGAACTGTGACTTTAACCCTTTGCAGTCTGAAAAATAATTAGATGCATAATTATTCATCTAATGCAAAAGATTGTTTATTGCTATAAAAAATAAATATACATAATTCTTTTGAGTCGAATTTCTTTGAAAAATTAACCTTCATCTCTTATCTGGGCGTTTTTAACAATTAAATTTGAAAATTAAATAAATAAAACGTCAAAATGATGCACAGTCTTGAATGTCGAGTCACATTCGACATCGGACCGCAAAGGGTTAAAATGCATTGAGAAAAATTGGTATGGATTTAAGCGTATGTTTATTTCAAATCATGTCAATAATTTCATTCTGAAGAAGATCGGTTGCTTAGAATTTTATCCATCATTTGAAGAATAAAACTTAATTAAATCTTTGTCGGGAAAAAGGATGAATGGTGTAAAAAAACCATCCCAACCGTATAGAAATCCAAATTTCTGGACAGATTTTCTTACAAATTTATTCACAAAACATTTGAGGCGTAAAGGTTTAAAAATAGGCTGGCAATTATTCTTTAAATAGTTTATTTTCTTTTATTTAAAACTGAGTTTTGATGTATTAAAAATGTACTTTATCTTTAATCTTGTCATTCCTATCAAATTAATGTATGTAAATAGTCTAAATAATTTTATTAGTCTTCGAATTGTAATGCACGATAAAAATTTGTGTCATACATTAAAAATTGTTCATAAATTGTAAAAAAAAAATTATCTTTTGATTAATTTTTAAAATTCGGTCGATGTAATCTAATTTTTTGATAAGTCACAAAAATTGAAAATTATTTCCCGTAAAGGATGTTTTGATTGCGAATGCATTTGCTGACAATTTTGGTTATTATAATATTTTATGTAACAATGCTTTGCTTATTTATATTTGTATGTGTAACATAGTTTTGCAAATGAGTATCCAAAGAAAAGATAAATTTTAACTTCATTTCGTTTTTTCACGAAAAGGCACGCGTCTATTTACATCGAGGCACTAGAGAAAAATCTGAGATTTTCCTTTACTGATTTTTTTTTACCAAGATATTCTTTTAGAGATTTTTTTTTTTTTGACACGCATTGATTCGGGAAAGGAAGTGTTTAAATCTCTGGTATACACATCGCATGAGGATTGCAACGATCATCCACTTTTCTGAGTGAATGAGCAAGTGAAATTTTTATTAGGGAAATAAAGTAACACGAACGAATTAAAGATTTTAACAAAAGATTTAGATTAGTGCTATATGTCTAGGTATATGATATATATCACTTGTGTGTTGAAATGAAAATATTTTCATCCAGAGCATCGGTAATCATTAAAAGAATCCGCCTGTTTAGTGCTGCCGCGCAATTGTTGCATGAGGTCAGTCTTAATATTTCCTTTAGCATGAATTGGAACCAATTGCGGCGTGCTTGCTCGTGCACGTCACTATTTTTCTCCTCGTGTACACAATATAGAGAAAGTTTAAGTATTCGTTAAAAAAGATATTTTGGCGAATCTTCAAGTTTTAGATTTTCCTTAGTCCGAAAAACACATTTTTAGAAAATGTCTGTCTGTCTGTGTCGAAGATAGACGGTTGAAATTTGGTATAGAGTCTTCACACCTTACTTTGTAGATTTCCATCAGATTTTCAATAAAATCGGTTGAGGTGAAAGCCGTTTGTCTGGCCTCAATACATTAACTGAGATATAATAACTGAACGATAACAATACAATAGTTTCAATATAATAACTAAAAAAAACCAGAGAGACGAAACTCGGTACCTCTACTTTGGGGACAGTTTTCAGATTTGAGCTGAATCCATCAAAGGGTACCAACAAGATGTCAGTCAGTTCTTTCAGAAACATATGAAGGCGGGAATTCACAAACATAATGATTAAAATATATCACATTTGATATGAAATTTTGTGACTACAAGTACAGTTTTGCGATAAATTTTTGTTTCCTTTAAAGAGAATAACATGTAGAGCGCACAAATTTGATTTTTTTAAATGTTAGCGTATGCCAGGAATTAATCGCCAAATAAAGCAACAATTACGCGACAGATGCATTGAAAGTGCTTACTTCAGGCTAAAAGTTAATATTTCGTTACCGCCAATGCTATTAAAACCTTTTCTGGTATGGCAAGTGTATTAGAGAGTTTGTGAGAACATTTTGTGGAGGGATTGTGTCACTTGCGCTCAGTCTCATTAGCGCTAACTCATTAGAGGGTGTCTTTTGCGCTGACATGGTAGGTTTACTGGGATTTTATCACCTTTGGCAGGAAAACTTGGCGTGCATCTAGAGGGGCTATATAGAATGCCCGTTTCTCGTATTGATAAGATTAAGCGACATAATTAGAGCTCCTTATCTTCGAAGTATTCGTTCTTTTCCTTACGCCCAAGATTTATCAAATATTCACTGATAATATTAATTCATTTCTTAGTTCAGATATAATGTCATTAAAAATTAATTGAATTTATGGGTACCATACCGTATACTTTTGATGAAAATGGGACCAACTAAAGAGCTTTTATAAACAGAAATATGCAGAATATGAACAGAAAACTACAAGTGATGATGACTTTCTTGCAAGAAGAAATGTTTTCGCTTTTCTAAACGTGAAAATTTTGATAAAAGTTAAATTATTGCTTCTATCTAGATCAAAGCAACATTTGCCTTTCCAAACAATATTTTGCGTAAAAGGAAGATTTGATTTTGCTTAAGAAACAGCCTATTTGTTTGATTTTAGACACAGATCGTGCATTCTGTATGAATACCACTTATTAAAATTGAAATATTCTTTGCACAATCAATTTTGGACTGTTTAGTTCTAAATTGACTGTTTCTAATGTAGCAAACAATAACCTAAAAATAGAGAAAAATGTCAATTTTTTCATCATATATATGACATTTGTATGATGAATATATATGACATTAATATGATGAATATACATGCCATATATATGACATTATATATGACATTTATTCTCTCTATGAGATTTTATTCTCACTGATTCATTTTATTCCGGTTGAAATAAGGATCCTATTAATTTCAACCACTAAGCCTATTAAAATGATGGGAACTAAAAACGTTATTGTATTCTAAAAATTTTGTATGTATAAATGAAAATAAAAGAAAAATTATACTACGTCACACTTGAAATTATGATGAACATATAAAAATTCATATTTTTGAAATTTTTGTTCAATTGCCTACTTTATTTAATGAAATTTTGTTATTCGAAGTATGTCTGGATGCAACATTTAAAAAAGAAAAAAACTTATTCCTAAGTGCAACGATACAATGCTTTTCAGAAAAAAAGGTGACTTCATGAACCTTACTTACATAGCTATGAAATGAGTCTTATCTTACGCCTTAATATTTAAACATTTATTGTTGTAATTTCAATTTCGGTCACAATAAAGGTTCAATTTACATGAATCTATACTTTTGGCAAGAAATTCATGGACGAAAAAAGAAGGAAAAAAAAAGAATGAATAAAATATAAAGTAACATATTTAATTCTAGCTTTCTTTCATGCTCAAATTTAGGTATCAAAATTGGTATTAAATCTTTGGTTACGCTTTTAAGAAAATTAGAAAGAAATTTACTACATACTTATCTGCGAATAAAACTTTAGCACATGATGCTGTATCTGAGAACTAAGCGTTTTAATTTGTACGTTTAGATGCTGCATTTAAATATTGTTTGTGGTACATTAGATTATGTATAGTTAAATCTGACAGTAAATGAGCTAAGAAATGAAGTAATGTATTTCAGATTTGAAGGAATTTCAGTAATTATCAAAACTTTCGATTTGAAAATATGTTGTTTTCCTCCTGAGAATTAACCAGCAGCTGTTTTTTGAAATTTTAAATACGATTCTTATAATTTATTTTAGCCGAAGCGCTTATTATTTTGCAAAAAAAGGATAACTTATTTGAACAGCTTAAATGTAATTTTTTAGCTCATTTCAAGTATCCGTTTGTAGAATATATATACATACATATTGAAAGAAATAAACATTATTGATATTCATTTAAATTTGAATTAAAAAAACTTTCCATGTATTTTTTTTATTTTGGTAAATAAAATTAAACTTTAAGACATATAAAGATTAAATCCTCCTAAAACTAAAAATTATAATTCACTTTAATACATTAAATTTGTATTATGTGCATCAAAGTTATAAATTTTATAAATGTCTTCAGTGTAAGAAAATTATGAACATGTTAATTTATAGAAAATTTTTAAAGAAAATTTCTCGCATTCTAATCATTACTTTTATCACTCGTTTGAAAAGCAGTAAGGGTCATTAGCATTTTTCCCGCGGAAGCCTTTTTTCGTTATCAGAGACATGGAGTATCACTCAACAGTGAATGATTACCATATGACGCACATTGTAAAATAGCCAAATTTTACATACAAAGATAAAAGTCATAATATGGTACCCTTTTTAAGGCTTGAGCGCAAATGACACCCTCTAATCAGTTAGCGCTAATAAGAGTGAGCGCAAGTGACACAGAACCTTTGTGGAGACTATTCCCACATAATAACATAGAACTCTTATGGAGCAATTAATGCTTACATGCTATCATATATTTCTTATTTGTTTTATATATCATTAATTTATGATTCTGGTTTGAATGTGTATGCATTGATGTCCATTTGTGGAAAATATTTGGGGACTGAAGCAATAACTCTGAAATCGCGATTCTCGGAAGAAGTATCAGGTAATGTAGATGAATTTCTATGCCTTAAATTTATTACTATCCTGAGTCATGATTATTTTATTCAGGAAATATAACATCACAAATAGCTAAATGAAATTGTTCAGACTTCCCAATGCTTACCCATAAAGAAGTTGGCTGATGAACAAAGAAGTTTCCTACCAGTAGTTAAAATTCTAAATGAAGGATGTCGAAAATGCAGGTGAAGGCCAAATAAATAATTTATAGGAGATACAAAATTATAAAAACAATTTTTATAATATTTTTAATTTTGAAAATGCTATGTATGGAAAATGACAAGGCCAACAGTTTATCTCCGTTATACTTAACCATTTTTCTGTTATAGTCTGTCTCAGTTCGAAATATAGCTTATTCATAATGACTAACTCAAGGTTATAAGTACCTAAGGTCTTAAACAGCACCTAATGATCTGTGATCATTGTGCTGCTTCTAAGGCTTCTAGTGGCACACTTGGATGCTAATATTATTTTTATTTCTATGGTGAAAACAATGAAAAGTAAAGTTCTGTCAAAGATATAAAAACATTTTTTTTCTTCAAATGAGCAGGATTATAGGGTCTAAACCAAACAATTAAACCATTGTATAAAATTCAAGGCTTGAAACTTTTTCTTGAATTTCTACTACATTGCAATCTTTTCTAAGTCCGTTTCGCTCTGTTTCATACATCCGTTTCTCTGTCTCTGCTTTCAACTGCTTCTCTTAAATAATTAGCTTACATCTGAGTGCTTAGCTTAAATCACAATTCTTTGTACTGATTTGGTTTTTTTTCCTTGTAGCTTTAAATTTAAATAGCCTAAGATCTTATATGGTGTCAGCTATGAAAGATAAATCTTGCAACCATGCTGGATTAGAAAAAAAAGCTATTGTTTTTTTCCTTGGTTATTAAATTATGAATATTTATTATTTAGATTCCCAGAAATGTTCACCTACCTTTGAAAAGAATAATCAATATTCCTTAGTTACTTTTCATTGTTAATTAATTTTTTAAGAATTTATTTGAGAAAAAAGAGATCTGCCTCTAATTTAAGCATCACGATCTCATCAAATTAATAATATTTGACAGGTTTCAGCACATCTTTACAATGAAATTTGTGTTGGATACGCATCTTTATAAAAAATGCTTAATAAAAATATAGCCATATTTGCTAAGGCACAAGGGATATTCTGTGTGAGCCATTTTGACACTCTTATTCTAAATTATCTCATTATATCAACCTGAAATTTAATGTTAGTTTCTTGTTAAAGAAATTACAAATCTATTTCCAACGAATTTTCTTTCAAGATTCAGATAAATGTTCTTCTTTTAAATCTTCGCAGGCTCTAGGGGCGGGGAATAATACTTCTTTTTTTAATTCTCAGTAATGCGCAGTAAAAGAATCGGATGAAATTTATTCTGTACATTAAAACTTGTAGATAATTGCCAAATTTTGGGCGAAATACATTAATGAGAAATATTTCTGTCTTCATATATGTTGAATTCGAACGAACAAATAAATCAAAGAGCAGGATTAATGTAATGAAGCACATGCCTTCCTTGTAATTGAAATTACCTATTGATGCGAGATTTCAGGTAAGATACGTCACCAGTTTAATTATCTGTTATTTGGTATATGAACTTTTTTTGAAAACGACAATTCAAAACTGAAGTGATTTAGAACCACGAAACAGTTTGTTGTTGATCAAAACTATTCATGTGTATCATGTTTCGATTCTGATCTCTTAAGAAAGACTAACTCAATTTTTACTAAGATTTTCAAAATGAAGGTGAGTTCTGCATAAAAATTCCGGGGGAGAGACGCGTTCACTCGTGTTCGGATTAGAAGGCTTCAGTGCCTTGGAAGAGTGGCGTCGTTTAGGGAAGAATCCCGACAGTGACACAACCGAATTGCCGGGCGGAGCACTCCAGATTTTGTTATTCTGTCATCTTCATTGTTTGTCGGGCATCTCGGACGTCTATTTTTTCGCTATCATTTGGCATACGGGCTTCACGCTGAATTTGGAACTCTCAATATTGTTTTTTTTAACATTATAAAGGAGATCACATTCCCATATTAAAGTAATTTAAAAAGTTCAAAGAGGTTAATTCACATTTTCTAAGAAAGTGTTGAAATCATTTCTTGATGATATAATTAATTCAAACATAAATTACCTATTTTGATGTTTGTAAATTTTATACGAATATCTGTATCTATTGAGATTAAACGGTATGTTATACTTTAGTATGATCTTGCGGACTAGTGTTCATAAATGGAATGTTGGAACAAAATATTGAAAAAGTAAGATGAAAAAGTTTTAGTTACTTTAAAATTTATTATTTTTAGGTCAAGGTCTGTTTTGGATAATCGATTCTGCATAAAATGTGATAAAAAACTTTCATCCGTTAATGATAGAAATCCGTAAATGCGATATAAATTTCATCCGTTAAGGTAAAAAAGTGTTGAATTATCTTTGTCATAGACAGACAGACAGACAGATAGTTTCAAATATATTTTTTCGAACTTAGGGAGGTCTAAAAAGGAGAGAATTGTCAATCTCTCGAATTTTTTTGACGAATATAATACTTTCTCTATAATTTGTACACTCGAAAATAAATAAATAAAAATATATGCACCCAATTCAATTTGATAAAGTAATAAGTTCAGGTGATTTTTCTTTCTGAATAGCTTATCCCAAAAGTAAACGCTTTCATTTTTATTGAAATTGAAAAATTCTATTCTCGACTTTGCAACAATAGCATCATATGTTTTTTTACCATGTTTAGATGATGTAAATGAAGACAGTAACATAGTGAGCAAGAATATTTCTTGAGACATTATGTTATTATTTCGTCTCCTCTCCTCTTTGGTGGTTTATCAATTGTAAAGGGCACCTCTATTTTTCAGCATTATTTCACAAATGCACATTCATTTTGCAACTGGGGGCGGCATTCTCAATCCCCGCTTCTCATGTAATAGATGAACATCCAAAAGGGCCTTTATAACGATAGAGAAAACGTGAACCAATACTCTCAGAATATTGCCGTTGGCGTTTGTGAATGCAAACCAAAATGTCCCTCCCTGTAAAATTGCAATTTCATTATCGGCGTTGGAGTTCCATCTGTGGCGTCGTGTTTCAAATCGCTCATACCAGTAACGCAGTATAAATGCATTTTAAGTTGAATTTGATTTAAATCGAAACTATCATCTAACATACAATATCTTAGTAGAGCTATTGGATGTGTGAAGTCACGATAAATAATTTTTATAACTTTAAAGTCTTATGTCACTTTAGGTTTGGTTGGTACTTCAACAAGTTTATATTTAATATTCTATAAATTTTCCCATGTGAATTCGGTAAACTGTTTAACAAATGTGTCCACTGTAGCAGGATATTCATTTAGGATTTATAAAATGTTAAGATAATTACTAACAAATCCAAGGGAAAAGGTTTTATCTTTTATGGCAATTCAAAATAAGCAAACTAATGTCGGTTAAGTCTTCAGGTTCTGTTTATTAACTATTCTTTTTAAAATTCTTATCAGACGAAAGGTTGCCTTTCATTTCTATATATTTTGATTAGACAAAAATTTTAATTAGCTTTAATATTACTAAATTAAACACTTTTAGTTTACTAAAATGTTAACTCTAATTACCTCTTGAAATTAGAAATCGATGCTAACTCATTTTCTAGAATTTTATAAATAAAATCAAACGGCAATGACTCCTGAACAGGTATAGTAAAGGTCTTAAAATTCTACATTTGTTTACATTCTTACTTGTGTGTGTTAAGAAACCAGATCTGTAATTAGGTGAAATTTAGGATACCGCCTCCCAGTTGCATGTTAATGTACACTTGTGAAATAGGTGCTCGGAACATAGAATTAGTTTTTAGATACCCCGTCATATTTCACATTAGGAATTAATATAAATGCGCTAAAGTTTTGTCTTCATAGTGGCCCCTAAGACTGACGCCTGTTGTACGCATATCCTTCCACGGGTTGTTGCGCCCATGGATGTCCCTGACCAGCGTGCACTTCGAAAGGATCTCTTACCTTCCGACGGACTTTAATGATGTATTTTTTTTTCTTTCTGCAGGCTGCACGGGAGGCCGGTTCGGCCCGAATTGCAGACATCGCTGCAAGTGCCAGAATAACGCACCCTGCCACCCTGGAAACGGCACTTGTCTCTGCCCGAAAGGATTCACTGGCGCACATTGTGAACACAGTCAGTTTTTTTTTAAATCGCCTCCAGGAGAGTGTTAAATTTGCAAACACATACAAGGGGAGGGGAGGTTCTTACCGGATCATTTCGTTTTTGTTTCAAAATTCTTAAAATTACTCAAAACCTACTAATGTTGCTTCTTATATTTTCCAACTTAATTTAGAAGGAAGAGATTTGAGCGGTGGACACAGCAAAAAGTCATATTTACCCCTTGTGTGTGCTGAATTTTTAAATTCATTTAATGTTTGAGGTATGATAGAAAATGTAAACTATAAGTAAAATTTGGCTTTTCTTATACTTTAAATATTTTCTTACTTTATGTTTTAAAATTGCATATTTTATGCTTAAATTAGACCTGTGCTTAAATTGACTAATTAGAGTTAAACAGGAAAGGATATTAAGAAAACAATGGAAATCAGTTCGCTTTTCTATTTCACGTTAAAAATTTCTTTCTCTAACTTCTTTTACTAAAAACTTAGTACTTAATAATAATAAATTAAACTAATAAAATTTTAAAGCACATGCATAAGAATATTAAAATATTTAAGACTACATTTTACTATATTATCCCTTTGCAGCAAGAGCTGGTCAACAAATTAAAAATTGTCCAGCAGTTTACTGTTTAAAAATAATCTCTGTAAAATGCTAAAAATGGGTGCAATTAAGTACGATTATACTTCCTCTTTAATATAACTATGCTTTTTCATAATTGCTCAGGAAGTCAACCTCGTCGTGTTCATTTTTGTGAAGTTACTGTTCTAATCTGACGTCTTGTTTTATTTCCTTCAGCTTGTCCACCTGGCTGGTTCGGCGAACGCTGCTTCAGCCTCTGCAGTTGTCTGAATGGGGGAAGATGCGCGCCGGACACCGGAAAGTGCGAGTGTCCGGCAGGATATGCGGGAAAATACTGCGAACAAGGTAGGAGTCATCTCCTCACTTTGACACGCACTTCATGAAAACAATCTTTTCTATCGTGACACCTCAGTCGCATTTTACGGGAAAACACTGCGTAGAGTCTGTTGTAAAAAACTGGAGCCCTCTGCGCCGCCTTCAACTGCTGCTATTCGATTCGTCAGTTCGCAGACAGCTCTGATATCCAGACGCTTGATGCGTGGTCGGCTGTCACGCTGCGACGGAGCTGAGTTCAGCCCTGCTCCTCTGCATCCATCCAACAGAGGAATGGAGTAGTGTTGCGAGTTGTTGAGTT
>JAOUZG010014841.1:542386-574353 GCA_026289955.1 Argiope argentata | reverse complement strand
GAGTTGTTGAGTTCAGCTCTGCTCCTCCGCATCCATCCAACAGAGGAGTGTTGCGAGTGACCCTCGAAAGTTGAAAATATTCTCGTGGCGGATAGAAATCTCGGTTCAATCAGTACAGGCTCCTGTGTTCGGAGGGATGCCTCCAGTGTCTCGAAGCAATTAAGCAGGATTTAACATAATTATTACAATAATAGATCTGGCATTGCTTGAAATCGAGTTGTTTTTCATATTTGTAACACGACAGTTTTCATACCTCAATTTCGTTAACAGTTATCTGGGAAAAGTTTCCAATAATATTGAATTCGTCTCGTTAGTCCTTTTTACAGATTCGTGGATATCATAGAAGGAAATCAAAATTAAAACACCGCCACTCTGAACTCTGATACCCCGTTTTGATCACCTTGTATACGACGTATATGAATTACTAAGAAACAGGTCTTAATTGACAAAATGCACTCATATTCACTCCAATGGAAATTCGCATCTAAAAAGCACTTTTACCTTGCCAATGAAAGTCATCGATTAGCAAAATTTTTCCAACAACCGATTGAAATTAGTTTTGAAAGTATTTATGAATTCAATGCTTATCGAACTTCCCAGTTGAAACGCTCCGAAATTACTGAACAGGGTATTCTGGACGTATGAGAATAGATGGCACGGTCAAAAACAGTTCCAGAAGCACCAGTAGTCGACGCTGTACAACAAAAATAGGCTGAAGAAAAAACTCAAGACATCAATTTTAACACATATTATTCGAACATTCAATCACAAAAACCTTATCGACGCAAGGGAAACTGCTTGATATGATTCTTTTTTTTTTCAGATCTAAAATCTGCCTTCTGTGGACTGTTAGTCGTAATTGATCGATTGATATGCTACTCACATAAAGAGTCATACCGACTATCTTGACTTGACTTGAATATAAACATTGAGGGATATAGCGACAAAGGCTGTTATCCCATAGGAGATACTGTCTATCAAATCCAGAAGGGCTAACAGACAACAAATGTCCCAAATAAACAAGATTTTTTAAATATCCTCAAAGCCGAAAATCCCGAGGATAAAAATTTGTGTAGCGAGACGGTTAGGTTGCAGGATACGCGCGATATCATTAGCAAAATCTTGACGTAGAAAATGTTGTATGGAAACGCTCTTCATTTTGCCTGAAGGTGATTGTGTCAAGACACTGGCGCTGCTGCATTTGGGTAGAGCAAAATATTCGAGTATGTATGGGTGCTTTTTGCGTAAGTATTCAAGTCGTCAAAACGCTCGAAGTACGACCGCATTACGAATGATATTTTCCCAGCTTTATTCCTCTTGTACATAGAACAGTAATAGCAAACCAAGGGTTTCTTTGCTTTCAATGCGAAATTACAGCCACAATGACAGTGAAAAGTTTCTTAACTTTTTTATACATATACTAGCCAAAGGCGGCTAGTATATATATACTAGCTGCCTTTGACGACTAGCTGGGTTGCCAGTATTAATATTCGCTAAAATGTTTGATTAATATTTTATATAACTTGGTTTCGTGACAGGTTTTTCAGCAAAATGTTTTTAAACTTCAAATTTTAATGGTCTTATAATTCATTTATACTATTATGTAGATTTTCTGTTCATTGCATTACTCATCTCTCTCCTTCTATCCGTGACCGTACATTTTAATTTTAAATTAAAGTAGAAATGATGAAATTGTAATTAATACAAAACTTTTTTTTTACTGAATCCAGACTTGTCTTTAAATAAAAAGTATGAGAAGTGAAAGCAGACTCGTTCGTCGTTGAAGTTTTAAGTGCACTTCAGAATAATTTTCATAATTTTTAACTCAAAGAATTATTCAGCAAAAATTCCACGGATTCATCATAAAATAACGTTTTTAGCTTTATTTTTAAAACAATATAAATGCTGTTAATAATAATATTTTAATTTTTTGGTTTATAATATTTCAAAATTTTTTAGTTTTTAATTTTAGATAGTCTTTTTTGTTCTAAGCTAACATATTCTGCGAATTTTCTTGACAGTCCAACTTTTAAATCAATACATTTTTATATCTTTTTCGATCAAATTTGACTCATTTATCAAGTTTTGAATATTACAACATCAGAAAAATCAACATTTTCATAATCAAGGCCAATCACTCTAAAGAAATATTAGAAGGGGATTGGTTTCTTTGAGATGGTCGATGGAGTGATCCAATATCGGCCATTTATATAGAATAGTAATATTGAAATTTTCCTAGCTCGATCAGCTTTAGTGATTAATGCACTTTATTGGAGTGCAAATCTGTTTTGCTTAGGATATTAGATTCTCAATAATATTTTGCTAAATATAATTCATAGGGCAGAGGATAAATGTAAAAATTTTAGTATCGTAATTACTTAGCATTTATTGTAACACATAATTATTTATTTCATAAGTAAAACATTAATATAATTGAAAAAAATTTGAACTTTTAGATAATTTAAAAAGTAGTTTTTTTCTGCAATACTTTCGGGTTTCATCGCGGAAAAATGCCAAAATTTAATTTAATTTTTAATTAATGGTAATTTCAAAATGATCTCTCCGACGTAAACATTTTCATCTTCCAAGGTATTATATGCCAAGTTAGGTAGCACTAAATAATATGGTCTGGTCTGTAAAGCACCAATACGCACATACACATGTTCAAAGACATTAATTTAATTATGTCTAGGGGAAATTCCGGGTCATTGATTGTCCCGGAATTGATATTTTATTTAAAAAATGGATGGAAAGATCTAAAATTTTTACAGAAAAGTAAGATACAAATTTTCACAAATCAGTCAATTTTAGTGATTGGTTTAGTTCGTCGGAATTCAACTTTCCTATTTAAAATGTTAGTTCCTCAAAAATATTTTATTAAATATGATTCACAGAACAGAATATCAAAATATTTTAATTTCTTTATTCGTCAGAGCATTTATTGAATCAAATTACTAAAATGTAGCTACTTATTTTACTACCATTTTAACTGTAGTACTAAACAGTATTTATACTCATTACTAAAAATAAAATTATTCTGAATGAATTAAACCAGGATAAATAATTTATCGATTTATTGAATTAATAATATAGATAATTTGAACAATTATAGAAAATTTTATCTCGGGTTTATTTTTTTTTAAAAGTATATTTATTTATTTTATTTCATAGGATCACACGCTGAAAATTACATTTTCCTGGATTTAATTTGAGGTAATAATTTAACTATTTTTTCCTAAGAAATTTTGTCTACGTGATGGCAACTCGATGATAAAAGATAATTTTTTGCCATGCTCGTGCGGATTCAATTGTAATTTTGAATTAAATAAGTTGTTGAAAAATTTAACTTGAACATAAACATTGAGGGATATAGCGACAAAGGCTGTTATCCCATAGGAGCGAAAATGTTACAGTCAAAGGATATCAAAGTACTTGAGGGTTTTAATAAAGATGTTTAGATGTTGTTTGCTTGCGAGAGCTTGAGACAGAAGAGAGGCCAAAGAAATGTTCGGCTGTTGGATGATGAGTGTTTTCCAGTGCATGTCTCTGTAGACTACATATTTTGAGCATTTTAACAAGATTTGGAAAATGTTGTCTTCGTGACATTGGATGCTTAAGGGGGTTGTCTGAGAGACTGAATCTGTGGAGAAGACTTGAAGTAATGATCATTTTACAAACCATTCGTGCAATACGTTTATCTTGAATCCTACTTCTAGTCCAATTAGTGATTGAGCTGATGTCCTGGAAATCCCCGATCAAAGCTAGATATTTGCTCCTTTGATAATTATTTGAGGCGAATTTTGTAGAGATCTTTCTCAGATTAGAAACTACATCCTCCGGGGTGTTTCACTCTCTGAATGGTGTACATTCCTTGACTGCTTTTGCAAGAGTGTCTGCTTTTTCATTTCATGCAATACCAGAGTGACCAGGTACCCATAGAAGAGAGATATTTTGGTTCAAATCTTTTCTTGTATAATTTTTTAAGGCTAATCGAATAATTTTAGGCGAATGGAAATTGATGTTTTTAAGAGAGATCAAAGCAGAATAACTGTCAGAAAGAATTAGTGTATCATTATTTGGGACTGTCAGTTCACCCAGAGCGTAGCAGATTGCTAAGACTTCAACTGTAAAAATAAAGTTAATGGCACGAATTCGATGAATGAATTTTTGAAAACTAGAAATACCAGCAATTGAGGTGAAAAACTGTGATTTTGAACCATAAGTGGCTATGATGAAATGATTCGGAAATATTTTCTGCATACATTGGTTGAAGTTTGCTGCAATGACAGAACTGGGAAGCTGTTTTGGAAACTGAAATCCTTCAGAAAAATTTCACAAAGATCGTGGCTGGAATGGGGAAAAATTGGTATTTTTATTAGATGATTCGAAGAACAATTAAGACTTTGAAACGAAGCATTGAGCATTTCTTCATCCTTTTCAGTCAATTGGACATTTAATTCATCAGAACTGTCGGTTAATTGTTGGTTGGTTAAAGGAAAGAAAGGAAAATTAGTCATTTGTTTGATGAAAAATTGGATTGCAAGACGTTTAATTTTTTCTGAAAGAATTTCTTGCCCTGAAAGTTTTAATAAAACGGTGTTAGGGGACCAGGTGGGAACGCCAAGTGCTATTCTCAATGCCATTGTTTGGATTGTATTACAGGATTTGAGATGAGTTTCAGAGAATTTGTTAATGATAGAGCTGCTGTAATTTGAAAACACTAAGTATGGCTGTTATTAACGATTGTGATTAAATTTTTTGTTCTTGGGCCGTGTCTCATATACCCTAATATTTTAAGACCTTGTATTTTTTTAAGTACCTTATTTCTAAGACTTTTTAAAAGTTTGCCATTTTGATTAGTTTTAGCAAACGGAATTCCAAGATATTTTATCTATTCATTCCATGTGAGTGGAAACCCGCAATATGTTATATACGTAAGTAAAATCGAGCCTTTTCTAGGGAGGTTAATTATAGCACTTTTTTCAGCACTAATGGTAATTTTATAATAAGACCACCATCTATAAATACTTTCCAATGTATTTTGCAATTTAGTTTTAATATAATCCATTGAAGAATGAGAACAATAAACGAAAATATCATCAGCAAAAATTAAACAGTCGACATTTGTGTCTGATGTCTCAAAGATATTATTCATGAAAATGACAAAAAGAATCGGAGAGAGCACACTTCCTTGAGGAAGGCCTTTATGAAGGTGATTTGTATCAGAAATGGTATCTGAAACGTTCTTTCTTGTAGAAAATTGTGTATCCATTTAGTGATTTTGCCTGTAATACGCACTTTTGAGATCACACCAACAAAAAAAATTTTCATCTTATCTGCCTCAGATATTACTGAATAGATTTTATATGTTGCTGTTTGGCCATCTCTGAAAGGAATAAAACCATGTTGGTTTATGTTTATTTTATTGTAACGAATTACAAATTGAGTAATACGATAGGCTAAGATGCGTTCGAAAATCTTACAAAAAACTGAAGTTAAAGCTATTGGTCTATATGAGGTTATTTTTGTTTGATCATTGTTTGGTTTTGGGATTGGAACTATGATAGCATGTTTTCAATCGTTTGGAAGTAAGGAGAAATTTAATTGCTGTTGAAAAATATCGAGAATTTTGCAAAGAGCTGTATCATCAAGTTTTTTGAACCAAGCTGCCGGTATGTTATCTGCACCTGCAGTAGAGTTTCTCGTTTTTTTGTATCGCTTTTGAGTTCCCAGATTTTGATACTGCTATTTAAAAATTATTGTAATCCATCGGAATAAGCTCCAGTTCATAATTATGCGATGAAAACTTTTTTGCAAAAAGTTTACTTTGATTTTTTGAATTGCTAATAAATTTGTTGCCATGGAAAATGATCCTATTTGTTTTAATATCAGCGTTAATATGACTGGATAACTTGTTTAATATTTAAAAAAACATTCTTGGACTTTGAGAAATTGTGCTCATGCTTTCCTAATATCTTTCTTTCGCTCTTTTAATATGAAATTTTAGCTTGCTTCTATATTTTTTATATTTAACCCAATCTGGGATAGTTATGTTTCTCAATACTTTTTTCCACATGCATTTTTTGAGACGGCTGAAGTTGTCACAAGCAGCATTCCACCAAGGTGGGTAGTCTTCATCGGGTAAAATTTTTCTCGAAGTATGCTTAGTAGTAAATTGAGAAATTTTGCTAGTAACTATATCTATAGTTGGTTGTTTAGCTGTTCGAGAATTTCGTTTATTTCTTGAATGATTAAATGCCACTTAACAGTTTTAAGATATTTAGTGTCAATGCTAAGTTTTGACCATGAAACAACTATGGGCCTATGATCACTTTCGAAGGAGCAGTCAAAAACATAGCAGTCCGTTTCTTCGAAAAGTTGGACCGAGCATGTTGGCTGCTCAAAATTTGCCTTAGAGATTAAATGAAATAATGAGAGTTAATTAATATTTTTTTAAAAAAGGTTTATTCAAGTTTCGAAAATGTACTCGTCAGTCATGAGTAGCGTACTCTAATAAGAACTCTAAAAATTACAACGTAAACAAAAATACATCAAGCTGTTGTCACAATATTAAAAAAAGCTGCAAATAAAATATGCTTACATTCGACCATCCTGACTTTTCAACTGTCCTCAATTGAATCAAATTTTAATAGAGATTACAATAGCAATAAAACATAAAAATTAAATCTCCTTTTTACACAAAACTTCTTCAGTGGTTTATACACTGTCACTAGGATCATTGTTGTTTTCATCATCATAATTTGCACTGGAGTTATCTTACTTGACTGACATGAGCAGTGGTGGCGTAAAAACGGTCATTTCTATCCTCTAGTTCTGAGATTCTATAAGTATCACCAGGAAGTATTTCTGTGACAACCATGGGGCCTCGATAGCGTGGTTGAGTTTTTGTTGATTTACCGGTTGCTTTAGGATTTCTCCTTACTAATACTATTTCTAATTTATTAAAAGATAATGTACCAGAATTCTTATTAGAGTACGCTACTGATGACTGACGAGTACGTTTTCGAAACTTGAATAAACCTTATATTTTATATTAACTCTCATTATTTCATTTAATCTCTGAGGCAAATTTTGAGCGGCCAACAAGCATAAAGTAAGATCAAGAATTGAGTATGAACTTGAGTTTATGATATGAGTAGGACATAATGAGTTAAGAAGAATAAAACTGGAATTATTGAGCCATTCAACAAAAGCGTCACTATGTGGCTAATGATGGTTTGCACTCCGTGAAGAGTACGCTACTGATGTTTATGTGTTTAACAGCATAAACACACCAACCGCCAAAAATGAAGGTTGGTGTGTTTATGCTGTTAAGGAACGTTTTAATCAGGTTAATACTGAATCCGTGTGGAGCATAAATATTAATAATCGTGAAATTTTGATTACGGATTTGCGTTTCAATTGCAAGGATTTTCAAGTCCGGGTCATTTTCCTTTTTTTAAATGACTCTACCAAACATACTTTCTGGTATACCAATAAGGAGTCCATTACCTGGTCTGTTATGTCGGTGGGTCCGAAAAATTTTTTTGTTTGGAAAGATGAAATTATTTGTATCTTTCAGATACGTTTCCAGAAAAATTCAAAAATTAGATGAGGAGAAAGGAGGTTGGATGAACCAATTTTTTTTTAATACTGAGACAATTCCACTGTAGAAATGACATTAAGGGAAAGTAAATGACAGTGAGCACAAACAAGTATTGGGAATCTGAAGGGGAAAAAAAGGAGAACAAAAAACCAAAATTTAAAATGATGGGGAAAAAAAGGAAAACTACCAAAAAAAAACAAAACAAAGAGGAATATTTAGCCAATTGGCATAGTCTCTTCAACGTAACTTCCACCTGCATACCAATGCATTTTGGTGGTTGACATTTGATTCAAATTTTGTAGGATTTTCTTTTTGCTTGCAGGAGAGGAACTGCAATCGACACTTTATGAAATTACTTTGTGCCTATTCTGAATTATGCATTCAATGGATTTTTGAAGCATATCTGCAAAAAGAGAAGTTTCTTTTTCAAATCTTTCGTTTAATGATTGTAGGAATGATTCGAATTTCTCGTTGAAAGAATCGTTTAAGTCAGCAGTTGACGGCATGATTTTGACAGTATCAGAATATTTCATGTTTGTTACTTGGAAATTTCCGAGAGCTTCGCCATATTGTTGCGCACTTAAGCTCAAGTATTTTCTGGACATGATTTATTCTTGGCATTATGAGAACCGTTACAGTTAATACATTTTTCAGGTCCCTGGCAAGGTCCAAGATGCGTCAGGCCAAAAAGATGGCACATATCTGTTTTCCCACAAACACGCGTAGGATGGCGGTCTATAAATAGTTGGATGCGCTGGTTGATAAACTAAATTTTGACAGAATCTGGCAGAATTGTTCCCAGAACAGTTACTAAGACTGGCGATATATCCTTTGTGGCATTTTGTTTTAAAAATCTCCGCATTTCAAGTACAGTAAGGTTATTTTTTTATCCTGAATTTCTGCTTCTAGTTTATCCGTCGGAGTATTTGTTGGTATGTCAAACAGTAAGAACCGAGAAGTAATGTTTTCCCATATCGCATCTGTTTCGATATCTTTATCCATTAATTTATTCAGTGACAATAACTTCACAGCACAAATTGGGTCTTTTGTCGTAAATAATATTTTCCCTTGCCGGGTGTATTGCATGTTATCAATTGACTCATGTCTATTAATATTTTTGATGAAACCTTGGACTAGAAACGGATTTAATTGGGGTAATTTCTGCATTTTGTCTGCATTCGACAGAATAATATTAATCTCTTGATATTGATTTGGTTCGAGGCGCATAACATGCTCGTTGGAGGATTTATTATTTCTATAGTAATTATTATTTTACATCGCATTCATATTCAGTTGCTTGACTTTGTTCATGACTGAAGCAGCATCAATTGGCATTAAAAAATGTCCGAATTCGTTTTGTAAACTAGATAATCTTCTTAGATCTACAAAAATATAATGACAGACAACCATACCTTTTAGAAACACTATATAATGCGAGAAACTGTTAAATAACACTGGAAAACAAAAGGTAGAAAAACAAAGATTGAAGGCAGAAGGAACGGAAAGAGATTATACGCAAATTCAAAATTCAAACTCCTACCTAAATAGTAGGTTGTTTTTATGCTATTTCTGCAAGAAGTAGGAGACAACAATGCCATCGAAAGTAAGAGAGAGTGGAACAAAAATATCAAAACAGCTACAAGGTAAAACTTGATTGTAAGATTGTACGGAAAAAAAAATTGTGCATCATGATGAGAGGTTTATGAGACTTAAAATTGAATGTATCAGTTTTAATATTTTATCATTGAATCAAGAAATTAGAGTTGATGATCCATATCCAATGAAAAAATTCGCACTTCTTGTAACAAAATATTGTTACAAGCGTGCGAGTTTCACGAAAATGCGCCAAAAATGGCGACGTTTGGCGAGGAGTCTCGTGCCATCTTGATTGGTTTGGAGAAAGGAATAGTCTAGTAGCCGCTGGATTATGCGCGTTGTTTTGAGAATTTTCACGAGATTCGTTGCACGCGCTTCTTCGGCTATAAAAGGACGAGTAGCCAGAGTGAGTGAGTCAGTCAGTCAGTTGTTGATTATAAATTGGTGAGTGAGTGAGTTCTTTTTACGCCGCCATTTTGAAATTTTTTGCGACTTTTATTGCAAATCTTCACGAACAGTGCTATTTGCTTTTTTTTTCCGTCTTCAGCCATGGAAGAAGACGGACACTCGGTCGTTTCGGTCTCCAGTAAGGACTCATCAGTCTCAGACAAGAGTTCGCTTTGGATACGTAACATTTATTATCCCTCAGAATTCGCTAAGAAAATTGAGGCTCTCTGCAATTCCCTTGACAATTTACATAGGACACTGAGAGATTCGCGCAAAGCTGCTGATTTTTACAGAAAAGATTTAACAAATCCTAATAGCCGGGCAACTACTCCCGACAACTTAAAGAACGTTGAATTTATGGAAAAGAGAGCCAATGAATCTGAGAACAAAATTAAATTAATGCAACCATGCATCAGGAGAGGTTGTAGACCACAAGAAGGCGATATTAACCTTTGCACTTACATACAAGAAAAGCAAACAAGATCACTACAACAACATGAGTTAGCAAAAACCTTTGAGGAAACGCTACAACAAATGCAAATAACCCTTTGCAAATAACCTAGAACATACCACCCAGTTCCTTGATGATCTAACCCAACTAAAGGAAATACAGGCCGATATTGAAGGCATAGAAGAAATCCTGACAGAACTTGGACCATGCCCGATAAAGAACTGTCCCAAGCATGCTCCCCACGTGGAAGGAACTGAGAATATGGACACAGAAGTGCCATTCCTGAAAATTGACAAGAAACATGCAGCCAAGAGAAAGATGTCTATAGATAATCAGGAAATAACCGTCCACAACAAGTTCCAAGCCCTTGAAGATGAAATCTCCCAAATCAAAAAAGTAATCCCACCCATCAATCTGAAGCTGACACAGGATTATAATATTACCCTCCAGGCAATCTGCAGAAACTATCCAGACACTGAAAATAAATACGAGAATGGTTTCATAAAAATCATGCCTAAAAGTGAGACAGACAGAGCTGGAATCCTGTATATCCTGGATAGCTCAAAGAAAGAATACGTCATATCAGAAGACCCAGCTGAGCGCCCCCTAAAAGTTGTCATAAAAGGCCTCCCAGGGTGCCAAGATAAAAACGAAATAAAAGAAGCACTTGAGGAATTGAGCTACCAAGTCGAACGCATCTCTCAGCTCAGAAATTTTAAAACCAAAACCCCGCATCCCATATTTTTAGTAGAAATCAAAAAATCCGGTAACTTCAAGAACATTTACAACGTAAAATCGCTACTCTACATCAGAGTCTTCATCCAACCTTACAGATCGCCCACAAAAGCCACCATGTGTTTTAATTGTGCAGGCTTCTTCCATAGTGCACGGAATTGCAAATGCAATCCGCGATGCATTAAATGTAACGGAGACCATCCCACCCAGAAATGCACCATCACGGAAAGGATACCCGAACCAACATGCATCAATTGCAAGGAAAAGGGACACCTGGCCTCCTGGAGGGGGTGTAAAAGCTACCCCACGATAAAAAAGATTGGAGCTACGAGAAGAACATTTGCTGATGCAGTACAGAGAAAAGCCCCAGCTGACCTCAAAACTACTGAGCCTCCCCAAGTGAACAGCCAAACTACTGCACCCACTGAACCTTATAAAATACCTACAACACCAAACAAAATTGATCTGACAGAATTTAAAGAAATCTTAGAAGCATTAAAAGAAATTAAAACCCTTTTGCAAGAATTCCCTGATATAATAAATGCTGCAAAAAGCCTCAAGAAAACCTCGAACAAAGAAGAACGAAAGCTCATCTTAATCAATGCGTTACTTGCCTAACTCCAGACTTCCTTTCTACAGAATTACCCTCTCTGCTGATTGGCCCAACTAGATCAAAGAAAAATCCTCTCTTTTCCGACCAAAAATGCAAAAATCTGCCAAGATCATCGCTCCTCACAGACCACGCCCCTGAAGACCCCTGATTGGACAAGAACTCTCTCCCTTCACCGACTCTCCTCCACCGTGGTCAGACTCCTTGCAGCTCTCTACCATTGTCAGTCATACTCGGACCTTCCCTGTAGCCAGGTCGACTTCATTCCAGGACCACTGGGCTCGCCCTGCTTCGCAGGGTGGCGCCCAGTGTTTCTCTCCACTTTCTCAGTCTTTTTCGTAATTGATCACGTCAGTAGCTGAATGCAATGAGGAAGCATTTTATCATGACTGGGGATAAGCCCCTGCCGGGGCTAGGTGCCCCAATAATCCAACCACTAGCGAGTGAGTGAGTCAGTTCAATTGAGTTAGTTGCTATAGTGATTTGATCGAGTTACCTAGTAGTTGGAGTTCAGTGAGTTAGTTGTTCTATGAATTTTATAATTGTTTTTTAGAGATCATTTTCCATTCTCATTTTATTCCGTCCTCAGCTATGGAGGAGGACGGTCGTAATATTTTTTCGGAGCTAGTGGCAGGTGCAGCTTCATCCCCGACCCGTCCTTTTCAGGATCAGATACCGGAGGGCTCTGTAGTTGCGGGTAAACTTACGAAGCGACCGCGCACTGATAATTTGGACAGCAATCAGCAATGCTCATGCAATCCTTGTTCACGAATCCCACAACTGAAGAATGAAATTTCGCTCACTCAGAAAAAAGTGGAGGTGCTAGACTTGGCCGTAGCAGCTTTTCGTGCAATGGGCGACCAAGAAACGAGTGATTACAGTGCTACTGAACTTATTAAAGGTCGAAAGAATCTGATGGAATTGAGAGGTGAGTTGGAATCTTTAACAGCTATTGGCTGTGAGATTAAAAATCGCGGAGAGGAATTTAAACTTTCCCCAAGAAGGAAAACTGCGACTCCCTCAACTGCTACCCAGAACCCCAGTGGGATACAACTCAATAACAGATTCAACGCATTAAAAGAGATAGATCTGGACCCAACTGAGGAAAACCCAACTAATACTAAAGCTGAAGCAAAAACTCCTAAGATTCCCCCCATAATGCTCAAGTATGTGAAAAATTATAGTGCAATATTAAAAGCCATTAAAGAAAAATTCGGTCCTAAGGAATGTAAACTAACTAATGGATTTATCAAAATATTCCCAGACAGCGTTGATAACCACAGAGAAATCAGAAACTTTTGCGAAAAGAATAATTTGGAATTTTTTATTATCCCCCCCCAAATCGACCAGGCCTGTAAAAATAGTCATAAAAGGCTTGCCCATAGATACTGAAACCGATGAGATCAAAATTGAACTAAATGAACTAGGATTCTCTATCAATAAAATAACGAGAATGACTCAATACAAGACAAGGAAACCACTCCCCCTTTATCTAGTTGAACTTAAAAATGAAATTGTAGATGAAATCTTCAACCTCAAAGAATTAGGATATCTTAAAATCAATATTGAAAGTTACCGTCGAAGGAATTCCATCTCGCAGTGTTTCAACTGTAATCTTTTTGGGCATACTTCTATTAACTGCTGCATGCAACCACGTTCTCTTAAGTGCGGAAATTCTCATCAGACTAGAAATTGTAACATCAGCGAAAAAATATTAGAACCCAAATGCATAAACTGCGAGCAACTAGGGCACACAGCAGCGTATAGAGGTTGCCCCATGTTCCCCAAATTAAACACCCCCCAGCAAAATAGAACAAACTACTTTAATTCAAACATGCGGAAACCTAACTTTTCTTACGCTAATTCCCTTAGAACAAACCTACCCCAACAAAATTTCGTTCCCCAGAATGACAAGGCACAAGATAACATCCCCTCTTCCGAGGAATTAAAAGAAATGATAGAGGCGTTTAATGAGATTAAAAAGCTGTTCCAATTATTCCCCAATCTAATAAAATCTGCAAAAGATATGAAAAATAATGATGACCCCACTGCTAAGTTTTTAATACTATTCAACTCCATTTGCAAGCCAGTGAATCCCTAAACTATTGAGCAAAAATTCTCGCAAAGCTTTATTTAGGATTTCTCGCCAGCCAATAGCATCCCTTCCTCTCACCTTCTCTCCTCTCTCACCCCACACGGGATCTCCAGGTCTCCTTCCAGTCCATGGCAGTCCGTCACCAGCAGCGCCGACATCAACTACTACCAAGTCAGAGGATAAGCCCCTGGCGGGGCTAGGTGCCTCTATAAATGGACTCATAGTGAGTGAGTCAGTTGAGAGTTTGCTCTGAAATAAAAAGCGTCTCGCTGGACTAGAGGATTTGTTATTAGTGAGCTGTGTTTGCGTTTGCTGTTAACGCTGTGTTATTTAGCTCGCTGCGATTTACTGTTGCTGTGCTATACAATAGCTGTTTTGCAGTCTGTTTTTATTGTGCGTAAGACTTGCATTTACGCTGTAAGTGACTGTTGACTGCTGGATTGTATTTATCTGAAATTGTTACTCTATCAATTACCCTGTAAATAAATGTGCTGTTCTCAAGTGAAGTCCATTCAATCCGAACCCGCTACGCTAAAAAACGTAAAAATATGATAAAACAATTTTCAAAACATAATTCAAAGGATTCACAAGAATTAGAATAATGTTGAATTGTCTAGTGAAAGGAAATATGAGCCTTTTGAATAAATAAAAAGCATAAATCTTTTTGATGACTATTTGGGACGATGCTTAAACAGATGAATATCCTAGAGAATAATAAAACCCAAAAAGAAAGACTTGGCTTACAACATTATCCTATCCGACAGTCTAAAGAAATTCATCACATCTGAATAATTGCCTGTGAATAATTTTGAGCTAGCTGATGACCCACAAAACATTAAAAACTGTTGAAGGGACGGGATGGCCTGGTTAGTAGAGCGTTGGACTCGTACTCCTTAGGTTACGGGTTCGAAGCTCACCGGCGAAAAGAATCCCCGAGTGTTGGCGACTGTTGATCGTTAAATCTGTTCGTGGTCGCAAAGTCCTCCATGTCGAGAGTAATATCACTGGGGGTACTGGGTCAGAGGTGTGATCGTTCTCTGTTCCAGGTCTAAATTACGATCTGAGATGTATGAATGAATTTTGCATGAATGAAGTCCTCGCCCTAAAAAGGGTTGTGACGTGTGTGTAGCTAAGTCGTGTTGTCCCTAGATGGCGCTACTTGTAAAACAAAGAGACGCATTTCTTATGCTTAAAATCTGCCAATCGTATCAGCGGAGGCTTGTCCACGGCAAGTTCCATCAGTCACAACACAACAACAAAACTGTGGAAGCTAATTTTTCAAAAATCAATATTGAGGTACTGCAGTGGATCCCGCAACGCTTAGATTATATATCTATTTATTGAAAAATTATAATCGATTTAAAAAGAAGGAAAATTAAAAATTATTTTTTAGATAATAAAAATAAGGGACAAGTTATCTGTAATATCATGCTGTAACTGATTGGTAACATGAATCAAAGATTGAATGCTATGATTGAAGCTGAAAGAAGTATTTTTTTTATATAAAACTCTGATGTTGGATTTTTAAAAGTTGTCTTCTATTTTCATTAAAAGTTTTTGGTAGTTCGAATAATTTTAAACAATGCATAATTTAGAATTATATCAAAATGTTCTTATTATCGAAATGCTTAGTGATGAAATTTAGATGCTTAATTTTTTTTTACTAAACAAGATTGAATTAATGCTAAAAGTGATGATGATGATGTCGTGTCCGCTTTTTACCACGGAAAGAGAGTTGCAGTAGCTTCTGAGGGTATGCACCCCTGAGCACCCGAGGGCAGAAGTCTGACTTCTAGCTCATGAGGATGAAACACACACCCACACGCTTGCACAGCCCCTTTTTACAGGGGGGCACATTCACACATCTCACAGATAGCACACAGAAGAACAACCATGCCCGAACCGGGACTCGAACCCGGGACCTCCAGAACACGAGGCAGACACGCTACCTCTGTGCCAGCAAGCCGGCAGTGCTAAAAGTTAATCTAATATATAAAAATCTCGTGTCGCGTTTTTTTGTGGATTGATTTAGAAAAAAAATGAAGGCAATTTTGTTGATTGGTGACAACGCTGAATAAAAAATCAATAACATATATTTAAAACGAAATAAAACAGCACGGCACAAACATTCAATGCTTCTCCTTCGCCTTTTTTTTTTTCAAAATCTTTCTTGCTTTTTGTTGCCACTTCTGAGGAGAGAAACTTACTCCTCACGAAGCTTGATCGTGACGCAACGTTCTCCCCACCATGAGTTTGGGAGTCCAAAAACTCAAAAACAGTTAACATAAAGATAATATATGCATAGAGTTTGAAATAACAAAGAGTTACGAATAACAATATAAATATTTCAAAACATTAGAATGCAAATTTAAAACAATATTTTAGTGTTCAAATATAGAAAATTCAAAAGTTTGTTTAGAAGTTACATATCTAGTCTTTTAACTGGATTTATGTCTCGTCCAGAGCAAGTCACGGAAACTGTTTCATTAGCGTCTGTATTAGGCTCAGGATATTCAGTTACCACTTTTGGAACCTTCAGAGTTCCCGATGCTAATTGCTCATAATTTGTTGTCAATTCCAAAGAGTGCAATCGTTGAATTTTTCTTAGTATGTTTCGCTTTTCAGTTCGCAGTCTTACAAGTCTGATGATTCCATCTTTTTCTGGAAAAAGTTCCAGCACTCTTCCTAGTAGCCAATGCAGCCTTTTTTTAAATCATCAGTGCCAATTTTAAACTCTGTCACCGACATTTATTTTATTTTCTTCAATTGTAGTCCAATCGAATTGTTTCAAAGTTTTCTTTAGCTCTGCACCGTCACAGAATTTCTTCTTTTTCGGATAATAAACTACGCATAATATGGATGAAGTAATTTGCACTAAGTAAAGGTGTTAGTTTTACCATTTGAACTTGTGCAATTAACTCTTCCAGTTCTTCTTTTGGGTCTCGGCATTTACGCTCCAGATCTTGTTGGCTCTCTCCAACTGAGTTATCTCTTCTTCACCTTTACTACTAATTGTCAGTTCATCCACATTCTTAGTAAGCTGAGCAATTTTCTCAGGCAACGTATCCGAATTCAACCACGCCGACTGCAAATCTTGTTCTAAAGAATATTTTTCGTACATTGCTTGATCTGTTTCCCGCTGGAGTTTTTCACGAAGAGTTTTCTCCTTTTGATTTTTTTTCCCTCGAGCAGCACTCAGTTAAGCATCAAAACATCTTTGTTTCTTTTCTAGTTCTCCATTTCCAGCCATTTGTTCTAGCATTAATCGAAGATCTTGAAGTTCAGTCCCATACTTCTCAGCTTTTCGTTTGCACTGAATGGCTATTTGTCGCTCTTCATTGACATCTTTCAAAGCTTCAGAAAGGTTTTCGTCAGGTACCTTTTCTATCAGTCTTTTGTTCCAGATCCCACAGTGAAGAAACAGGAATATCTGCTTGAGACAACATGTTTATGATATTCCTACTCGCATCCCTTTTGTCGTTATAATGGGGTACTTTATCCTTCAAAGGCCAACATAACTTGGTTTCTAATGCAACTAAGCCTGTTTCTAAATGCTTCCGTCGACCAGCAATTAATAGCTCTTTCCTTCCATATCTTTCAGTTAAGCTTTCTGTCGCCAAAGGATAGTTTTTATTGTTAATAGGAAAAGATTCTACAAGCTCTCGAACTTCTGACTTACTTTTTGTCGACTAAATTAAGTAATGAAATTTATCACAATCCGTTAAATTAAAACGGATTTTAAACGATTTTTAAACGGATTCCAGAAGGTTAGCCAATCTCTTAATTAACCGCTAAATTTATACAGCTCAATTTCAGGAAGTCGTAGTGAAATCGTTTTATATGAATTCTCGCCCTCAGCCAAATGAAAATTATAGCCAAAATTACTACTTTCATCATTATTTTGTTTGCTCTTGATATTCTCTAATACTCGTTTAGACTTTATTTCTATTCTCAAAGCCTTTTTTCTATATTCTTCTTCAATTTTAAATTGAGTTTTGAATTCTGATTCATCTGTTAAAGCATCTAAGTAATGATTATGCATTAACTCTAATGATACCGCTTTTTTGCCGAAGCAAATGTAAACATTTATAAATTTCATCGACGTTAGTCTTTTCATTAATCAACATGCTCTCTAACTTAGTGCATGCTTTCGTGCTTTTTATTTCGTTTAAAGAAGTGAAGTGAATTTTCATTTAACTTTCTTTTAATTAGTTCGTGCATTCAATGTAAAATGTCTATTTTTAAGATATCAACAACTTCAAAATGGAAATTCGATTTTCTTAACGTTATCAACCTTCGAAATAAAACCTGCTCACTCGGAAGCGCCAGAAATGTCGTTCCTATTAGGATTGACTTAGAAAATAAATGTGGGCAGTTTTGTTGATTGATATCAATACTGAATAAAAAATCAATAACATATATTTAAAACAAAAGAGCACGTCACAAACATTAAACGCTTCTCTTTCGCTATATTTTCAAAATATTTATTACTTTTTGTTGCCATTTCTGAAGAGAGAAACTTACCTCTCATGGAGCTTGATCGTGACGCAACAGCTACGGTACTGAGAAAATGCAAAATTATTATCTGGGATGGATGCACTATGGCTCACAAACATTCTATTTAGGTGTTGAACAGAAAACTCAAAGAGATATATATATATTTAAAAAACTATTCGGCGACATTTTTTTGTTCATTTTAGGTGATTTCAGACAAACACATCCCGTCATTCCACATTCAACGTTTACAGATGAGATGAACGTTTGCTTGAAATCATCACCACTGTGGTGTAATTTTGAAAAAGTTCAGCTAAAAATACACATGCGCATCCAGATGCTACAAGATCCATCTGCTGACACATTCTGGGGCCAATTTTTAGATGTAGGCGGTATAAAAAAAAAGTTAATCTCTACCGGATGCCTGAAATTGTCCACTAATTTCTGCAGTATCGTTGATTCGCGGAATGCTCTCTATGTACGCGCACCACTTAGAGCATGCGTGGCTGGCATTTTGGCAGCGAAAAAGGGAGGCGTCGATGATTTAAAGTTCATGATATAGAGTCGTTGCTTGGCGACTTAGTATACAAATCGATCGACACAATTTGCAATGATAACGAAGCTGCAAATTATCCAACAGAGTTTTTGAACTCACAGTATTTGCCAGGTATGTCATCACACTTCTTAAAACTGAAAGTCGGATCACCGATTACTTCACTTCGGAATTTGAACCCATGATGGCTGTGTGATGGGCACGCGATTGGTCATTAAAAATTGATTTAAAACATTATCGAAACCATCATTTTGTATTGTAAATTCCGAGCCGAAAATGTTTCACTGCCCCGAATTCCACTGATTCTCACAATCATTTCACTTAACGTTTAATATTTAAGAGAACAAACAATGCATCGAGTCATTATGTTAATGAAATACATTGTATTTAGAAAATGAATGGCGATCATTGTCTACAGCCGTCAATTCCTCTTTCTGTCATAGATCACACACTTACAATGCATTCTTTATTTTTTTTAATTAACAATCAAAATATTTACTTTAAATAGTTTATGTGGCAGAGCAACGTATGCCGTGTCAACTAGTTTAGATATAAAGATACGTAAATTTTTATAATAAAAAATGTAATGCATTTAGGGGCATTCTAATAATTTTTCACATTTCATCTGATAAGAGTTTTTTAAGATACACAATATAATGATTTCTTAGTTCTGATTTGTTTCTAAATTTTTTGATAAAGAATAAAACTAAAGAATTAAAATTTTATTTACTTATTTCTTTTAGATGACTACTCTCTATTATAATATTTTCAAAGTTTACATAAATGCAGTAATTGCATTCATACATAAATTCTAATTCTGTGACATTGCCATCACCTGATAGTAATTCAGAGAAGTAATATGTTTAAAATAAAAAATTATATGTAAAGCAAAAGAAAAGAAAAAAAAAGAAAAACCTTTGCTTTTGAGACTAATAAATAAAGCCAGATTAAGTTTCATAGGAGTTATAAGGCAATGCAATTTTCAAGAATGCTGTTCTCATCATTTTCCAAATGCAGGTTGTGTTTAATTTCATCTCTTTATGAGCAATATCATCATCTAGCTGAAGAACATTTATCTGCATGTATCTTTAAATAGAGACAATATTATGTGATTACTAAATGCTGTTGCTGTTTTGTAAACTGACTATGTACTATCCCAGCTCTGGTAACAGTCAATTAATAAAAATGAGCAGACTCTCTATTAAATTTCCCTTCTCCAGGAAAAAAGTCCTTTGTATAGGATTCAATAATCATTGTCACTCTTTAATTAATGCATGCAAAAACGATAAACCTTAACGACAATACATCTATTTCTGGTTTGTTTGCTCTTTTTAACTTTATGAATATAGGAAAAATTTATTAGATTTTTTAATTTTGAAGTCAGTGAATTTGTACCACAATGATATTGAAGCAAAATTGTGAATATACTTAATGTCTGGGTATGTAAAAAAAAATTGATTTTAATTTCAAAAGATTTAGCCGTTTTAAATCAAATGATAATTTAAAATAAATTGGGCATAAATTATTACCAAAAATCTGGGATCCTCTAAAATAACGGATGTCATTGGCCATTGCATTTTGCTTTGTTATTTATTCTGTCTTGCTAATAAAAATGTTTTTATATTAAATGTTTTAAGTATTAATGTTACTTAAATGCATTATCTACATATAAGTTTTAATTTTATTTAAATTTTAGTGGTCTATGCTATTTACTTTCTTGCATGAATATATGAAAAATATTCCGGAAGATCATCCAGATGTAGAAGTTTATTCTCAAACATTTTATGGTAAGTTTTTTTAAGTCTTATTATTCATATACATGTGCCCTGTGATTCCTTTGATTTCAATGATCAAATTGTATTGAAAAATATGCTCAAATTTTGATTCATTTAAAATTCATTCTTTATGTTAATTTTATGTTGAACAATGATGTAAAGAATGTCAAAGATTACCTGTTAATGATGTAAAATGACATTTTTAGGTTCAGATATTCGATATTTCTTTTTCTGATAGCTATTTATTAATGATTATAAAGCTTATAAGAAAATCTACACTAAAAAACGAGATAATACCAAAATTAGACATTTAAAAACTTTGAATATCAATCAACCTTTCATCACACGATTCCTTCTTCAAATGAATAGCACTAATGTTATTTGCTAATGAATTTTAAAAATACAAGCTTAATTTTATTTGCCAACAATTTCTGAGTTCATGTTTAGGGGAAATACTGGCTTTTACAAATTTGAAAACTGCAAATCTTTTGAATTCAACTAATCTAATATTTCACATAAATTTAATTAATTGAGATAGCTGACAGTGCAAAAGCTTTTTATTATATCATTTATGAAAAGTTCAAATAAATTTTAAAAATTGTATATGGGAAAGTGCAAAGTCTGTGACCACAATAATTGTGTAAATAAAAATATAATGTATCAAAATTATGTACATGAAATTTGAAACGTTATGTTTTGCGCAAATTTTTGGATAAAGTCCATTTGTCGGTTATCTGTGTGGACTAAAATTTGAAATGCATAACAAAATGGATAAATGAATACTGCTTATCATTTTATTTCCAAAATTTTGTACCCAACTCTTTAACCAATTCATTATCTTTCGAATAACCAAATCCGGAATACAATAACTGAAATTTCTGTTTGCAGTCAAATATGACCGAAATACATACTTTTTTTTTACTGTTACATAAAACTAGTTATATTCTGTTTACATAGCTAAAAATCTTAACTGCTGCTAACTCCCTCTATATTTGTGTACAAAATGTTTCAATTTTTTTTTCTTTGATATTAATGTAGCATAATTTACTTTTCAGCTGTACTTCGACATCTTGCTGAGCATCTGAATCCAGTGGAATTCTTGGCTCTTCTTCCCAAAGGTGAGAATCCTGTCTTTTTGCCACATGTGAGACGTTGTGTAGAGAAGCACCAGGCAGAACAACTGAAAGTTAAAATCGTGTCTCTGGGACAAGAGATTAAATCAATGATGCTCAACTAATAATTTTTTACTCTTTAAATGTTTAAAAGAATAAGTTAGTATTGTGATCAAACTGGAATTTCTTCAATTAATCAGATATGAAATTTTATTTGTTTCAGCAGCATTTTGATAAAAAAATTTTACCTCGTCAAAATGGTTGTGCATGTGCAAAAGACATATAGTTATCCTTTCCAGACAAGTCCTTGTTTCACAGTTTTCCTCCATTTTTCTCTTGCTTATTCATCATATCTGGACTGGCTTTATGCAAAAGCTACTTACTTTTAACAAACTACAAACTTGCTATGTTGGCTAATCCACTTTAGAAATTGTTATAATTTTTCTTAATTAATTTTTTAAAGTATTATTTTTGCTACTTCACTGCTTTAAAGTTTATAACGAATAATTTATCATTGGAAGTTTATATATACATTTGTTGATATTTATGTTTAGTGATCAATAAATTATTTATTACTTTATTCGTGTAGAAATGTCTGGCAATTGTGGTTTGATTTTCAGGCGGAAAGTATACTATCCCCCCCCCCTTCTTTTTCTTTCAAAATTTGATTCTGTTAGCTATGGAAAAATTAAAACTTAATGACTTATTAAATTTTTAAGATTTTTTTTTCCAAAGCTGGTTGTAAAAAAATATTAATTTGAAATAATATTTTAATTTATTTTGTTGCTTAAGTGAATCTTTTTGAATATTTACTTCTTAATTCAGAAAAAAAATTGCCCTTATTAGGATGCATTTTTACTTTTTTAAGTATGATTTCCCTTTTGTTAAAACTAATTCTACTTAGATTATTATTATTATTATTATTATTATTATTATTATTATTATTATTGAAATTCTTAGAAATTTTTTGGAATAAGAAATTTTTTCATATCACTTTAAATGGACTAATATATACTTAAAATTGCAAGAATACCACTTGGATTGAAACATCTGTAAAAACTGCATGAAAAAAATGTGTTGTATGTAAATAAAATTTCAGAAAAAAAATGTGTTTCACATGAGCAGGGGTGCCACTCAAGTCTGGAAAAATAAATTCCTTGTGTTCCCCTTTACATATATGCAATATAAGAGGAAATGTTTGCACAATATGTGTTAATTATAATGGAATAACAGTACAAAGTAGTTGCAATGTGTGGAAAAAGCAAGGGAAGAAAAAACAATTTAACATTATTTGAAACAATAGTATATTAAATGAATGTTTGCATTTATATACAGAAAAAAAATATTTGTTGCCTAGAACTTAGCAAGACAAAATTTGCAAATTAAGGCAGAGAGATACTGATGCTTCTCATGCTCTTTAATGTTTTAATTAAAGAACACGAGAAGAGCAGTTTTAGTTATTAAAAACTCGGATGAAATGAAATAAAATAATATTTTTCTATCAAGGTACAAATAAACATTAAGAAGCACATTTTTAAAATTTATTTTTAGAATTTCTTTAAATTTTCCAATCTGCATTTTTTTTTAGACAGTTTTATTTGCAATGTTTTGTGTTTGTTGAACTCCTTTACTTTTCCATAAATGTTTTTCTGCTCTTCTAAAGCTTCATAATACTCATATGTCACATATGCTAATTTAGCATAGTGAAGAAAATGTTTTCACATCAGAAAATTTAAAACACCTTCATACGTTTATTGTATCATATACAGTTCTTAGACTAATTAAAGAATTTTCTTTCACATTTTCTACAAGCATATCCTTGTTAATACTAAATCCAATAAATTTTTAAATTTGCATTCAAATGTTTTTTTCATAGTATTTTTTACAAACTTAAGACTTTACTATAAATCTTTGTTTTTTAGCTTTAGTATCCCCACTATTAATTAAATACTTATAGTCACTTTTCCAGTAATGGTATTTTTTTTTCTTATTAGAAGTTTTAGCAACATCAAGCTCCTTCAAAAATAAACTTGAAAACTTTTGCTTTTTTTAACATTTTTCATTAACTGTATAACAAACATAAGACAATTTTCATTAAAAAAAAACACTTTTGATTTAGATTTCTGAACTTTTTAAAGAATGACTGAGAATGTTAGCAATATAAGAGAAGCTAATTTTAGCCAGAATCAACTTATCCTGACAAGCATTTATCATATCACTCTTAAAAAAACCAGGTAAAAAAATTAAAGCATATTTGAAAACACTGACATTTTCTATCCAATGTATAGAACAAAGCTTCAATGAAAATTCTTAATAACCACTAACTTAAAGGAAATCAGCATTTCTGTTTGGTTATCTTTAAATCACTTCTAGTGATTCTAAGAGCAGTGTAAGCACTTTTAGTTCTTCGTCTGCTCTTAGAATCACATCTGTTTTCCATTCAGTAGATTTATGTTCATATTAAAATGTTGTATGGTTTATGAATAATCCGTCCATATCTTGTAAAAATGTACTGTTGACTGTAACTGTATAACTTGATGTAACTTCTTTAAAATTCTTGAGCAGTGGTATGTCTTAAAAATATTGAATTCTGGTACCTTTGGAAACTATTGGTTGATTCACACCAGTATCGTACATACGACCCATTTTGTATCTTTGTGAAATGCGTTTTAAAACTTCGTCAAAACATATATTTTTAAAAGAATTTTAATAGAATGTTGTAAAAAAGGGATCTATATATGTAATAAATAATGTAGGACATTTTTGTAAAACCTAAATTATTATTTTTCTATTTAACAATTAATGAATATATGTGAAAATAGTTCTGTCACTGAATGCTTTAAAAGACGAATGTAATGCTACAAGTTTTAATGCCTATAAAAGTTCAGCTTTAAATTATTGTTCTTAAACAAACGAAAAAAAAACTTCCAAGTCGATTTTTTTAAATATTAAATATGACATTTTCGGACTTTGCATGCACCTCTTCTTTCTCCCTTTTTGATGCCAAGTTCAAAGTCATTTATGACTTCTTCAAACTGGCATACCTTTTGGTTTGTTTTCCTTCTTTTGGCATCATAAATAAGTGCCTAGTTTATCACATTACTCAAGTTTATTATCTTCTTACAAACTAATACGCATGAAACAGATTTTACAGAATATTTTAAAGCCATTTTGATTGATAGATCTGATATTTTTATCTGCATTAAATAAGAATTTTGAGCAAATCATTGTTTAAAAATCTTACTCAGAATAAGCTAAGGAATTCTCAAATAATTATAAAATCTTTTAGTGAACTCATCTGTGTGCAACTAAATACTATAGCAATACTTCCACAGAATGCTACTCTTCTACCGGAAGTCCCATAGAAAAACAGCTATGTCTCAAATCAAAATTCGACTGACAGATACAGAAAAAAAAGGGGGAGAGTGGGTAGAAAAGGGATGAGTTTCTGCGATTATACAATTTCGTTTCAGGTGTGATGGCTACGTTTTTTTATTCTTGCAATGTTCAGACATTGGCATTTTTTGATGAAAAAGAAAGTTATCTAGGAACTGGATTAAATCCAGTATTTTCTCAATTTTTATTTTTAAAAAATTTCAAATTTCACTGTTATATAAATTTCCTGTTCTCCCAATATTGTGGTAACCCTGAATAGTATTCATTCATACGATAACAATGTTTGCATTGAATTTTAAAGTTGTTAAATTGTTCATATATATATATATATATATATATATATATATATATATATCCAAAAAATGAATATTTTTGCTTTTAGAATGAAGTGAAACAATAAATGATTTGAAGAAATTTTAATATTTTGTTCTTAAAAAGGTACTAAAGGTTTAAGACCTGATTAGGTTGTTGAGAATTGCATATATTTGCAGTTATCGTTGTGGATGTGAAAACTTCATCCAAAGAGGGTTTTGTCGAATTTGGAAGATAAATTCAGAGCAGAGATAGTAGGCGTTAAGGAGATGGATAATTATAAGAAAAACGTAGGGTCGCGGTTGGCATTTATTCGGTGAAAATCGCAAAAACGGGCGTCCAGAAGACAATAAGCTTGGGAAGAGAACGGCGCTATGAATGCAGGATTAGGGACAAGGCAGTCGAGAAGAAACCTTCTGGTATGTAAATGTTCCATGGATCAAAAAGTTTTGGGTAATGAAAAGGCCTAGAAAATTAACTATTACATGCGCTATGGTAAAGTAATTAGGTCAGGAGTAAATTTTCAAAAAGCAGATTATTCGGAAATTTTTTTTTTATTTAAGCAGAATTTTTTTAATTACACCTTAGCACATGTTGTATAGAAGGAAATAACAAAAAATTAGATATCGATACCTGCTGGGGGGGGTGCTCCTTTTCTTTTTTCTAAAAAATTCAGTCTTGCACATGAGTATAGTCTAAAAGGCCAATCAATACTTTTTTATCAGTCAGAATTCACAGAACAAGGAAAAATTGGTATGCGAATACAAAGTTTATATTTTAATCTACGATTTCAAATAGTATCATAATCTGGTCTAAAATTACATCTGTAAAAAAGAAAATTATTTTGTAGCAACTCATTCTCAGGAAAACAAATAAAAGTGTCCGAAAATGTAACAGTTACCTTAAAATGGAAGCTTTAAATGAGGGAAGTAATTCTAATTGACAGTAAAGTATTTTGTCGGGGGAAAAAATAGGTATTTTTTACCGAACTTCTTATTTAGCAAAGTCTTATTTTTCAAAATAATAATAATAATAATACAAATGTCGGTCTGAAATCTTTGTTGGTTGTTTCCTTTTATGTAACGCATACAAATTTTTGCTCAATTTTTAAAAAAAAAGAGTCTAGGTTTGTGCTTTTTTAAATTTTACTCCTCACCGAATGAAGTCACCGTAATGTTTGACAGTACATTTTAGGTCTTCTGAATACCTACAATATTGCCTTTCAGATGGTTCCTTCTTGATTAATATGTTTCCATGTAGATGTGAAAAATGAAGTCAGATGCTGATCGGCCGTCTGATAATCCCGTAGGAAATTTTCGAACTGAAGTTCGTTAGCGACAGAACTAACTGCGCAATAGAGGATAATTCTGCTAGACTTTTTAGTACTGTGTGTGTGTTTTGTTCGTTAGCGTGTTTAATGTTTGAATATATGTTAGAAATTTGTAAAATGATTTTCGGTCATCATGATTGCCTATTCACTGTGCCCAATAATGAAAGCTTGATTAACGGTGTTTCAATTTCTGCTCGTTAGACAACATATCTGAGTGCCAACTGAGAGGCCTGTTTTGCTTCAACAACTTAAGTTGATTTCTCATAAATATTTTTTCCTCATCAAAGTACCCTTCGACTGGACCAGAAGACTGAAAACGCTTAAAGGAAAATTATATCCTAATATGGAAGGATTTAAATAAGAGTAAAAAAATAATAAGTAAAAATTAAAGTAATAAATATAATGCATAAAAGTAAGTAATTTAATTATAATGTAGATGGCAACTGAAGAGGAAGGATACTGCAACAATTTTTCAATATGTGTGTTTGAGCTGCCTCTATTCAAAACAATTTATTGCTTGTTCGTGAATACGAATTCTAATATTGTTTTCAGCTGTGGCAACTGCTCCCTCCCATCGTGGAAAAATTGAAACTTTCGGGGGTAAAATTCCTAGCTGTTTTTAAAGGAAGGCGTGTGTCAAAGAATCTGATAACTTAAATGTAATTCTTAAGTTCTTACTTGATAAACAATCGGAATAAGCGAATTTCGCTTGGAATCGAATGCAATGGTAAATTCGATAGAAAGTCAATGTCAAATTCAATAATCAATCAAAAATAAGAAAATCCGAAATGCGTTAGTAAAAACAGAGAAATCGTTATAGTTCCAATCCATTGATTTGCTGATTCTCAAAAAAAAAATGTAAGCTATTCAATTAATAATACTCGCCGTTATTATTCAAAGTGAAAATTTTATTAATGAGAACTTCACAATATATACTATTAATAAATAACTCTTCAACAATGATTGTCTTTTTTACAAAATGCTTCCTGTGAAAGAATCATACACGCAAGAGTTTAAAAACACTTGACGATGGAAATTTCTTCAATGACTAAAAGTTCGAACACATGGCGATACAAAAAAAGGAGAAAAAAAAAACGACAATCCAATGAGTTGCGATCAGCTTTTCTCACCTGCAAAGAAAAATAGAAATTTTGAATTTAGATAAATCAAAGAACGAATTAATAAATATTTTAAACGTTATAGAAATTTAAATGTGTTTAACAGATTTTTTTAACATTGCTAGCAAATACTATGGAAATTTTGAGTGAATATTGCATAAAAGCTCATTAATCGGTTGCTTTTATCATTTTCTGATTTTGAAAATTTTCCACGTTTCAGACTTCAAAATTTAAAAAAAAAAAAAAAAAAAAAACAATTTTTAGACTTATTTCCGCCGCCCCCCCGTTTCTGTGGAGCAAGATAAGCACAAAAATGTTGAAAGAGAGTCGAGGCTTGAGAAAATTTTATACCGAATACATAGATTTCTATCGCATTTGAACGAAATTCATCCATAGGAAGTGCATCTGCTCAAATACTAATGAACACAAAATGCAAAAAACTGGATGAATAAAATTTGGAATCTACAGTGTAGATTTGTATCAGATTTTTAAATAAGTCTATCAACGGGCGCTTTATATATCTATTTTGTAAACATGATAATAAAAACGGAACTACTTGGATAAGTAAAATTTGGCATGTGATCCTGAATCGTGGAATCTGCAGTTCATTTTGGTTTCAATTAATGACAGATTATACAAAATGCACGCTCGTTTTTCGTCATTACAAACCATACAGTTTTCATATACATAAAAAGAAATCTGAGAACTCCATGGTCTTGTCCAAGGTTCTCAGTTTGCATACAAGGGGATGAGAAATGTCTGCGAGGAAGTTTCAGGATAATTATTCTGTATTCATTCCTCAAATCGCTATTTAAAAATACATTAATTGTTATAGCTTTTCTGTTACATTTCTAAAGAATGTTATACACATTTCAAGACTTTATTCAAGACCGACTCGAGTGCCTTTACTGATAGCAGGACATCGCCTGCACGACTCTCCTGGGCTCGTGAGCATATCGACTGGTCCCTGGACCAGTGGAAAACCGTGGCGTGGTCAGATGAGTCACGATTTCAGTTTTTACGAGCTGATGGTCGAGTGTGGTGCAGACCCCACGAAGCCATGGACCCAAACTGTCAGCAAGGCACTGTTCAAGCTGGTGGTGGCTGCATAATGGTGTGGGCTGTTTTTACATGGCGTGAACTCTGCCCTCTGGTGCAACTGAACCGGTCATTGACTGGAAATTGTTATGTTCAGCTGCTTGCAGATCACTTGCAGCCATTCATGGACTTTACGTACCCACACAACAATGGGATTTTTATGGATGACAATGCGCCATCCTGTTCGCGATTGGTTTGAAGAACATTCTGGACAATGCCAGCGCATGATCTGGTCACCTAGATCGCCCGATATGAACCCCATCGAGCATTTATGGGACATCATCGAAAGGTCCGTTCGTGCCCAAACTCCTGCACCATCCACACTTTCGCAATTATGGACGTGTATACAGACAGCATGGCTCAATATTCCTGCAGAGAACTTCCAACGACTTGTGGACTGCATGACGCGTCGAGTTGTTGCACTTCGCCGGGCAAAAGGAGGACCGACACGATATTAAGAGTCATCCCATGACTTTTGTCACTTCAGTGTGTGTGTGTGTATATATATATATATATATATATATATATATATATATAGCTCGAGGTTGATAAACGGTGGCAATACACTATTAAGGAAGCTATTTTAAGTAGCTCATCATTAAAACTGCGAGAACTTTATAAAGTTATCTTGGTATTTTGTCATCCCTCTGATCCAATGACTTGCAGTTAAGGCGTGTCCGCTTCCGTAGAAGCTAACACCTGTCGTGGATGGAATAGTCAATTTTGTGTTGCTCTTCAGTAGCTGTCAGGGACTGTGTTGTCTCTCTGCTAAGCTGAGGTGGAATGACTCTGTTCTGCGGAGCAGAACAGTCTCCCCAAGGACAGGTGGTGGTGGGTGAGATCGGGGCCTCCGAGAACGAAGAGCGATAAGAGATAACGCTCTTTTCCGAAGCCCCGGTGAGATCAGCAGCCAATGGGAAGTCAGGATACTCTGGGTGGGTGCGTGGGGTTGTGTTTTCATGCAGAAGTGTAGCCAGACTATTTTTGCGTTAAAAGTTGAGAATAAACAATGGTTTGTTCAGAGCCAATCAAAAAGTAGGCTACCAAGGAAATTTGGGGAGCATGTCAGTGGGATGGAAGAAAGTTATATTTTACAGGAGAAGGATGTTCCTGTGTCTTAATTTTAGGATCAGGCTTATACTTTTATAGTTCCATTAAAGCATAGTTTTCATGGGAGTCTAAGTTATTGAAAAAAATTACAGCTATTTTCTCGATGGTTTGTTTAAAGGTGGGGTATTTTAAGGCGCGGTATAGGTTGCTTTACTGATCATTCTGATTATACTAGTTTGCTGACTTTCAATAATTTTAATATTGGATTTAGTGGCATGACCCCATACTTGGCACATCCCTCTGATCCACGAAGCCTTTGGTAAAAGTACAAAGACAGTTTTTCAGAAGATATCTGGTTTCGCATGAAAGACAACTGCAAGACTCCGCTCTTTCAACTAAGCACAAAGCGTACAACCAATGCTTGATTCTGATTGAAGACACTGGGTGGTCAGTGCTTAATGGATTATGGTTTACCTCAGTTTGAGCGATTTGAGACTCATTTGCAAAACAGAGAGTACATGCGAGAAACAAATTTTGATCTTGAAGATTTGAAGAAAAAAAGTATATAATGTTGAAGCCTCTATAACAGACCAGCGTATATCAACTGATCCTCAACAGCATCGAGGCTGGTACTGGCCCAATATTTTTCTTAGATTCACCTGGTGGCACTGGAAAAATATTTCTCTTAAATTTTTCTTCTTTCAAAGGTCAGAAGCAATAAAGACATTGCCTTGACAACTGCATTATCTGGAATAGCTGCAACGTTATTGGAGGGTGGAAAGATAGCTCCTTCTGCTTTTAGATTAGACTCTAAGAAATTCTGATGAAGTAATGGGTGAAGTAACTGTTCTACTAGCAGGGGATTTTCATAAAACATTACCGATTGTACCTAGAGGAACACGTGCAAATGGAGTTGAAGCATGCATCAAATCGTCGTATCTATGGCCTAAAGTGCAGAAACTTGGTTTGAGTAAGAATATGCGAGTTCATTTACATGGAGATGCGTCAGCAGAATTGCTTTCTAATCTTCTCCTTAAAATAGGAGACGGAACATATGCTGAATGTTCTGGCAAAATTATTATACCCCACGAACTCTCTACGGTAGTCACGGAGATTCCAGATCTCATCGCCAAGATTTATACTGATACTGCTGATATAAAAAATAAGCCAATTGAATAACCTAATAAGTATGTAATCGAAGCTACGATAATTACTGGATATGCTCAAGGAGATTTGGTTTTAATACCCTTCATTCCACTAATTTCGTCGGACTATTCTTTTGAATTTAGAAGATTACAGTTTCCTGTAAAAGTTTGCTTTGCAATAACCGTTAATAAGTCACAAGGACAGACATTAAAAGTAGCAGAGATCGATTTAAAAGAAGACTGTTTTTCGCACGGCCCATTTTATGAAGCTTGCTCCAGAGTCAGTTCATCAAGCAGCTTAATAATTTTAGCACCAGAAAAATAAGACAAAAAATGTTGTATACAAAGAAGTTCTAGTTTAAACATAGGCATAACAATAAAATGTGGATGGCCTGCGTTTGCAAAGAAAATCAGTACTTTAAAAGGATCGTTAAGGACAAGGGCATATATATATATAAGGAGTCCAGGGGCCTCGGGACCCTCCCAAAATTAGAAAAAAGTAAAGGTAATAAGTAATTATTATAGGGGATTTTCGTAAGTAGATGCACCAAGCACTGTTATCCCCTGTTAATTCCATTACCGCGTGTATATCTATATTAATAAAAATGCAACTCGAAATGCGTTGCTAAGCACAAAACTGGAGAACGGCTCGACCGATTCGGCTAATTTTTTAAAAATATTTTCGTTAAGACACGAGGATGGTTCTTATGGCGAGAAAAAATAGGGTTAATTCATGGGTCACGTGTCACGTACCAAACAAACCGATTCTGTTCAATTTTCACCCGTTCTGCGCATCTCGGGATGTCTGCCGATAACGTTGGTGAAAGCATTGCAGTCAGCTGTTGCAGTTGAATGTTACTCTAGACGAATAATTATAAAAAACTTTTCATATGTTTTAAAATTTAATATTGTGAATTATTTTCACCAAACTTTTGTAGTATTGTAATTTTATTTCTTATCCTAAAATTTCAATTAGTATTTTTAAGGCAGTTATTTTTTGTCTAATTAATTATCACTTTTTAATTTGTTTGCTACCCTTTTATT
>JAOUZG010014841.1:494515-512632 GCA_026289955.1 Argiope argentata | reverse complement strand
TCCATTTGTTTGTGGGTGTGATGTAGAGTTCAATGTGAGCAAAATTCCATTCTTATCACAGAATCTTTGAAATTCGTGTGAAGTGAAATAGGAGCCTCTATCTGATATTATACGATTCGGTAAGCCAAAATCTTCTATAAAATTTTCCACTGATTTAAGAACATTCTTAGGTTATGTGTCTCTAACAGGATAGATGCGTACAAATCTAGTCATATTCCTTATTTCTTTTGTTACTTGTTACAAAGGATCCAAGGTGATCAAGATGCACGGTAGCAAATGGCCTCCGGCCTGACGGAATAGGGTAAAGAAGACCTTGCTTCTTCCCACTTGGAACTTTGTTGACCAGACATTCGAAACACATTGATATATATCGACTAACATACCTCTTCATTGAAGGAAACCAATAAAGTTCCTTGATTTTTGACACTGTCTTATCTACAGCAAAATGTCCCATAAGGTCATGAAATTTCACAACTTTTCCTCATACTTTTTGGAATGACAAATAAAAGTTTTTCTCTCTTACCATCGTTTATAACACGAAATAGTCTGTGATTCATTAAAACATAATTATGAGCTTTTTGCTTTTCTTTTTTGCTTCTATCTTCAATACTCTTTTTGAGAATTAGTATAAGTTCCTTCAAAGCTTCATCTCCATACTGTATCGTGAGAATTTGATCTTCGACACTCATCGAAGATAAACTTCTAATTTATTTTCGATCAAGGAATCTAGTGTGTCTGAAGCATTTAAAACTGGAGCTCTACTAATTGCATCTGTGTGAGACATTTTAGTGCCAGGCTTATGGCGGATTTCAAAGTTAAATTCTTGAATGAGGAGACTACAACGAGCAATTTGAGGATTACTTGTTTTCTTTGCATTCATATAAACTAAAGCTTGGCAGTCGTGTCTACTATGAAACTAATGCCCAGTAAAAACTGTCGTAGTCATTCCGATGTCCACACAATTGCCATTAATTCTAACTTACTCGAATAATATTTATTTTCTGTTTGTGTAGTCTTTTTACTTACACAGTAAACTAAATGCCAATTATTGTCACTTTCTAGTTGAAACAACATGCCAGCTATACCATCCGTACATGCATCGGTATGCACTTCAGTTTTCGCTTCAGGATTGTAAAGAGCTAAAGTTGGTTCTCTTGTCAGCTGACTTTTTAGAGTTTCAATTGACTCTTCTTGAACTTTTTCCCATTTAAATACGCTATTCTTTTTCGTTAGTTCTGTCAAGTGTTTTGCTTTAATGGCATAATTTGGAATAAATCTTCTAAAGAAGCATGTTAAGCCGATGAATCTTCTTACGTCATGTATATTTTTAGGTTGAGGAAACTTATAAATAGATTCTACTTTTTTGGAACCCAGCCTAATTCCATTTTTGTTAATGATAAATCCTAAATACTCAACTTTCTTGTTTCCCAAATTCGCATTTAGGTAGTTTCAGGGTTAATTTTGCAAAACGTAATCCTTTGAATATTTTTACTAATTTTTCGATCATTTCTTCCCACGTTTTGGCTGGTATAAGTATGTCATCCAAATAGCACAATACATCCTTGTTACATAAAGGGCCCAATGCAAGATACATCAAACGTTGAAATTCTGCTGGAGCATTTGTTAAGCCGAAAATCATCCTTTCAAACTGCCCTGTTTCATCTGGTGTTATGAAAGCTGTCTTGAGCTTTGCATCCTCGTTTAAAAGTATTTGTAGATGTCCCTGTGCTAAGTCCAGGGTTGTAAAAAAACTGCATTCATGTAATTCTTTCCAATAAGTCGTCAATTTTAGGTAATGGACATTTATCTTTTTTTTGGTCTGATTATTAAGCCTTCTATAATCAATAATCAATCTGTTCTCTCCGGTCTTCTTTTTAACCAATATGACAGGACTTGCATAAGGTGAACGTGTATCTGAAACAATTCCATTTTCTCTCCATTCTTTTACAATTTCTTTAATAGCAGTTCTTTCTGGAGCATTCGTTTTATATGGTTTCATACATATGGGTTTTAACCCTTCAACTTCATTAATATCCATTTTTGTTAAATTGGTGCATCCAAGCTCTGAAATATTTAATGCAAAACAGTCTCTGTATTCGTTTAACAGTTGAACCAGTTCTTGCTTGCGTTCAATTTTAATACTTGAATCAATGTTGATCTCATTCAAGGTTATGGGAACTTTTTCCTTAAAATTGCTTAATTTTCTAGAGTAACTTACAGTTTTCCCTATAATTTCTGTATTTAAACATAACTCTACAATTTCAGCTCTTCCAACACATTGATTCTTGTAAAACTCAACATTTTGGTTTCCAATATTCCCCGAAGGGACAACTGTTTTTCCATTTTTCATTCCAATAAGCAATCAATGCCTTCGAAAGGATTTTCTATCATAATTAATCAATTGTCGACAGATTCTGCTTGACAATTGATTCGATTTACTGCATTCCTTTGGTTGCTTCAAGAGCTTTAAGGCAAACTCGATTTGTTTTTCATCAAATGGAAAATTACTAAATAGTTCATCTTCTCGATATCCAATGTGAAATATATTTCCTATTCTAGTGTAAGCAATATGAGGGAGATCAAGCCATGTTCGTCCGATGATAAGATCAACTGGCTGTGCATCATGGGGGACAACATATACACTTATGCCTTGGACTATCACATTATCAACTTCAATATCTGCTTCAATTTTTTCTATAGAGGTTACCACAGGTACCTTTTGATTTCCAAAACCGTATAATTCATTGACATCAGGTTCGAGTTTTAGGTTAAATTTCTCAACAACCGAAACTCTTAAATTCTCTGTGTCAATTAAAGCCTGTACTTCACAGCTGTTAAGTTTGGCTTTCTTCAAATATGAAATGCTCAGTTCTGAATTTTCGTCAACTTGTCTAAACAAAGCAAAACAATTTTTAGCTTTATGCCCAGCTTTATTACATTTTCGGCATATTATAACTGGTTTCGGTTGCGAGCAGTCCTTTGAAATAAGCCCAAAATTATTACAAGTGAAGCATTTGGGTTTACCTTTTTTCATTATGGGTAATACCGTACATTTTTGTCTTTTCTTTCATCGTTACAAATGGCTCATATTTAAAGTAGTTCCGTTTGTCGTAATTTCGATCCCTACGAGGTTTCTTATCTTTGAATGTTGATCTTAAGGTATCATAATCGTCTAGTTTTTCAGCTAAATCAGTCGGCGAGATAAATCTGGATCAATAATCAATAAAATGGTCTTTTAATTCTTGAGAAACTTTACGTTTTATCTTATCCATAATTACGAGGTCGCTCAGCTTCTCTAAACTATCTACTTCAACTCCGTTTATCCATTCGTTAAAAAAATTTCTTACCTCGTACGTAAAAATTTTCCATGTGTTTCCTGCATTCTTATTATGAGTAAAAAACTTTTGGCGAAATTTTTCTGGCGTTAACATGTATCACTTTAATAGGATCTTTTTAACTTCTTTAAAATCGTTGGCAATTTCATCCGCTTCTCTGGCGATTAATTGAACAACGTCATACGGCAACAAACCAAGTAAATGAGTAACTCATGCACTTTCTAACACATCAGCTTGTTTAGCTAAACGTTCAAACATAATTAAATATAAACTTATGTCTATGTCATTTTGGTCAGGATTTAATTTTTGTGTCAAATGATGAAGTTCTAACTTCGGCTTCTTCACCTGTGCAGCGCTGGCATCTTCATTGGCGACGGAACTGGTAAGCCTACTTTCGGCTTCTAGGCGTAATTTTTGCAGTTCAAATTCCCGCGCATTCTTACGTTCTTCTATTTCTTCTCTTCTTTTACGTTCTTCTATTTCCTTTCTTTCAATTATTATCATATTTAACCATTCCTTGGCGCATTCTTCGTCGTACTCTTTGCTCGCCAAATTTTTTTTTCAAATCGTTCATTTTATGACTGTCATTCACATCTTCTCCTAACTCTTCGGCTAATGTTTTTAAATTGCACTTCTTTGCTTTGGTGAAGATAGACATTTTCGTACAATTTAAATATATATATTCGATGAATATAACGTACTTTGAAAATTAAATTCTCACTTGGTCTTAACTTACTCACTTGAGCTAAGCCTAAGCAGCCATTTTCATACAAATTCTTTTTATCAATAATTTTTCAGATAAATCCCACTTCAGATTTCTGCCGGCAGCTCAAAACTGGCCTTAGAAATTAAATGAAATAATGACAGTTAATATAAAAAATAAGGTTTATTCAAGTTTCGAAAACGTACTCGTCAGTCATCAGTAGCGTACTCTAATAAGAATTCTAGTACATTATCTTTTAATAAATTAGAAATAGTAGTAGTAAGGAGAAATCCTAAAGCAACCGGTAAATCAACAAAAACTCAACCACGCTATCGAGGCCCCATGGTTGTCACAGAAATACTTCCTGGTGATACTTATAGAATCTCAGAACTAGAGGATAGAAATGACCGTTTTTACGCCACCACTGCTCATGTCAGTCAACTAAGATAACTCCAGTGCAAATTATGATGAAAACAACAATGATCCTAGTGACAGTGTATAAACCACTGAAGAAGTTTTGTGTAAAAAGGAGATTTAATTTTTATGTTTTATTGCTATTGTAATCTCTATTAAAATTTGATTCAATTGAGGACAATTGAAAAGTCAGGATGGTCGAATGTAAGCATATTTTATTTGCAGCCTTTTTTTAATATTGTGACAACAGCTTGATGTATTTTTGTTTACGTTGTAATTTTTAGAGTTCTTATTAGAGTACGCTACTCATGACTGACGAGTACATTTTCGAAACTTGAATAAACCTTTTTTTAAAAAATATTAATTAACTCTCATTATTTCATTTAATCTCTAAGGCAAATTTTGAGCAGCCAACATGCTCGGTCCAACTTTTCGAAGAAACGGACTGCTATGTTTTTGACTGCTCCTTCGAAAGTGATCATAGGCCCATAGTTGTTTCATGGTCAAAACTTAGCATTGACACTAAATATCTTAAAACTGTTAAGTGGCATTTAATCATTCAAGAAATAAATGAAATTCTCGAACAGCTAAACAACCAACTATATCTATAGTTACTAGCAAAATTTCTCAATTTACTACTAAGCATACTTCGAGAAAAATTTTACCCGATGAAGACTACCCACCTTGGTGGAATGCTGCTTGTGACAACTTCAGCCGTCTCAAAAAATGCATGTGGAAAAAAGTATTGAGAAACATAACTATCCCAGATTGGGTTAAATATAAAAAATATAGAAGCAAGCTAAAATTTCATATTAAAAGAGCGAAAGAAAGATATTAGGAAAGCATGAGCACAATTTCTCAAAGTCCAAGAATGTTTTTTTAAATATTAAACAAGTTATCCAGTCATATTAACGCTGATATTAAAACAAATAGAATCATTTTCCATGGCAACAAATTTATTAGCAATTCAAAAAATCAAAGTAAACTTTTTGCAAAAAAAGTTTTCATCGCATAATTATGAACTGGAGCTTATTCCGATGGATTACAATAATTTTTAAATAGCAGTATCAAAATCTGGGAACTCAAAAGCGATACAAAAAAAACGAGAAACTCTACTCCAGGTGCAGATAACATACCGGCAGCTTGGTTCAAAAAACTTGATGATACTGCTCTTTGCAAAATTCTCGATATTTTTCAACAGCAATTAAATTTCTCCTTACTTCCAAACGATTGAAAACATGCTATCATAGTTCCAATCCCAAAACCAAACAAAGATCAAACAAAAATAACCTCATATAGACCAATAGCTTTAACTTCAGTTTTTTGTAAGATTTTCGAACGCATCTTAGCCTATCGTATTACTCAATTTGTAATTCGTTACAATAAAATAAACATAAACCAACATGGTTTTATTCCTTTCAGAGATGGCCAAACAGCAACATATAAAATCTATTTAGTAATATCTGAGGCAGATAAGATGAAATTTTTTTTTGTTGGTGTGATCTCAAAAGTGCGTATTACAGGCAAAATCACTAAATGGATACACAATTTTCTACAAGAAAGAACGTTTCAGATATGATGGCGAGATACCATTTCTGATACAAATCACCTTCATAAAGGCCTTCCTCAAGGAAGTGTGCTCTCTCCGATTCTTTTTGTCATTTTCATGAATAATATCTTTGAGACATCAGACACAAATGTCGACTGTTTAATTTTTGCTGATGATATTTTTGTTTATTGTTCTCATTCTTCAATGGATTATATTAAAACTAAATTGCAAAATACATTGGAAAGTATTTATAGATGGTGGTCTTATTATAAAATTACCATTAGTGCTGAAAAAAGTGCTATAATTAACCTCCCTAGAAAAGGCTCGATTTTACTTACGTATATAACATATTGCGGGTTTCCACTCACATGGAATGAATAGATAAAATATCTTGGAATTCCGTTTGCTAAAACTAATCAAAATGGCAAACTTTTAAAAAGTCTTAGAAATAAGATACTTAAAAAAATACAAGGTCTTAAAATATTAGGGTATATGAGACACGGCCCAAGAACAAAAAATTTAATCACAATCGTTAATAACAGCCATACTTAGTGTTTTCAAATTACAGCAGCTCTATCATTAACAAATTCTCTGAAACTCATCTCAAATCCTGTAATACAATCCAAACAATGGCATTGAGAATAGCCCTTGGCGTTCCCACCTGGTCCCCTAACACCGTTTTATTAAAACTTTCAGGGCAAGAAATTCTTTCAGAAAAAATTAAACGTCTTGCAATCCAATTTTTCATCAAACAAATGACTAATTTTCCTTTCTTTCCTTTAACCAACCAACAATTAACCGACAGTTCTGATGAATTAAATGTCCAATTGACTGAAAAGGATGAAGAAATGCTCAATGCTTCGTTTCAAAGTCTTAATTGTTCTTCGAATCATCTAATAAAAATACCAATTTTTCCCCATTCCAGCCACGATCTTTGTGAAATTTTTCTGAAGGATTTCAGTTTCCAAAACAGCTTCCCAGTTCTGTCATTGCAGCAAACTTCAACCAATGTATGCAGAAAACATTTCCGAATCATTTCATCATAGCCACTTATGGTTCAAAATCACAGTTTTTCACCTCAATTGCTGGTATTTCTAGTTTTCAAAAATTCATTCATCGAATTCGTGCCATTAACTTCATTTTTACAGTTGAAGTCTTAGCAATCTGCTACGCTCTGGGTGAACTGACAGTCCCAAATAATGATACACTAATTCTTTCTGACAGTTATTCTGCTTTGATCTCTCTTAAAAACATCAATTTCCATTCGCCTAAAATTATTCGATTAGCCTTAAAAAATTATACAAGAAAAGATTTGAACCAAAATATCTCTCTTCTATGGGTACCTGGTCACTCTGGTATTGCATGGAATGAAAAAGCAGACACTCTTGCAAAAGCAGTCAAGGAATGTACACCATTCAGAGAGTGAAACACCCCGGAGGATGTAGTTTCTAATCTGAGAAAGATCTCTACAAAATTCGCCTCAAATAATTATCAAAGGAGCAAATATCTAGCTTTGATCGGGGATTTCCAGGACATCAGCTCAATCACTAATTGGACTAGAAGTAGGATTCAAGATAAACGTATTGCACGAATGGTTTGTAAAATGATCATTACTTCAAGTCTTCTCCACAGATTCAGTCTCTCAGACAACCCCCTTAAGCATCCAATGTCACGAAGACAACATTTTCCAAATCTTGTTAAAATGCTCAAAATATGTAGTCTACAGAGACATGCACTGGAAAACACTCATCATCCAACAGCCGAACATTTCTTTGGCCTCTCTTCTGTCTCAAGCTCTCGCAAGCAAACAACATCTAAACATCTTTATTAAAACCCTCAAGTACTTTGATATCCTTTGACTGTAACATTTTCGCTCCTATGGGATAACAGCCTTTGTCGCTATATCCCTCAATGTTTATGTTCAAGTTCAACTTACTATTTATGCTTTTCAACTAAGCTTTATATGATCCTAGTTTTTTCATCTTTTAGGCCTTCGTTACTGCAGAAGTAAAAATCATGAATTAAGCAGGCTATTAGGCTTTAATGATTTAATCTTAACATATAAGCATTTATAATTTAAATAAAATAAATTATAAAATAGGAAAGAAAATAAATCATAAAATAAGCACAAAAATAATTTTAAAAAACATTATTTTAAAAATATTAAGAACAACAAAAGAAATTTAATCAATCCATTCTAATATATTTATGAACAATGCCATACATTTTAATTGAAAATCATGGAAAATATCCAGAGGTATTTAGATTAATTTAAAAATATTGCAAAAATTTCAGCACTTTTTAACAAGCAAGATATTTCTTGCATTATATATATATAAAAAAAGACAACAATAACAATTTTCTTAACAATTGACTTTGGGACTAATAATTTTATGATAATTTGTCTTTTCTTAAGGAAATAATGAATTTTAATTTTATTTTAAATAACAAATTTTAAAGAAATTAAAGTCTTCGAAAATAAAAATTTCTTTCATTAGAAATCAATTAAACAAAGAAAAGCGTTTCGCTAGAAGTAAGAAATTTTGTAAACAATAATAAATTTCATAAAAATAATTTTTGGAAATTACAATAAAAAATTGAATTTCTTTTCATTATTTTAAATTTTAAATTAATATTTTTTTAATCTTAAATTTTATAGAATTTTAAATATTTTCTCTTTAAATTCACAACCAAGTAACGTCAAATGTACAGAATAAGATTAATATATCGATTATTTAGATCTGAAATAAGTAAAATAATGTTTAATTAACTAATCAAAAGCACACACGTCTACAGAACTTAGAATATCAGGAAGTGAATGAAAAATCAATCACAAAATTCCATCTTTACAAACTTGAAACAAATTAACCCTCCAAGCAGTAATTATTCTGAGCATGACTACAAAAAAATTTATCTCTATTCATCGAAAGATTACTTTAAAAAATATCAACTTCACAAGGGAAAGCATTTGAAAAAGAAAGTAGCATTTTTCACTTCTCTTCCTTCCATTCCACAGGAGTTTAGCTACTTCAAAGGCAACCAAGGGGAAACTGGGTTGTAATATATCTGGCTATCTTATCTTACCGACTGACCACTTCCCTCCCCCACTAATTACTCCAACTTTTTTGTCTTTGTTTTTTGTACAGCAATATGTGGTTCCGAACTAAATTGAGATCCAAATTTGTTTCTTGAATAACCACCACATTTTGGAAAGGGGGAAAAAAAAACATTTTCTCTTAAAGGTCATAAATTTTAAAACTAAAATTTTTGTATAATTAAGTTGATTATTACATATCTTTTTCTATTTTGACCTTTTTACAAAAGACAATATACTGCAAGTTGTTTTTTCATTAAAAATATTATATAATCTATATTAATAAAAATGTATCTCGAAATGCGTTGCTAAGCGCAAAACTAGAGAACGGCTCGACCGATTCGGCTAATTTTTATTTTAATATTTTCGTTAAGACACAAGGATGGTTCTTATGGAGAGAAAAAATGAAAAAACCGAGAGGAAAATAGTTAAAACGACACTTTTATTACTTTCCCGCCAAAAATCTGCATTTCCTTCCCCCACATCAACTGAATAGGATAGCAGGAAATAATAAATTATGATTTGTTTGGAAAGAAATACAGTTGGTTTTCATTCATAGATAACGGGATGTTTAAAAAAGAAAGAAAATAGTTGCTTTTATTATTAGTCTGTATGGATATTTAATCTATGCCTGCTCAAAATAAAGTCTGGGCAGGGAAAAAAAAACAAAGCGAAAAAAAGGTTTGTAAAAAGAAAAGTAGTGAAGAAAAAAAGGAGAGAGAAAAAAAAGAAGGGTGTGTGTATGGCACCATTATTTCCTTTGTACGCGGCATTTTCCAAGCTGTTTTTAAACTTCCGCATCTTTTGAAAACCAATTGTCTTTATTTGTTTAGTGTGTTTACATTTATGAAAATTAGAATCTCCTTATTCTATAAAAATGTAGAATTTTAGACCTTTCCTTCCACCATTTAAGTAAAATATCAATTCCTGAACAATCATTGCACAGATAGAAAGAGAAAGATGAGTAGTACAATGAACAGAACATCTGAAGAAAATAATACTATAAATGAATTTTATGATTATCAAAATTTGTTTGGTTTAAAAATATTTTGATGAAAAACCTGTTATGAGACACAGCTATATAAAATATTATATGAAAATTTTAGCGAGCATTAATACTGGCGAACCGACTGGTCGCCAAGGGCGGCTCGTAAGGAATAAAAGTATTTAGAAGCATAAACTCGCTAAAATCATGCTCTACACTTTTTCTGCAAATAATATAAGAAATATTCAATGCAAATAAATATTTTTTTTTAAACACATATTAATTTTCAAAATTTGTGTCTCCTACACTTTTTTTTTTCTCTAGGGACTTAATTTAAGATATTTTTTTTACACTGAAAGGTGAAAATTTTTACATCTTAATTACAATTCCTCACCAATTCAGGTTATTGGCCTTTTATAGAGAAGTATAAGCCAAACTCATTCTTTGACAAACTTTTTAAATCTATATATCCAAGCTTTTGGAATAAAAACTTTAAAACATCGTTTAAGGGTGTTGCAACATTTAATTACAGTAAGGTCTTCCAATTTTGGGGTCAAACTTGAAAGGAATGTTTCAAAAGAATTTCAAAATGATGAAATCAAATTTTAGTGGGATAGGAAACAATATTAATTATATTTTGCCTAACACAGTTTTCATTCCTTATTTTATATTTAAAAGCCTAAGTCATCTAAATATTGCCATGAAAGAAAACAAAATACTTTTGCAAAAATAAGGAATTGCCCACTTGTTTTTTAAAAAGGATTTTGTCAATATCTATGTCTGTTTTGAATCAAAAGGGATCAAGCACTTTTAACACTGTTTAGTTTTTAAATCAAAAATTCCTTTTGGCAAGAAACATTTTTTGGCACTTTAATACAATCTATCTTAGAATCTATATTCTGTAAATATCAGAGTTAACAGATAGGTACATTTTTTAAAAACTATGAATGCCAGAAAGTGTAAGTATATGAATTGAATATTCAAAAAAAAAAAAAAATGATTTCCTATTTGCCATATTTTTCAAAGAAATAAAGGAGAAATAGGATGTAAGCTGAAATTCATGCTATTGGGAATGATAATAAAAACATGTTTATATCAACTAAACAGCCTTCATAATTGAGTGCCATTGTCCATGGCAAGTGCCATAAGTAACAAGAACAACAACACAGTTGATTATATACATTGATAAGCGACATTTGCCAAGGACATTTTCACAGATGCCTGTTTTCTATCAGATACTTTACTGTATATGCACAAATTTTTAAAATAACTTTTAATGAATGCCAGATTTTTCAAAATAAACTTTTTAAATGTTAGAAAAAGTGCGAAAATCAGTAATATCCTGAATGCAATAAAAAAAGAATGATATTATATATAAAATTATATGGTTTTAATGAAATTTCTTTTCTTTTCTTTTTTTTCCAGTTATTTAAACCAATGAAACAATAACAATTATAAATCACTATATTACACCATAAATAAATACAATGCTCTAAAAATTTTATGATGCATTCAAATTTCTTTATTCATGTTCTGTTTTAGAAAATTCATCCTCTCGTCCAACCTCCTTCATTGGAATTATAATTTAACAAATTTCATATTTAAATATTATACATATATATATATATATATACATATAAATTTAATATTTGAATCAGCTATCACATTTTTGCAAACATCTTAGAAAACTATTTTATTATGAAAACTATTTAATATTTTCTATTAAGCCTTTTATCTCTTTTTCTGTTAGATTAGTATCATTATGACTCAATTATTATAATGAGTAATTGTTATCAATAAAAAGAAAAATGAAATATTTTCTATGGATCAAAATTTCAATAAATTTAATTTAAATAAAAATGTAAGTTTTGAGACACTTTTCTGATATTGAACATTCACTGTGTAAGTAACTACAAGATAAATTTGGAAACTTTAGGATCAATTGTTTTATTAATAATTTTTCACCAATTTTTGATTCTTGCTATTCATAGAAAATATGTCAACTTAAAAACATTAAGATATTTAAATCAGGAATTCTTAAAAGAAATTTCTGCCTACACTTTGTTAACTATTGTAATATGTAAAAAAAAAAGTGATGTCTACAAGCAATACAAATATATTATGCAAGGCCATGCCTTTTTATCCTTCTTTATTTCATTCAAAATTGTGCTTAAAAAGTCATAATTTTTTTTTTCAGTTGTGATTACAAATAGCCTATTAACTCGTATATGTAATTAGTTATGGTATTACTATAAATCAATTTCCTTAAAAACCGATTAATTTATGATTTTTTTATTATTCCTGAGTGTTTCAGAATAAATAATTGTGCCCCAAGCATTATTAAAAAATAGAATTAATGTGATTGCTGTTCATTAAAAAAACCTAATAGATTTACATACAGAAAATATAAGAATAGAAAAAATATAGAACATTTATTATTTATTTTTCATAAAATATTATGGCACTACAAAGGAAAAAAATCGACATTTTCTTTTAAGATTTATTGGAAATGAATTTTTTCTCAAAAACAATTCTGAAAAAGCACTGATATTTCAATTTTTTTTATCTGACTAAGCCCATTTCTTAATTAATGAAGCAGTAATATCTTTCAATACCTTATTCAGCATTTGAAAAGAAAGGAAAAACTTGTGAATAGAGAAACTCTTGTCACCTTTATGTCAAAATATAAATATAGCAAAACTCTCTCGACATTTTAATAGATGCATATTTCTATCTTATGCAATGAAATTCCTACCCCATTATTAATTTTATGGACAAAGTAGTGTGTGTGTGTGTTTTGTTAATGTAAGAAAATTAATTCCATATGGAACTACCTACGATCTTTCTTGTCCATCACTATCGAAGAAGTCATTAGTGGTGGTGGTGGTGGTGAGGGGGGCGATAAAGGCAAAATAAGATGTTTTGCCGATTATGTGGGCAAAAACTGATGTAAGAATAAACCGTTTGTACCCATCCTGAAAATAACAAAAACAGCAAAATTAGAAGTTTCAGCCCATTTGAAAGTATATTTGATTTGCAGAAAAATTGCCTGCAACGCTTGGTGGGTTGACTGCCACATGACACACCTGTGTGTTATAGATAATATGTAATTTTACCAAACCATCTACCTAATTAGATGATCCCTATTTTACAACAGTTTAGAGGTAACAAAGGAGGGGTCTCTAATTAGATATATAATCAGAATATCAGCCTGAGTATTGGCAGCAAACATGTTAAATAAGATAAATTGACTTTACAATGCAGTGTAAATCAGATACCTTTTCATTATCATTTTTAAAAGTTTCTGTAGCATATGATACTAAGGCTTTTGGAGCCATTCCTATCAGCAGCTTGACGGCTCTGGCTTCACTGGAGCACATCACTTCTATGCTTAGCCAGTTTGGAATTTGGTCCTTGGCTGAACATAGAAAGTCCAAAACTAAGCCTTTTATGTCCTCAGGAGGCCCCAAATACGAAAGAAGAGACTGAAGCAAACAAAAGCACTAATATTTAAAATATATTTACACAATTCATATTAATTATATAAGACTCCACTAAAAATCATTGCACCAAGAAATATTTCCCTTTATTTTTATTATTATTACTGGAATCATAAGAGGTGCTATTTATTTTTCAGAGTAATTTTTCAAAGTTCATTGAACCACAGCTATAATACAGTACCTATTCAAAGAATGCCATTTTCATTAATCAATCTTTCTATTCTTTTGTATTATAACAGTCTGATGAATAACAATGGTTTTGAAATTATTTATTGAACTGATTCCTTTTTCTTTATCATCACATCATTGTTTTTATGAAAGTGGTATGAAACTGGTATGAAAAGTGGAATATGAAGATAATACATGCAAGATGGCAAAAAAAGTAACAGTATTTCAGAAAAAAATTACAGAGAATAAATTTGGGAAGGCAGAACAATTAAAATTTTAAAAAAGTAAAATAAAGGGTGTATCAATGAGATAATCACAATGTTAAAAAAAAGAAATAAAAATATTGTTACGTTTTTAGTGTAGCAGGTTCAGATTGAATGAACTTTACTTGAGGTCAGAACAAATTTATTTACAGCTATTTACAGGATAATTGATAAAGTAGAGCTTCAGATAAAAACAATCCAGAAGTCAACAGTCACTTACTCACAATAAAAACAGACTGCAAAACAGCTATTGTATAGCACAGCAACAGTAAATCGAAGCGAGCTCAATAATACAACGTTAGCAGCAAACGTAAACACAGCTCACTAATCCGCTAGTCTAGCGAGGCGCTTCTGTTCCGAGAAGTGGGATAAAATAACTAATTCACTCACTCCGGCTACTCGTCCCTCATATAGCCGGGGAAGCGCGTGCCCCGAATCACGCGAAACTTCCCAAAATAACGCGCGAGATCCAGCGGCTACTACACTATCCCTTTCACTAAACCAACCAAACTGGCGCGAAGCTCCTCGCCAAACGTCGCCCTTTTTGGCGAGTTACCGTGGCGCTCGCCAGTTTGTGACAATATCATACCTTGCTGAATATTTATGCTTTTTTAAATAATTTTTCCAACATTAAAATGAGATTCTTAAACAATTTTCATTAGTCAGAGCTCATAGTTCATCCCAAAACATAATCAATTCATTGGTTTCAAAAAAAAAAAAAGTGTGTTTTTTTAAAAATATTTTTTGAAGAGTATGCGAGTAATTTAATTCACTATGCATGGTGCTTCAAATCATTCATCTTACTTCCTTTATATTTTCGTTCACATAAACTTTCCAATGGCTCATTATTGCAAAAATTTCCTATATAAATACTTACTTCTAAAAATTACAGCATAATTAAAAATTTAATTTAATTTCTTACAAACATTTTTAAAATTATGATTTTTTTGATGATGGAATTCTTTTTTATTTGCAGAGTAAAAGAATATAACTTTGAAGTAAATATAGGATGGAAAAAATAGATGAAATGTTTTCCTTTTCAACATATTTCAATAAATACGTTTAAGCAAAATAATACACAAATTTAAAAATTTCAAAACAAATTTTCATAAAAAATACATTTAATACTTATCATTACCAGTACAAAACTTCAGCCTCTATAATTTACACATAGTTTTTTTTTCACTGCTTTTTGAGAAAACTTTTTAATCGCAAGCTTTTATAATCAGTATTTATCAGGCTTGTACAACTACAAATGCTGACAGCAAATTTGAATTTTTTTCAATATTATAACCAATTTCTAAATGAATAATTAGTTTGTTAATTACTCAATAGTATGATTGAGATAAAGAAATATCAAATATGTTGAGCTCTATATTTAATGAACTAATTAGTGCAAATGAGTGTCAGTTGTGATTCGTGCTATTGAATAAATCTTGATTTATGCTATTGAAAATATATTTAATATACTAGCCAGTTTTAATATCTGCAGTCAATATGTATAAAGTAAAATGAAAAATAAAAGATTCAATATGCATAATTTAAAAAATGAATTGCAGTTCCACATATATTGTAATTCACTGTAATATTAGATGCTGTAGGCGATCAGTTGGTTTGTTGGTCACCAAAATAAATTTCAATTCTCTTCTGCATAATATAATGTCCCTAATTTTATAAATAAAAATTTTTGAGCAATAAATTATGGATATTTAACTTATGTCACACAAGTACTCATCAGGCCACTTATTTTCTAATGGAACATCTTTCTATTATAAAACTATATCACTTTGCAATTCCTAATATAATTAAAAAGATAGCTTAATTTTTATTGAGATTTTAAATTCTTAAAAAGATCACCAAGTTTTCTCATTTTGGCTCACTAAATTAAATATGAATCATATTTAAGTAGCTCTAGATACAACAGCTACCAGCGCCAAAACACAATATCGCAGAAATTCATTTAACTTTTTTTATTAATAAAAATGTAAAATTTTTACCCACCATTCATAATAACTTTTTAATTATATAAAATCACAGGTAACATTTATTTTAAAGCAACAGTAAAAAAAATGAAGCTGTTGTAATTTTTTAATTAAATAAATCCATTACAAAACAAATAAATTAATTGTCAGGTGACTTTCTCTCTTTTTTTTCCCCAGAGAAAGCAAAATGTCACATAACTCAGTTGGCATACCTAATGCTTACAAATATTTGCCACCGATTATTAGTAAAGTCCAACTGAGAGTAACCAAAAGATATGAAAAATAATTATTATTTCTTAGATAAAGAAATAAAACAGCTACCTAAGTTTCCTATGAAAGTGGGATGAATAGTCTTTCAATATGATAAACACCTCAAACATTTTAGCAATTATATGGAAAAGCATTCTGCTATCCCTCTTTTATTTTACACAACCTTTCACATTTTATAAGTATTATAACTTTTTCTTCATATACAAATACCTCTGTAAGCTGAGGGTTTCTTGATATTTTACAATTTCAGGTAGATCCAAGTCAAAATAAACCTTATACCTTGAAAGAGAAAATTTCTAAATGCTTTAGTTGTGGTTTTAGTCAATTTCACTTTAAAAAGTAATACATCAAATGTGATTGAGCAAAATTTACCATACTTATGCTGAAATTCATACACACATAAATGAATGAGATAATGACATAAATCAATATATTTTTTAAAAAGGGTCCTCAGTGAAGTAATTCTTTCAAAAACAACTATTGTTTCATAAACTTTTTTTTTTATAAAATAGCCCTTATCATATTATATATATATATATATACATACTTCCGTGCCTTAGGAGCCGCTTATCGGAATCACCCCTTATAAAGATGCAATAAGCAATTAAAGATCACTTTTTTTACTAATTAAAATTTTCCATAAGGAAAAGGATTTGAAAGCTACGTAGAACTAATACAATTTTAAAATATGATTTGGCTTGAACACTAAAATATATATAATACTATATATATTTTTTGAATTACAAATATATAATCAAAATATTATATATTTGTAATTCAAAATATTGTCTATTTTTATTATTTAAAGTTGCGCAGTAAGTTCAATATATCAATTTTAAATATAAAACATTTCAAAAGTATTTATTGTAAAAACTACCTGTATTCTCAATAAATCTTCATTGCAATCCCAACAGCTACACAAGCTTGGATCAGAATCAACAGACTTTTTACTCTCTACTTTAGGAGACAACAAACATTTTTTTGTGATACCTCTACCTAGAAAAGAAGAGAAAATGTATTAAAGTGTAAGTTTTGCAATTTTTTGTTTAATACAGTTAAAAACAGTAAGATAAAGGGAATGATTTGGAATAAGATCTGAATCAAAGTAAAATTCATGCAAATTATTTTTTTCCACTAAATCGCAAAAAATTTACAAATAATCCATAAATAATAATCTAATTTTAAATTGAAATAGCATTTATTAGAATATTAACAAAAAAATATTTCATTTAATAAACCAGCCTTGCTTTAAATAAATTAAAAATTTTCACAACCTTTCACCCCCTTCAAAAGTTTGAGGTTTGTAGTCACTGCCTCAATTTTCAAACTTCCTTTTCGAGCAGCCATCAGAATTATTATTATTATTATTTGCTTTTAATTCTATGAGATTTTATTTTTTGATCCAAATATTTGCACAATTCCTTTTTTTCCTTTACACTCTTAATATCTGGTCAAGAATTTATCATACTTCAAATTATTAATTCCACTGTTTTTTAAATACTGTTCTTAACCTTTTTTTTCTTTTTTCAATGATTTGATATTTATGCTCCTCATATGCAGAAAGCTTTTTTTCCCCCTCATAAATAATATTTATTGATTGGAAATACTCTGTCAACAACACTGCTGCTATGAAAAAATATAATTGTTACTTTTAATACAGATAAAGCACTCTTGCAAGTAAAACCTATTGTTCAGTTATTTATACAAATTTCCTTGCCTTTTTTTTTCAGATTGATAAAATTGTGTGACCTTTTCCTGAATTTTCTGATTCTATTGCCACCTCATACCTGCATATTGGCTAAATGCTTAGCCCACAACACATATATATATATATAGCCCACAACACACACACAT
>JAOUZG010014841.1:483230-494415 GCA_026289955.1 Argiope argentata | reverse complement strand
ATATATATATATATATATATATATATATAAGTAGGAAAATTGATTTTTACAGTTTATTTTTCTATTGAAATAGAAAGAAAAATGTTTTGGAGTTATACATTTAAATCCTTATGATAATTTTATACATTTTGAATCCCTATCATATACAGTGGAGCAAACAATTGATGATACATGTTACTTTTACTTGATAAATTCAACTTTCAATCGAAATAACACATTAACTGGAAGTGAAAATGTGTTTTTATTTTCACATGTAACAAAAAGGTTAATTTACAGTAAAAATAACGAAAATCAACAAAAAATATCTAAAATTAAAAATTCCACAAGCATTTGAAATAAACATACACAGATCTTTACCTCAAAAAATTAAGGATACACCAATGAAATTTTTGTTTAACTACCACAAGATTTTTTTTCCAGCTTGCTACTATAATAGCCTAAGTTTGACCAATTTTATCTTAAACCTTTTCGACTGCTACTTTTGTCTTTTGAAGTTACTTATGTGAATTTAAAGTCACAATTTTAAATGGAAAATGGGTCCCTCGAGAGAGACCAGTGTTGATGTAAGAAAATTTATATTGAGGTGGTTTAAGAAAGGAAATTCTTATCATGAAATAGCTGAAATTGTTGGTAGAAGCTGCTGGTGTGTCCAGAAAATCATTGGAAGATTTAAAAACGATGGATTAATTGAAAATAAAAGTGGAAGAGGAAGGAAAAGTGTTCTGAGTGGTGAAGCCAAAAGGAAAATTTTGAAAGATATCAAGATTGATCCTAAACTAAGTGAAGTCAAACTAGCATCAGAAACTTCTTGAATAATGGGCAGAAGTGTAAGTGCTGAAACTGTGAGAAATGTGATTAGACATGCTGGATATAGCAGTCAAGTAGCTAGAAAGAAACCTTTCACATGCTAACGAAATCAGAAAAAGCATTATGAGTTTGCAAAAACTCATCAATTGAAGACAGATAAGTTTTGGAAAAAAGTTATATTTAGTGACGAAAGCAAATGCAACATTTTTGGAAGTGATGGCCATCGCACCGTTTGGAGAAAGCCGAACACTGCTGGATCCAAAAAATTTACATCCTACAGTTAAACATGGTGGTGGTTCAGTCATGGTTTGAGGTTGTATGGTTTCAAATGGGGTAGGAAATTTAGTTTTTATAGATAGCATAATGGATCATAAGCTTTATATAGATATATTCAACAACAATCTTAAAAAAAGTGCAAAAAATTGGGTTTAGATGGAAATTTTATTTTTCAGCAAGACAATTACCCCAAACATACGGCACCTAATGTCAAAATGTGGTGTCTTTTTCATTGTAAACAGCAATTGCACATCACCACAGTCCCCTGACATCAATGTCATAGAAAATTGGTGGGCCACACTCAAAACAGCGGCCCAAAAACACCAAATTAGGAACAAAGTCCATTTAAAGCAAGTGTTGCGAGAATGGGATAAAATATTTCCACATACCACCAAAAAATTGGTTGAATTGGTACCAAGACTTTTGGAGGTCATTATAAAAGCCAAAAGAAATGCAACCAAATATTGATACTGTGTTTGTATGTGATATGTCACACGAATTTCATTGGTGTATCTTTAATTTTTTGAGGTAAAGATTTGCCTATGTTTATTTCAAATACTTCTGAAATTTTTAATTTTAGATATTTTTTGTTGGTTTTCATAATTTTTACTGTAAATTAACCCTTTTGTTACATGCGAAAATAAAAACACGTTCGCACTTCTAGTTAATGTATTATTTCGATTGAAATTTGGATTTATCAAGTAAAAGTAATGTGTATCATCAATTGTTTATGTCAATGTACATGTAAATGTTTAAGAAAAATCTCAGCCTTCCCTTAAAAGAGAAAAACTGAGAAAATTACAAGAAAAATGTATACCTATAATGTATCAAACAATTGAATTTTTTCCAACTTGGTATTATTTTAAAATTTTGACCATTTTGCTGAATGTTAGGGAATTTCAAGCAAATCTCATATGTAAAATAGAATTCTTTTTTGTTCGTATTTTATACATTACCAAACCATAAATCTAATTTGGATAAAACTTTGCCAGTTTATTGCTTACAATTGCACAAAAATTAGAGACATAGTATAATTATCATATTTAATACATAAAAATGAATGCTTGCTTTTTCGTATTTTAGCGCAGATATACTGTTTATCTGATGGTGATAAAACTTTGCCAACTTATTGCTTTGAGCTTAGAAAATTCATGTTTTTCGCATAGTCAGTTATATGTTGGTTGTTCACAAGTTGCACAACCAAGAAATATGTTTTTTTTCGGAAGACAGAAAAACAAAATATATATATATATTATCTACCCTAAAGTATATTTTAATAATAAAGTTTAAGAAAAGAAGAAATATTATTTATACACTTCTTTATATATCATTCAGTTTCAATGGAAATATTCATTGTCGACAAGGCAATAAATATCACTCTTTCTATCATTCCTAATTACATAAGATAGCTATTTTAAACAATATTTCCAAAATTAATTCTTCTGTGGCAGCAATGCACTGGGTACTTGCCTAATTAAAAGATAAAAAGATGCTAAAAGAAAATATAAGCAAAGTCCATTCCACGCTGTCCACTTGATGAATTTAGTATATGACTAGCATTCATAATGTTTAAAAATAAACAACAGAAATGCTTTAAGAAAATATTATCAATGATGTCAAACATTTCAAAATTCTCCAAAAAGTGGAAAAAAACTAATTATTGTAAAATACTTATTTCATGCAACAATATTTTACAGAATTATAATAACTGAATCATATTTTGCATCCAGTTTAAAGTAGTTTTGAATATTATTACTCAATATTCATTTTTACATAATATGTGGTATGATCGACTTGCCATTGTATATAAAAATTTGGGATTAAAATTGGATGTGATCAGTTTCTACAGTTCACATTAAAGAAATTCCATGCAAAGAAAGGTTTTCATGGAATAAATGACTGGTGGTCACAGCAGAGTGATCATCATAACCAGTGGTCATCAGAATGAAATTCTTGCATTCTGTTACTTCGAGATTTAATGGCAATTACGACAATAGCCTCACTCTATTGAAAGAGAAAAAGCCCTCAAGGATGTCGCTTCTTGGAATCGAAAGTTATTACATTCATGCTTCTTGTGTGTAATTGGAATGATGGTTCATGATCTTCTAATGTATGCCAAGTTTACTATGTGAATGATTACATGCTATTAAATTAAGTGAAATAATTTTGCAACCTCTAATAACAAATCTTAAGTATGGTGAATGTTTATACAATTCATGTTCTAAAGGGTTAAGAGTTTAAACACTCTTAAGCCTTCAATAGAAAAAATTGGATATTTTTGATGTTAAAGAAAAAATGTCTATTGAAATACTTTTATCTGTTTTTGTTTCGTTTGATTTGGTTTCAAAATGTTTAATTTTTTTTATCTCTATTGCATTGATTTGTTAAAACTTCACTGAATTCAAAACTAAATTTTAATTAAAGTATTGGTAAAATTTAAATGGTAACTCTTGATTTTTCATAAGTTTCTGTATAAAATTTTTAATGAAAACAAAAGTAAAATCAGACAACATCTGGATCCAATCTGCCTTGGGCTGGCATAGATGCTTTTTTTCTCTTTTTCTTTTGGTAATAAATAGTTACATATGATTTAAGTGGAACCTTTTCCTGATATATTTATTGCTAGTTGCAGATGTTATTAAGTGGTAATTTTGAATACATCAGTGTATTTATATTTAATTTTTAATGTTATGCTTAAAGGGTTAATTTTTTTTCTTGTTCTTTATGAGATTAAGAATGCAATAATTTATTTTGAATGTATCACTAAAATTCTTTACTGGTTAGATGTAATACATCTATCTCTTAAGCTATAATATACTTCTGTTGGTATTAAAAATATAAGTTAAACCTTTATCATTTATTTAAAAAAAAACGCTTGGTTATTCATAATAGATTTTTTTTCTTTTTGAATTTAGGTATATAAATTAAGTTTATCCTTATTTTATTCATTTATTTAGCAAACACATTATCTTTCTTTCAAGTATTTTATCTAATTTATATTTAAATTATTGTAAGACAATTTAGCATTAGGTTTAGCTTGAAAGATGTCTTTCTTAAATAAATATAAAAAGACAGACTTAACTGCCTAGCACACGATTTTGGTGAGTCATCAAACAAAACAAGGTCTAAAGTAGCTTTGAAAGAATTAATTTTAGCTAGTAAGCATTATAAAGAGGAAGAAGTAAAAGATTATTTAGAAGTTATCATAGCTAAAAGGTTAGAAAAAAAAAAGGGAACAGAAAGAGAATTTCAGTTACAGGCACAAAAGGAAAGGGAAAAATTTCACTTGAAAAATTTCATCTAGAAGTAGAATTATCCAAGAGCAATCTGAATGGTGTTCAAAATAGTGATCAAACCATGCAAGTAAAATCATTAGCTGAAATAGTTAGGATGGTTAGACTTTTAACCATTAAACTTCCAAGTAGGTCAGATGGATGGGATTATTTCTTTTCAAGTTTAGAAAAGGTCTTTGTAAATGAAAATATCAGTGATGTATTTAAACTAAAAGTGTTGCTTTGTTTATTAGGTATAAAGTATCTAATTTGTTAGTCAATATAGAAGAAAAGTAATTAAAATATTATGAATCTTTGAGAAAAATAGTTTAACAGGGATATGAACCTTCTCCCAAAATGCGCCTAGAAATTTTTCACAAAGCAAAACATAGCCACGATAAAATGTTTTCCCAATTTGCTTCTAGCTTAATATCAATGTGGGTGTATTATTGTAATTTAAGGGTGGAAATGATTTTGAAGTGGTAAATAAATTCATTGTAGCGGACAACATATTCCAAACACTAGATTCTGAAACGGCAACCCATATAGGTGTGCTTCAGGGAAAAAGTTGGTTTAAACCAAAAGAATTAGGTACGCATTGTGAGGTATTCTATGCATCCAAGGGTAAATCTTATAATGGGTCAGTTAGAGCCAAATGGAATGATTATGATAAAAAGGGTATTCAGGGCAATTGGGAAAAACAACAGCTTAATAAGTAAAAAGACCAATAATAATAATATTTATCCTATGAAAAATTTTGAAAAATCAATATTTACAGAAGTTTGAAAGTTAACTTGTTACACTTTTGCTTCCGATAAACACTTTGGGCAAGAATGGCCCCATATTAAGGGATTAGACTATAAAAAGATTAAAGTGAATAATGTTTAGGCTGAAGAGGCAGAATCAGAATCAAAAAGAGAAGCAGTAGCTGCTAGGGTAGATTTACTTGGCAAACTGAATTAGAAAAAAGAATTAAGTTTAAAGTAAAATTCAAAATCAAAAAAATACAATGAATCCAGTCTGAAGACTTTTTCAAGGGTTAGGTTTTGTGTGTGCGTGTATGTGTGTGTGAGTGAGAGAGGGGTCCGACATATTGTCAAAAAATTGACCCTTCATGGCCCCAAACCCCCAAGAAAATGAGGTTTTAGAGATAAATTAATATCAAAAATATACAAGAACAAACATAAATCTAAATAGATTACACAAAAAGTTTAAATCAAACAAAACACCATAAAATCTAAAACTAAATCGTCAAAATATACAAGCATTAAAAGCACACAAAAAAACAGACAAAAAATTTTTTAAAAAAGTTTTTAAAAAAAATCTAAATAGAGTTAGAGGGAAAAACAAATTCTACCACAAAAAACAAATCACAATAATTAGAAAAAGAAATCGAAACAGGCATCAAAATTAAGAACAACTCCAAAAGGTTTGAAGCTTGACAACCTATCAGTTTATTTTCCCATCTTCAAACCAACATTAATTTCCCCGCGTTTGAAGCCGTATGCTTGGACAGAAAATACTGCCTTTATGACTACTTGAAGGATTAGTACAAATTTTGTACAATCATTACAAAAAATAATTGGACATAATTATGTAACTTTAATATTTAAGAAAACTACGTTTTCAATGGAATTAAAATATATAAAAACAATTAAGGGGAATTCCAATGGCTTTTTCAAGTGCTTTGGACAATATATTCCACATTATTACAAGAAAAAAATAATCAAAGACAACTTAATAAATGGTTATAGATATATAGATTATTTACTTTTGTTAAACTTGTTTGTTTAACTTAAAACTTAACTTAAACTTAATTGTTACCCAAAAGATCTAATTTTAACTGAAACAAACAATAATCAGCTTCAGCTTTGGCAACCCTTCTCACCTTATATAGCAACCCTTCGAACACGGAGAAAGAACAGTTGAGCAAGGGTGAAAAGAGATTAATCTGAGCTTGAGATTGAAAAGACGAAAGATTATAAGATAATTTTTTGGTACTTTATTTTTGCTTTATGTGTGTGCTGTGTACCGTATCTACATGTAAATAAAAATTTGGGACTAAAATTGGATCTAATCACTATCTCTACCACGCACATTAAAGAAATCCCACACAAAAAGTGGTTTTTACAAAATATATTGCCTACTTTATAGAATCTGCTTTGCCAATAATCATTTGAGTTAAGAAAAGGAAAAGGAAGATAGTAGAGCAAAAATGGAAATATATCAGTATCTTTAATAGTAACTTTTATTTTAAAAAAAACTTTGCTATTCTTCCAGAATTCTTAATTTTAAAAATTTGTTTTACTGTTCTTATGTTTGATATTTGATCAGATTTCTTATTATACCAGCTAGAAATTTTTTTTGATTAAATATAGGAAAGTTATTAATACAGTGAAAACACTGATACCTTATATATACAGAAAATACATATATACATATATATATACACAGTGTTTTCATTGTATATGTATGTATGTATGTATGTATGCAATCACTGAAAAAATGATATTTTGAATTTTAAAATAACGTAAAAATCAATTTTATATTAATATTGTTGAAAGCTATAGCAAGAAAGACAAAATTTTTTGGGTTTTTAATTTAAAAAAAAAAAACAGTTTTCAGCTGCATATTTCCAGCCTCCAAAACAAATATGTGCCAAGATAAGTAGCTTTATATCAAACAGTCTGTTCTGCAGAGTTGCCTTACAAACACATTCACCCTTCTTTTAAGTAAAAATAAAAGAAGTGGCTTTTGTATTCAAAAATAATTTCACTTTCACACAAAAAATTCTAAGCTAAACTACAATTCTAGCAAAAAACATTTATATATTTTAAATAATAGTCTACATTCTGATATGAAAAATTACTATAAATATTGCTAAATCTTATAGTAAGACAACATATTTTGTTAGGAGCTGCATTAGGAAATTATTTATATACATCCATTAATTAAATGTCATAAAATTTTAAAAAGCAATTTTTTCCCTCAAATTGACAATTAGATACTAATATTTGTCTGTCATCTAATTTAATTATATCAATCATTCCATTAATTATTCAAAACATTAATAATTATGTTCAAAAATAACATATTGTCATTATATATACAAAAGTACATAAAATTTCAAAACTTTCCATCATCAGGCAATGAATGGAAAATTGATAACAAAATTCCAAAAATTAATCAAGTCAAGTTATATCAAAGTCTGTAATTAAACATAATTAGCATGCTCACCATTAAAAGGAGGCATTTCATTCAACCAAGTGGCCCTGGATCCAAAAAATAAAGTAAAGGAACTCATCTAGAAGAAAAATCATGAATTATTTTCAGAAATTAGGAAATTTTAGATAAACTATAAATAACACCTTTAATAATCGTAAATGTAATTTAAAATATTCAGTTTTTGATGTAACTTTCTAAAACTCATGATGAAAACCACAGTAAAAGCTTTTATTACCTTTTCCTTTTTATAATTTAACCACATATGTATACTACTATTATAAATGTGAAACTTTGGATGGAAGGATGGATGATGTGAGTCAACCACGCCAGAACAGTTGAACGAAATTGGATAAAATTTAGCACAGAGATAGATAGTCTACAGAAGAACATATTCTAATATTATTCCGGTTAATAGAGTGGTTAATTTTTTATTAATTAAAAACTAACTTTCCCACCAAAAATCTTTTCCATCGTTAAATGAGAAAGACTTCGATTTGTTTCGGTTTGTTTTATTTTTTTCGCACTCGAATGGGGTTAGGCTCAACGTATTTCAAACAATTCTGTTTACTTTCTTTAGTGTTAGATGAATTGAAAACCAAACATTGTTAATTAACCGATCTTTTCGATTCATTATGAAATACTTTTGAATTAAAATAAATCATAATATTGGAAATTAAAAATTTCTAATCTGTGTGGCAAAACATATGCAGAAAAATCATGTATTGTGTTGTCTCAATTGGCGCTGAAATTCATGCAAACTCATTGCTGTTTTGTTTTGTTTCAGAGCAATTATTTTATTCTGAATAAAATCGTTTGTTTACGAATTTCACCAGAACAGAAAATAAAAATAAAAAATCTGAAAACATCTGCTTGACCTTTTCGAATCGTTTGTCTTTATAGCACCATTTTTCGTTTTAATATTATCTTACCCACAGAGAAAGATATCATATCCTTCTCTGTGATCTTACCATTATAATGGAATTCTTTGTGATTTATTGGTCTTTTCGTGGATTTTCCGGCAGAAAGAAGTTTTCATCACTGAAAAGTTCAGATGTTTTTTATAGAAATTATTAAATTGTTTCCTGCTCATAATAAAAATTAGCTAATTAGAGTAATTATTCTTTCCTATTTCTTATTAAGAAAAGTACCAGTCTGAAGTAGTGAAGTTAGTTTAAAAAATGTAATTTTTTTTCTTATGCTGTTCTTGTGTTAAAAAATTCGATATTTCCTGTTCATTTCCCTTGATTTTTTCCCTCTGTGCATATTCCTTTTCCTTACCTTCATTATTTTCGATTAAATTTTTTGTAGTGTATTCTATATTATTGCATTTATTGATTTATTTCCCTATATTTCTGTTAATTTGCTGCAACGTTCATCGAAACCTTATGATTTGGAAATGCTATTGCTGCTGTTCATCCCACATTCGGCCATTTCACTAAAATTTGGAGTTTAATTTTTATTTATTTATTTATTTTGAAAAATGAATGTAAATCAAAGCTGCTTAGTTGTTCGTTTTTGTAATTAAAAGGTATTTGTGTTAGCTATATATTTTTCATATGTGTTAGCTATATTTTTTTCATATATGTGTTAGCTATATATTTTTCATAATTTCTTTAGCGATTATTCGTTTGTGCCCGGCAAACGGAAAAGTACCCTTATAGTTTTAAGTACATAGCTTTTAAGTAATTTTCTCCCCATGCTAACGAGGTTAGATATAACATGTTTTCAACCAGTTATTTCAAAAAATTCTGTTTGTTTTCGTAGTGTTTGATTTGTAGAGAAATTTTGGATGTTATGCACACATATTAGAGAACTAGCCGCCTTTGGCGACCAGTCGGTTCACCAATATTAATGCCGACTAAAGGATTAAATTATTTTTATATATAACTTGGTCTCATAATAAATTTTTCAGCAAAAAACTTTTAAGCTTCAAATTTCGATAGTCATGTAACTCACTTATACTATTATGTAGGCCTTAAACAGTCCTATCTTTGAAGTCTGCATCTCTCTCTGATTTTCTATCAGTGCACGTAAAATTCACTTTTAAATTAAATTGAAAATGATGAAACTTCAATTAATACAACGACCTCTTTACTCAATCTAAGCATGTCTTTAAATAAAACTAAGAACTGAAAGCAGAATAGTCCGAAATTGAATATTTATGTTCAATACAGAAATTGAAACATTATAATTTTTTTTTATAATTAATAAGATCTCAAGGAATTTTTCAGCAAAAATTTCACAGGTTAATTGAAAACTTCAGTTTTTAATTTTATTTTTAGATGTATATAAATGCTCTCAATAATATTTTTTTAGGTTTATAAATACATTTCAAAAAATTATGGTTTAAATTCCTTTGGTCTTATAGATTCATATTTGTAAAATGACATTTTTATATGTTTAATTTGGAATGATATTTGATTTATTTTTTCTCGTGAGAGAACACGATATTCTTTTGGTAGAAAATTTTGATGTCTCTGAAATATGCGGGTGAAAATAGTTTTATATGCTTTTACAAATTTTGCATTGTTAATTATTACGTATGCTTGTTTGAAAAAAGATGCGTTTTTATTTCGCATGATTCATTAAAATGCGGAGAAAAATTACAATCACGAAGGTGAATTCTTTGATTTGCACAAAATATCTTCTTCACATTGCTTTTTGTTCTTCGTTTCTTTGAAATGACGTCATTTTAAAAGTTCGTTTAAGATTTCTTGCTTTTAAATAATTAATCTCGCTCTTAGAAGATTATCGTTTGGTGCTTTTCTAAAAATTCTTTTTCAGTTTTAACTGTCGCAGTTTTGTAATATATTTTTATTTTGTATTTTTATTTATTTTAATTCTTTAATTGAATTCTTAAATTTAATATTTTAATTAATTAAAATTTTAATTAGAAATTCAAAAAAAGGGCTCCGAGGTGCACATTCCCGGCACCCAAGGTATACATATACCAAATTTGGTAGCTGTAGGTCGAACGGTCTGGCCTGTACATCGCCAACAGACACACACACATTGTGCTTTATTATAAGTAAAGATTAAGTCAGTTAAATCATTTGGAATAACATCGACTCTACGAAACAATTTTTATTAACAGAAACAAAGTAAACATTAATTTTTAAAAGCAATTTTCGGTTGCCAACTCGGAAAAACATATAAGTAAAAATATTTAGATACATCATAAAAAATGCGGAAATACAGTGAGTCAGCGAGGATAATCTTTTTAACAACACAATAATCTTGCATTTCTGCAGATGCACGTGATACAAAAAATAATACTTCAGCGATCAGAATTTAGGCACCACAGATTCATTTAAAATTAATTATTGTTATTTTAATAGATCTATCGATTCCTTCAGAAGTATGTTTGAATAAAATTAAAAATTTCTCATCTGCATTTGTTACCTCAACTGGTGTTTAAAATTCACGTCTCATGCATACGGTTTGCTAACATTTTACATTATGATTAAACTGTCAGTTCTCAAATATACATATCAAAATTTGAACATTATGAAGTTGTGGGTAAAAGCTTATATATATATATATATATATATATATATATGTGTGTGTGTGTGTGTGTGTGTGTGTGTGTGTGTGTGTGTGTGTGT
>JAOUZG010014841.1:458098-483220 GCA_026289955.1 Argiope argentata | reverse complement strand
TGTGTGTGTGTGTGTGTGTGTGTGTGTGTGTGTGTGTGTGTGTGTGTAAGATATCAATATGTAGGACGCGATTCAAAGCGAGAATTGTAAAAAGTTAGATCATTTCTAATAGGATGACAATTTTAATTAATACAACATACCAGAACACCACCATCTATTGAGCTTTCGTAGTACAAACAAAATTAATATACAGGGAGAGGTTTATTAATCTCCTTTTGATAAAGAAATTTTGCGTTTTCGCGCTTCCAAAATATGCAGTAAAATGCATCAGTCACATAATGCACTTCTTTTGTTTTAGATATCTAACGTCCTCCCAGATGGACTCTTCATCCTTCGTTTGCATTATTTTAATCTTAATTTTGAAACTGAACCCATAAATATTAAAAAGCTCCAAGGCACCTCACTACTAAAGCTCCCAGTATCTGAAAAGTAACATTTTTTTGGAAGATTTGGCTAAAAAATATAATTTTTCTTCACAAAAAAAATTGATGTAACATTATTTGCTGAATTAACTAGCACATATTATTGATTGGTAAGAAACTAATTGAAATTTTTAACATTCTATCGACAAGTCATTTGTCATTTAATAATAGGATTCTTTAAATTTCAATACAACATATTAACAATTATTACTAAGAATAACATTATGATTATAAACATGTATTCATTTGATTATTGTAAAACAAAGACATGAATGGTGCTGTAAAGCTTTAAACTGTTATTTAATTAGAATCAAAAGGCATTTTAAGTTATTGATTGATAAAAAAATTGAATTAGTTATAGTTATCATACTTACTGAATTAGACAAAATATTTGAGATAAAAGTAGACTTTTCTTTCCTTGCAAGCAATCGTTTCAAATAGATTTTCACCAAAAGACTCTAAAAATAAATACTTCTAATTTCACAATGAAGCAAATTAATCTTATAAAACAGTCAGTAAAACAAAATAATAATAAACTAATTTAGTAGGTGTTTTTTGTTCTGTACTAGTCTTAAATTCTTAAAAAGTAATGCAGAAAAGATTACTGCACAATTACATAACTAATATCAAACCTATATCCATCCACTTCCACACTTTCTTTTTTATGCATATCTTTTAAATTATTATTTAATTTTTGATTTTTATTACGTTTTTATCATATACACTTACTTCCAAAAATTAAGCACAAAGATGTAAAATGAAAAAAAAAAAAATACTGCTTTGATTGATACGAAATTCGGTAGGCAAGTAGCATATATATTTATGCATAAAACAAAATCAATGGGGCCGGGATGGCCTGGTTGGTAGAGCGTTGGACTCGTACTCCTTAGGTTACGGGTTCGAAGCTCACCGGCTAAAACAATCCCCGAGTGTTTGGCGATTGGCGCTCGTTAAATCTGTTCGTGGTCGCAAAGTCCTCCATATCGAGAGTAATATCACTGGGGGTACTGGGCCAGGGGTGATCGTTCCCTGTTCCAGGTCTAAATTACGATCTGAGATGAATGAATGATTTGCGTGAATGTAGTCCGCCCCCTAAAAAGGGTTGTGACGTGTGTGTAGCTAAGTCGTACTCTTGGCCCTAGATGGCGCTACTTGTAAAACAAGAGACGTATATTTCCGGCTTAAATTCTGCTGATGTATCAGCGGAGCTTGTCCATGGCAAGTGCTATAAGTAACAACAACAAAATCAATAATTATACACAGAAATGAAAATAATAATAAATTTTTATAAGTTATCAGATAATGACATACTAAAGACTTAAACAGAATTATGTATAAAGTGAAAATAAACAGCATAAAATAAGAAGAAAAAAAAAGACCTTAATAGGGTATGTGCCCCCCCCCCATCTGTACACAAAGTTTATACCTTGTGACCATGCTTTCAGCTAGATGGTCAACCACAGCAGAATTAAGTAATCACAATTATTTAAGTAGAGCAGTTTCCTGCTTAATAAAAGTGGTTGGTGGTGGGAAACGCGAAGATACAGCATGGCTGTGAGCATCCCAAAGATTTTAAATGGGATTAAGGTCGGGCGAATATACTGGCCACGTCATACACGCAAACCTTCCACTCTCCAGGAAGTCATTTACGATGTGAGCTCTATGGGGATGTGCGCTATCATCCATTAAAACAAAAGTAGGGTCAACTACTGCAGCGTACAATCTCACAATGGGTTCTAGGACTTCATCTCAATACCAGGCAGCCATTACAGAACCCCGTTTAAAGATATGCAGACCGGTTCGGTATCTTAATGAAATCCCTGCCAACACCATAATACTTCTGCCTTAGAATGCGTGATGTTTGGTGATGTTTTGGTGCTGATGTTCAAACCATATCCTTATACGTGTGCCATATGGCTGAAGAGCAAATCTTGACTCATCAGTAAACATGACATTGCCCCTGTCACACACAATTAACATATTCCTGTCACCACTTTAATCATGTCCCCTCTTGATTGGAAGGATAGAGGAACACAAACTCGTATCCGGACGTACAGTCTACTCATATGTAATCTTTGGCGTACAGTAACTGCAGATATCGCCTTACCAATGTACACAGTAACTATAGATGTCACACGTGTGGAGGTCGCTCTGCGATTCCGCTTGGCACAATAGCAATATATTGATCTTTTGCGGAGTTGTAACTCTTGGGTTACCGGCTATGGGCCTTCGGACAACTGTATGTGTAGTTTGGAATTTTGTCCATAAATGTGAAATTGCAGAATGATGAACGCCGAAGAAAAGAGTAAAATCTTTGATGAATTTTCCTGCTTCAATGCGCCCCACAACACACCAGGAATCAGAATCTTCCATTCGTCTTCTGAAAGCTAGATGAAGACATAGAAACACATATATCTTGAAAACAAATTGCACGAAAGTATTTAATACCTTCTATCAGAACTTACAATCAACTTCTGTAATTCTTCATAAGGCTGTCTTCTTATAAGACTGCACTTTTTGTATATTTCTTCACATGAAAGTGAGATTGGCTGTTACCTAACATATTTGCATACTTTCATCTACATCTGCAGCGAATTGCATCCTCTTCAATTCTGATTGGTTTCCGGAAATTAGCATTTTCCTCTTCATGCTTTTTTCCGGAAATTGAAGAGGACTTAACTTTTTGAAGTGAGTGTATAAATCAGTTAACAAATATGAAACCAATTTTTTATATTATTACATTATGCCAACTAAAAGCACTGCAATGGTAAAACAGAACACACAAATCTTATTACAATTTTTGATAACAAAAAGAAGCTATAGTAAGAATTAAATACATATAACAAATGTAATGTTTGAAATGAAATTTGATTTATATTATTCAACTTAATTCATTAAAAAGATGATTGACTTCATGTCAGAACAAAATTCCTTGAACAGCCAAGCACCACATGCTCACGCAAATTAAATTATATTTTTATATATTTTAATTGATTGATTGTATTAGTAACTTTAGTATTGCAAACAATAAAAAAAAAGTCTCTCCTTTATTGTTTAAAAAAATATCACATTTCCTATTTCTTTCATTTCTTATATTCATGAGCTTAAAATTACATTTTTTAAGGTTTTATTTGCTGTAGCCATTATCTTATTTTTTTTAAATTGGAGCTTTTGTAAATGTAATGACAATTCATTAAGAAAAGCTGATTTTTTTGTATGCTCGTGATAATAAAATTTCAATTTTTCAACTACATACTGTAATCATGCCAAAACATGAAGTTGGTTTTTGGCATTGTTGCATGTGTGAGCAAAATTAGATGCAACTCGACTCCAATATTCACTTGTCATGAAATAATGAAATATCCCATCTTATTTTACGAAGTTAAAAGATTCTGATGATCTAGAATTTTTCATAATTTGTAGATTTGTTTTTGTATTACTGAATGCTGGTGCAACATAACTAATGGCATCCACGACAGGGCTTGTATAATTCAATATGGATAATAAGTGAGAAATAGGCAAGTGAATTTTGAGTTTGAGTATTTAAGTGATTTACTGTACTTTGAATTTGTTTATGGTAAAAATGGAATATTTTAAAAAGAAAATAACTGTTGCATGTTCAGCATTTACATGTTTATATAACGCTATTAATGATGTAATTTGTAAAGAAGGTGCCAATTCACGGAAAATTTTGATTTATTGGCTGATTTTTACTTACTTAGCAAAAAGTATAATGAACTTTGTGAACTGAATGATCAAATTAATGTTGTCTGAAATGGAAACAAAACCAGAGAAATTGGATGCTGAAAATTTTGCTGCAGATGAATATAACAAGAAATTTAAATGAATCAACATTATTTTTAAAAACAAAAGTAGTAACAGTGAAGAAAGTGATGATTCTTGTTCTGAACAGTGTATTTCTAAAAGAAAATTTAAGTTACTGTTACTGGAATTTAAAAGGTTTGGTGGCGAGATTAAAGACTGACTGCCATTTTGGGATCAGTTTAGTAAAATAGATAGCGACCCAAATATTGACGATGCTGATAAACTTCAATATTTGATACAAGCTACATTGCCTTTTACTAGAGCTAGAGAGATAGTTGAAAGTTTCCCACCTTCAAAGAAAAATTATCACAAAGCAGTAGACTCATTGAAATCCCGATTTGGACAAGATAAATTGTTGAATTCTATGTTCAGGAGCTTTTAAAGTTAACAATTTCTATTAACTCTAGGGATTAGAAAGTAAAACTTCCTACTTTGTACGATTGGATTGAGACACAGCTTAGAGTTTTAGAAAGTTTAGGAATAACAACAGAAAAATATGTGGCTATGCTCTTCACTTTGGTTGAATCATGTTTATCCGAGGAAGTCCTCGGAGCTTGGCAAAGGAATAATAGTTACAGTGATAAAAAGAAAGAGTCTTGACTAGAAAATTTAATGTAGTTTTTGAAAAATGAAGTAGAAGGAGAACAAATCAATCTGGCCATGAAAAGGTTTTCTGTTAGACCGTCCTAAGATTTACTCATTGAGAAAACCCATGCACACTGCTGCCAGACTTTTTGCTGGAAGTCAAATTTCTTCCAGCTGTGTTTTTTGCAAACTTGCTTTGAATTTAGATTTACAAGAAAAAACAACTTTGCTCGCCAAGAAGAAATGCTGTTATTGATGCTTCAAGATTGGACACATGGTAAGGCAATGTACAAATAAAATTAAATGTTCCCAGTGTCAAAGAAAACATTATAATGTTATGTGCCCTGAAACGAAGCAGTTTGAATCCACTGGTTCTGGTACAATAGCCGGAAAATCTACAGAAAATTCGAAGGAAAAACTCAACACTTTGGCGAATCCAACTTGCTCGGCTGATGTTCTTCTGCAAATTCTGGTAGTATATCTTCACGGTGATGAGGGAATTTTTCTGTGAGAGCTTTAATTGACACAGGCAGCCAAAAATCATACATCACCAGGGAAGCTGTTTCTAAAATGAATTATGAACCAATTAGAGCTGAAGATATGATACATAATCTTTTTGGAGGTATAGAGAGTAAGCAGAAACATCATTTATACAAAGTATATGCAAGCAGTTTCCAAAAGCTTTATTACGGTTCATTCGAAGCTTATGATCAAGAGACAATATGTATTGATATACCAACAATGATTTCTGGACCTTGGACTAAAGAAATTGAAGAAAGAGGAATATTTCTTAGTGACAAATAAGTCTATCCCCATGATTCAACATCTTCAGTACATTTGCTCATTGGTGCTGATATAGCCAGTAAACTTTTTACTGGAAAAGTCGTGAATTTATCATGTGATTTAGTGGCAATGGAAACGCTGCTTGGATGGACTCTTATGAGAAAACTAGAAAATGAAGTGAAAAATGACAGCTACATGATGGTAATGTCTTTACATGTGAAAAACAGAAGTATTAGTGATCATTGGAGTTTGGACACACTTGGACTATTGGATACTGCAGATAGACTAAGTCAAATGGAAATGGAGAAAAACTGAAAAGCTGTGTTTGAATTCTATAAAACAAAATGGAGATGGTAGATATGTTGTTTCATTACCATGGTAGGTACCCTAATCTACCTTCTACCTTCAAACACAGGTCTTTCCAAGAAAAGATTGAAAAATACGGTTAATAGAATAAAAAATCTTGGTATCCCACGGGACTATGAAAATGTTTTTGAAGATTGGAAGAAAAAAGGTATTGTGAAAGAGTTACATAGTGAGGATCTTAAGGACTCTAATAGTCAATATCTTTCTCATCGACCTACCATAAAATACAATTCAACAACAAGGATCAGGCAAGTCTTCGATGGTTCTGCAAAATCCAAAGGAAGTTCATCCTTAAATGACTGTCTAGCAACTGGTCCAAACCTTGTGGAACTTATTGCATCCCTTATGAATAGGTTTTGTATAGGAAAGTATGGTGTGATCGCCGATATACCCAAAGCTTTCCTGCAGATTCAGCTAAATGACAGTGACAAAGATTATTTGTGGTTTCTTTGGTGGAAAGATGGAGATTCAAACATTGTCAAAATCTACAGACATTGCTGTGTAGTGTTTGGGATCAAATCAAGTCCATTCCTTTTAGGGGAAAACATTGAATCATCTTTTAGATGGAGATCCTGATTGTTATAAGATGACAGCTAAACACCTAAAAAAATCTTTGTACATTCACAATTGTGTGGCTAGTGTTAAAAGTGAAGATGATTCGACAAAGTTTATAAATGAATCTAAAGAAATCATGGCTTTTGGAAAGTTTGATTTACACGGCTGGTAACACAGCTCTTTTGGATGCATAAGAGACAATCATAATGAATCCCAAGATGCTTCTCCTACCTTACAAGATATTCCAGTTCTTGGTCTTATTTGGAACATTGAAAGAGACATGTTAAAAATTGATGTTAGAAGTGACACGCAGGTGAATCTGTAAAAGTAACAAAGAGATATATTCTCTCAAAATGTCACAAAATATTTGACCCTATCGGAATTACTGCCCAAATAACTTTAATTCCAAAATTCTTGCTTCAAGAAACGTGGAAAGTTAAGGCTAATTGGGATGATATTCTACCAGAAGAAATTGTTCATAAATTTGAAAAATGGGATAGACAGTCACATCAGTTGAATAAACTAGAAATACCAAGATGAATCTCCGGGCATAAGAACTCGAGGCATAGTTTGCATGTATTTTGTGACGCTAGTCAACAAGCCTATGCTAGATGCATTTTCTTAAGATCCACAAACCAACTAGGAGTCCCTTGCCATTTAGTAGCAGCAAGATCACAAATAGCACCTCTAAAAAGTATTTTCATTTCCAGATTGGAGCTATTGGGTTGTTGCATCGGATTGAGGCTTGCCTAAACTTTTTGCACTGATTTAGAAGAACTTGCTGGCATACCTGTTTATTATTGGTCAGATTCAATGAACTGTTTACATTGGATTAAAAATGAACACTGGGCAACATCTGTAATGAACCTTAGTTAAGAAAATTAGATTGGGCAGCGAACCTCATCATTGGAATCATGTACCTGGATATCTAAAACCAGTTGACTTACCTTCTAGAGGCTAATACTCTGATAGCTAGAAGATGGTGGGAAGGTCCAGCCTGGTTAACAGAGGAAGAAGAATTGTGGCCCATATCTAATTTATCCCCTGACAAGAATGTTGTCAATGCAGAAGGGAAAAAACCGGTTGTCACTTCTCTGTTTGTGTAAGATTACATTAGAGAGTTCTTAGTAAAATTTTCATCATTTGAGAAGCTGATACGAGTTACAGCATGGATGATCAAGTTTTGCAGAAATAGTAAACTTGCAAACTCTTGTCGTGTAACAGACATACGACTCCTGACAAACTGAAAGAAGCAGAAACAACAATCATGTTGATTGTCTAAAAGATGTCATTTGTTCCTGGTAAGAACGTAAAGCTTAAAAAATATCCAATATGTTGTGGACCAAAATGGATTATTAAGAATGAAAATCAGGTTAACATTTCAGGATGATGCTCAGGATTTCAAATTTCCAATAATTCTTCCTTCAGATCATCCTGTTGTTACAAGTTTGATTATATCTAGACATAAAGAACTTTTGCACTGTGGTATTCAGACGTTAATTGCAAGTCTTCGAGAAAAATATTGGATATTTAAGGCCAGGAAAACAATTAGAAAGGTTATACGTGAATGTGTTACTTGTAAAAGATTCAATGCCAAATATATTGAAGTAATGTTTGCTCCTCTTCCTGAAGATTGAATCAAGGATGCTTCTTGTTTTGAAGTCCCTGGAATAGATCTGGCTGGACCAGTCTTCTTGAGAAATAGAAGTAAATCCTGGATATTTTTATTTACCCATTCAATATTCCAGACTGTGCACCTGGAACTGTTCTCTTCTATGTCTACTGATAAATTTTTACTCGCACTGAGAAGATATATAGCTCAGCGAGGGAGACCAGCTATCATACAGATGATGGTAAAAACTTTGTGGGAAGCGAAAGCCTTCTTAAAAAAGTTAATTGGGATCAAATTGTTAGTGAGAGAGCTGTGAGTAGAATCATCTGGAAATTTGTACCTCCATCTTCACCCTGGTGGGGAGGATGGTGGGAACGTCCCATCGCTCTTGTTGATCTTCTTAAAAAAGTATTGGATAAAGTTAGCGTGAAGTATGAAGAGTTAAATTCCCTATTCTGTGCCTGTGAAGGCATTATTAACTCTAGGCCTATCATGTATGTGTCAGATGACAATGAGCTTGAACCTTTAACTCCGTCTATGTTTATGAGGGACTTAATGAAATGTGGTGTACCTGACCTTAATAATTTGGAATCTACAAGTCTTCAAAGGAGGTGGAGGTGTCAAGGTGGGTGAAAATAGTCCTTATTGAAGATAAAAATTTAAAAAGACTCTGTTGGGAATAAGTCAAAATTCTCCTATTTATATCGGCAGCATCCGCAATCGGGTTCAAATGTTTCCAATCTAGTTAATTCGATGCAGTCGCACAAGAGCAGAAATTTAAAACGATATGCTGATAAGTTGACTCTTATTTGCATATCATTGAAGAAGACGAATTTTTGTTTATCGACGTACATATAAATAAGAAGTCAAATGTTTGAAAAATGTAAGATCGACTGAACTTTTAAGATGTTGTGTTGTTGTCGTTGTGTGCAGATGTGCGTCATTCGATAAGTATGTTTTTATTTTCGTTCTGGTTACAAGATGTAACCACATTTAAATAAAATTTCAAGTTATTTCTTATTCGTCATTGCGTGGTTCTCTTTGTTAATAGATAAATTCAATTCACTAATTAGGCCTAATTTATCTCAAAGAGACTCTACTGGCCTTTAGGAAGAATCAGAGATTTTTCCAGGAAAAGATGTTGTTATACATCTAGTAAAAGTGAAAACAGCTAATGGTGAAAAGTTACGACCCGTGCAACGTCTGTATTCACTCGAGATAAATGCAGTTTCTTCTGAACCTCTCCGACATTGAGCACTGAAATGTACAAGAAAAATTTCTCAATCTACCGAAAAAAATCTAAGAAATACAACTGCTAAACATATGAAATCTAAAGTCAATAACCAACCTGTACTGAACCAGAAAACCATATTGGGAAGAGAAATTAAGCCTGTCAAGAGACTTGATCTTTGATCTCTTGATTTAGTTTAGAGTTTTGAATTTCAAACTCAAAAGGTGGGAGTGTTGCGTACGCGAGCAAAATTAGTAGCAACTCGACTCCAGATATTCTTATTCTAAAAAACTTCAACTACTACTTTGTAAAAACCCGTGACATTATTTTTGTGTGTTCTATATTCAAGTTTTTCATTTTAAAAATATATACTAATAAATGTATTTTGATGTTGTTAAGATATTAGTTTCCCTTATAAGATATCAGTTTTTCTTAAGATATTAGTTTCCCTTACCTTGTCATGAAATATCCCATCTTACTTTAAAAAGTTAAAAGAATCTAATGTTCCAGCGTTTTTAGTAATTTGCAGATTTGTTTTTGTATTACTGAATGCTGGTGCACAGGCATCAACAAAAATCCATAGGCCAAAAATAGAAATTTTATTATTTGCACGAGTATCTAAAAAAAAAAAAATCAGCTTTTAAAAGCATGTTGCCATCCCATTTACAAAAGTTCTGATTTTTAAAAAATACGTTAAGGACTAAAGCAAATAAAATCTATAAAAATGTAATTCTGAGCACATGATTATATGAAATGTAATAAATATGAAATGTGATGTTTTTTTAAACAATAAATGCAAGACAAAGTTTTTTTTATCATCTGCAATACTAAAATTATTAATTTAATGAAAAAATTAAAATGAATAAAAATGTAATTTTACTTGCACGAGCACATGATGCTTGACTGTTCAAGATATTATGTTCTGACATGATACATTGAAATATGCACAGCAGATTTCATTTTTCTTTTTTTTTTAAAATTATTTTTTGCCTATGGATTTTTGTTGACGCTACAAACCTCGTTCCTAAAATAATTATATTATCATGTTCTGAAATGATAATATAAACACTTTTTTTGTTCTAATTCCTGTCTTTCACAAGATTTTAACAAGAAAACAACTGAGCAATAGAAATTTAATCTAAGCATGCTTGGCATGAAATAGGAGCTGTAAATAATTGAATTAAAATATTACTACTACTAAAGGAAGGTTCTCACCAATACAGAAGAATCAACTTGTTTTGGCATAGACTTATCTGAAAAAGAAATTGATTGCTTTATTAATTAAATTCCTCAAATATTAGAAAGTAAAAGGTAAGTTGAATTTTTAAAAAAATTATCACAAAATGTCCAGCATATGAAAAAATTCTTAAAATTTTAACAGAACATACGTCTGATCAGTAGCATAGTGACCAGCACAAAAAATAAGTGCATTTCATCATTATTTGCAATAAAATGTCATGAGGTGTCAAAAGAAATAATACTATTTCCTAGGTATCACATATATTTAATAAACCACAGTTGTCAAAAAATATTATCCCTTATATATAGAAAAAAAATTTATATTATTCTTTGCATGCTTTTTGCTTGCATGTTATTACTTCTATGTAATTCGCTGAATAAGACAAAAATTGAGTAGCGAAATTGTAAATCATATTTTTTCATGAAATTATAAACCTTAAATTTTTTAAGCAACAAAAAATTCAATGATAGATACCATATATAATATACCTTATCATATATACATAATACAGTATAATAGATATATTTGGTCTTTTATGCAAATAAATCCCTTTTCTAAATAAAAATATTATCTGAACTATACTGATTTTTTTTTAGATAAAACACATAAAATGCTAAGAAGAAATTCAATTTTTGACATATTTAGTAATTTTCTTCTTCTCCCCACCTCTCCAAAAATTATTTCAATTAGGCAAATAACAATGATTCAAGAATGGATATGAAAACCTACTATGAAGAGAATTTTGGTAGTATTTGAGACTACAGTAAAGGAGCAAATTAATGTCAATAATCTTTCCATAAAGGGGAAAAAAAAAAAAAAAAAAAAAAAACAGCAATAAACATAGATATTAAAACTGATAAAATAAAATGTTCATTCATGACTTCTTAGTGATAGGCATTCCTATTTTAAAGAATAAATGAAAATCAAATTACCACTTAAAACTGCTTCCAAGAATTCTTTTAGAAGTGGAACCAAGTGAAGATCTGTATTGGGTGATTCAGACTATGAAAAAAAAAATGCATAAGTAAATAGAGTTTTTAAAAAAATAGAACATTTTTTTATTTTATTGAATGACCAAAAAAGCAAGATTACTTGAAGAAACTGCAAAATTTCTGAAATCTGAAATTTCCTTGAATCAACATAGGTAACCAATAATTCAATGAAAGCATCAGGCCTCATTTGCTTTAGAAACTGAAAAGAAAATTTGATGACTTTAAAATACAGAAAATAATAACTTAAAACTGAGAATTTGTTTAAAGATATAAAAGCATGTTTTACACTGCATAAAGTGAAGTTTGTTATTCTTTAATTTATATCAGTATATTTGTAATATATATCATACTATAATTACAAGTCTAATATGCTTGATTTAAATTGGCATTTTCATCTATAAACTTAATGAGTTAAATATGAATAGCTATGGGTAAATTAATTTTTTCAATTTCTAAACAAAGTTATTTATAACAGAAGATAGTAATACAACCGGGATAGAAAGAAATACCTTTAAACTAATTCACGATTAAGAATTCATTTTAGCTTACTTTTCCAAAATTTGTTAAATTCATTCCATCCCAAAGTTTAGCATCAATGCTTGCCATGATGGCAAGAAGATCCATCTAAAAGAAACATCATAATTAATAGTGATAATAATCTTTTTTTTCCTGACCTTTATCAGGGCTGCTATTCAAATTTGGAAAGAAAAAAAAAACCCTGAATATATATGCAACAGAAGAAAAAATGTGTGAATAGCACTTTGTGCTAGTTATAATGAAATAACAATACTCCATAGTTTTAATGAATGGAAAAGGCAAGGTTTTTCAATAAAATTTAAAATCTACAGTTTTTAAAACTGTTAAAAATTGTACCGTTTTTAAAACTGTACAATTTTTAGATATGTATTCAATTACTTTTATAATATTCTTTACAAATACAAAGTACTCGAATAAAAATCTCTTTCAGTTTCAGTAGCTCCACTAGCAATTAAGTAACTTGTAATCATTATTTCCATATTAGTACTTTCTTCTAAGCCTTAGGTTTTTAGTATAACGAAGGTCTAACAAAAATAAGTACCTAACGTTTTTGCTTTCTTGAATAAGCTTTTTTTGATAATATTTTTCATTAAATGTTTACCAAAACTAGTAAGATTTTCATATAACAAACACATCATTGGTTGCTTATTTTAGTAAACAGGGTGGCAAGCATTTCAGTTGTTTAACCTTCCCTGACTTTACTTCATTATTTCCAGATGGAGGTAAACCATTTTCTCCCCACCAGAAATATTTAAAATCTTGGGAGTGATTTTGTTTTACTTTTTTCTCTTTAAAGTAGCTTAGAAAATAAAACAAAAAAGAAACATTTTCAATCATTTTGTTTCAAACAAGCATAATTTTTGTCAAACATTCACCCAATTTTTGCAAACATACTATTCAGCATATGCTTGTCCAGACAGGCTTTTAACAAAACAATAATTATTATGATTATCCAAATTTAATTATTATGATTATCCAAATTTAATTATTAAAGATATAGTACAAAATATAGTATGCTTGCTGGCAAAGTACTTAATAATGAAATAATCTATTTTCTTTTATTATTATCTTATTTATACTGTTTATATAATACCCAAATCAAGACAGAATAACAATACCAAATAATGATAATGGAAAAGTTAACATTTACTATTTGTTTCATCATTCAGAGATGACCACTTTTCGATGTATCTAATTCATTAAGTGGTGAGATATGGATTTTCTCCTTTCTTCCCATCCATATTTTGTTGAATTAAACCCTTTCTACTGCATGTGCAAAAGCAGGGAGGGTTTTAGAATCCATTGACATATATCAACACAAAAATAAAGTCATAGTAGTAAGATAAGATTTTTAATAATAATATGCACTGTTAAGCTAAGAGCACTGCATCAAAATAAATGAAATTATTCAGTGACAGCAAAATTGTATCACTTTCAGGTCAAAAACATAGTGAAAAATCATCAGCACATGGGCAAAATGATGAACGAATTTATATTATGCTAAAAGCAGAAATTTGGGTTTTATTACTTTTTTCATTATTGTATAAAAAAATTATTTCCAATAAAATGTTGAAAACCACTAAACGAATGAATTCTGTAAATTTTTATCCATTTCATATAATCTCTATTTTTGGATATAGAAAACCTCTGCATTCTAATCCCTTTGTCTCAGAAGGAAATTTTACTTGAATACAGATGATGAAAGATTGGATAAGATATTTGCATTCTATTTAACAGTATAATAAATTTTAATTATCAATAGAACTAGAAAGAATAACAATCATGGTTAAACAGCAAAAATTAATTTGCCAAACTAAGAATAAGTACATGTTTTTAAAACAGAGCTGATCAAAATGACAAGGGGAGAAAAAGAAACAGAAAAAAATGCAGATAATGCATTTAATGGAAAAAAACAAAGGTCTAACAAGAAATATGAAAACATACTAATATTATTCATTCATTAAAAAATGATAGTCTCTTAATAAATGAAGTAGTTCTTTAATGATAGATCAATATATAAAATTATAAAAGAAAAATGTTAATATTTTTATATCATTTTGAGAAAATGAGAAATATTGAAGATATATGTAATGATATTTTAAACTGCAATTTCAATTGTGATTCATTTCCAAAGTTTTGTCTTAATTTAGCCCATAGTAACTTCATTCTTAAATGTTCTCTTATTCCTTGATCCCATTCCACTTTTTCTTAATCTTTAGGGTGTGTGGATAGCGCTATGAGTGTTGATTGCGGTAGGCCCGAACTCCGTACCTTTTGGTTAGTAGTCCAGTACCAAATCCGTTGGGCCAAAAGTGCACTTCGGTCCGAGAGATGTTGGCTGGTATATAATATGGATAGCATTCACCACAGAGTATCCCCCCAGTAAGCTTGTTTTGCGAACGATAATAACTTGGTCGTATTTAATGCGCGTCTGAAGCTTTGAGTCGCCGGTAGAGGGCGCCACGACAGTTGAATGAAGCTACGTGTGGAGGTTGGTAATGAAGAGCAACTTGTCGTATTTTAATGCGCTTCTAAAGCAGTGAGTCGCTGATAGAGGGCGCCATGACAGTTGGTGCGAAGGTTGCGTTTATCCAAGGTCGGACGGGTTACCATTTTAGGGTGTAGCGGATAGGCCCGAACTCCGTACCTTTTGGTTAGTAGTCCAGTACCAAATCCGTTGGGCCAAAAGTGCACTTCGGTCCGAGAGATGTTGGCTGGTATATAATATGGATAGCATTCACCACAAATCAATTCTGGCTCTTGTGCCAGAAAAATCTATTCACCACCACCATCACTTTTTCTATTAAATAAATCAAATGAAGCTTTGTAAAAATAATGCCTAATTGGCTCCACATGTCGACTGATCAATGATGTAAACAGTTTCTTCTAAGATTTGTGCAATTCTCTTTTCAAGGTCAACACATGCGAAAATTCCTGTCAAAATTCAACGTGTTTGATTTATGAGAATCTCAGGTATATAAAACCAGGTTAAATGATTTTGTCCCCTTTATGTATTCTTACTATCTTTACACCTTTATAAATATCTTTGTGCTATGCTGCTTGTATATAATGTGTGCCTCTCGAGATGGAATAAAACAAAATTAAAAATTCAATCTTTTCTTTAATTTCAGCTTCAAACACAAAATTGTTATGGGTTACAGTGTGCATATATATAACAAAATTTTTTGATTTAATTGTTTAGTGTCATTTTAGTTAGATGATTTATACTTAATGTTGGAAGATTTATAAAGATAGGTAGAATAGAAAATAATAAAATGAAGAAAGCCTTAGCAATAGTGTTCGTGCAATTAAAAATCTCTTAATTTAACAAATGATTTTTTTAAATTTTGTAATAATTTTATAATTAGAAAAACGAAGCATATACACACACACAAAATGATTTAAAGAATATAAACATTACATCCGATACTTCTTAATTGAATTGAAGTTAATTGAGAAATGGAAATTTTATAGTATCTCAACACATTTATTTACAATAAATTAATACTAAAATTAATGCTGGGCACTATTTTATATGTTGTTTAAAGTATTTTATGATATTATCAAAACAAAACTTCCCATTTTACAATTCATAGTATGAACAATTTGATGTGAGAAAAATTAGCCAGAATGAAGCATGAAGAATTAGGTCCCCCTAAAACATAGTAGCCATTGAGTAAATATGAAAGAAATCTACAAATTCAGAGGGAAGACTACAAGTGAAATTTTAACCCTTCAGCTTACAGTGTAGCGATTGTAGCGTTAGCCTTATAAGCCAGATAATATTGTTCGAGCCGAAGGGTCCTTTTTGCTTCATCAGTACATTACTCGGCTACAGGCCCAATTGTCGCAGGTTCATGCCGTGACCTTCAATAGCTACAACAGTGTATTTGAGGAACATGTTCCCAAGCATACCAATATAATTCCAAAAATATGTGTTTCAGGTTTAGGAATGTCATGAAGGTGTTTTTGCATTCAGGCGTGATTATTAAAAAAAAAAAATCTTGAAATAAAATTTTTTAAGATTACAATTTTTTTGTTATAATGATTTTAAGCTGAAAATCATAGTATTATTGTCAGTTGGGCCTTAGATATGTTGCCTTTTCTATAGAATACAAAATCAAAACCCTTTTCACTTGTTAGGCTGTTATTATTTGAGGTTCTGAAAAAAAGTTGAGGAAATTAACATCTAAAAAATTAATTATGGTGATTAATTTTCTTTTCCACTGCAAATTCAAATGTTAATATAACCACTTCATTGATTCTAAATTATTTTGAGAAACAGTTTGAATGGTAATCTCGTGCATGAATGTTAAGCGTGATTTGTTTTAAAAAAATTATATAGAATTATCATGGCAACAAATATGAAAGAAACTGTGACAGAAGAGTTAATTTTTTAAAACAGAATACAGTGCATCACATAAAATAAGCAATGAGCAAAGTGGTTTCAAGTCAGAAGAAGCAGAATCCATAATAAACCAGGTATATTTCAGAATTGAAGGTTTTTATAGTGTTGACGATCCTACATATGAAAATTCCAGTCCCTCAAAAATTTAAATGTACTTATCCAGCCTCAAAGCGTGTGAAAACGCCTGTTTTGGTAAAAAAAAATCAACATATGATACTTCAATATATAATAAAGTAAAACGTTTTTCATAAGAATCCGAGTTCAATTCCCTCCCCCCATTTTTAACAAAACATCCTACTTGCTACATTTTTAATTTCCATACAAAAGGGGGATTGAATCAATGTACAATTACAAAGAGTATATAAAAAACTATAAAACATATATGTTAATAGTACTTTTTAAAATCTACTATGTATTGAATATATTGTTCAGAAATAGAGTAGATATCAGAAAATATTATTCTCTCCAAATGATATCAGAGTACAAATCATTTCAAATGAATTTCTTTTTTTATTGTTTAGAAATTCTATTCCAATTTTAAAAAAAGGCAGATTTAAAAATGAATACATAAAATTGATTACTATCTTTCATATCTTTCCAGATGTAAAATGGAAATCATCAGTTCTTTTTTTTTTAAACTGTTCTCAAATTGAGTTTATTCAGAATTTATTAATGCATTCTTGGTGAACTTGTGAGCATATTTTTATGGCAATTAATTTGATGATTTTATATGTTATAAATAAATATTCGTGATATATGAATTTTTTAGTATGGTATTAATATATACAGCTACATATTTAACTATATTGCACAATTATCTAAATATAGGTATTAAAATTAACTATGTAATTTAAGATTTTGCAGGATATCATATGAAGAATGGACTTAAATACTTAGAAACACAATTTCTAGAAATGAAGTATTTAAATATCACATATCTTGTGCTATTCATTAATAAAAACAAAATAAGTTCTAGCACAACATTTTTTTATAATTAATTTACTAAACTTTATAAAAAAATAAACTTTACAATTTGTTACTTCTCTAAAACTAAAAACATTTATATCCATCCCTCAAAAAAAAAAAAAAAAAAAAAAAATTACAACAACTGAATGAGCAAATGCAACAATATTACTTATATCAGCACATTACTTATCAAATATTCAGTATGCTGAATACATAAATTTTTACAAATACTAAATATCCATAGAAAATTACGATAAGAGTATAACATAAAATAAATGATGAAATTGACAAAGCAATTGACAAAAATTGAATTTTAATTTAATGATTTATCAAATTATAAACATTTTAAAACATTATACACTCACAGAACAAAATCCACAGTTCAACTGCTCAATCCTAATTATAAAGTCATTAAATTCTAAAATAACTTGAAAAAGTTACATTAACAGGGAATATCAAATTCATAATGTGACCAGCAATGTACTTCAAATACTTTTTGATTCAGTTTTAACACCATAATATATATTATGGTTAATATATATTAAGTCATAATATATATTATGGATGTCAATATTTAAGCATATTTATAAATTTTAAGTAATGTTAACGGAAATGACAGTAATAAAATATTTAACAATTACATTTAATATTGCCTTACTTTTGTAAGAGACATGATCATATTCTGAGCTGCTTCAGAATTGTTTTTTCGTAAAAGAAGATACACTAACGCAGTGGTATCAGCTGCATTACTTATTGGACTAAGAGGTCTGAAAAGAATAAAAAGCAAGAATTTGACTATAAATATTTCTTCATCAATAATAGCAAGCTATTTTTAATAAAACAGCCACAAAATTTTTTTAATTTAAGATTTATTATTAAGGTGGCACATGGGAAGGAGAATCAAATCAGATAAGAGAACAAGCTACGATAATTGGCTTAACTTGAGTGCATCTTTTCTTTTGGGCATCTGTTCTATAGCTTTGTTGTTACCTGTAATTATTTGATTAAATAGCATTAATTCACTGTGTATATGTAGTTTTTGCTTTGTATATTTAATACACATTTGCTAAACAATAAAGTCTGCATTTTATATTCATCTTTGCATCATTCTTGCAAGAATGCTCATTAAATAATCCTATTTCCTGTCTTGATGACCTGTTAAGGAAATTAATTGTTCCAATGCCTATACAAGAAGATTGGATATATTTCATATCAATTAATATTTCAATGCTTGTTATCTTTTCGAAAATCCCCGAGAAAAAAGATAAAATTTCAGATTTTATTTGAATTTATGCAATGCTATTTTACGGTACTATTTACCTAGAGCTGATATTAAGCAGCTCATTATAGTTCATATGTTGCTCTAAATACTTGAATTTTAAAAGAAAATTGAAAAGAAAATTAAATTCATTTGTATATTCAATGAGTTGAAACTTGCTCATCAAAATAATATAATAATGTATGTTCTGGGTATATTTCTTGCAACAGAACAAAAGAAATGTGTTCTTTACGGAGGCAATAAAAACAAGCCGTGGAAAAAAATATATATCATTGATGATCCTTTTTAATAAAGATATGGCATAATTGTAAAGTTTTGATTTGAGATCTAGTTTAACTAAAATTTATTCGCATTCTATTTTTTAATGTGAAAAGGTTTGCTATACCAACATTCATCAGCTTATCTTTTTTCTCATCTAAATGAAATTCCAATAAATCGTGAAACCCTGGAAAAAAAGCTCCCTGGGTTGCTGTTGCTATGAATATTTTGGAGGCATTATCTACAAATTTATATAAAATATAATGCAAAATCGTCGATTGCGCACACGTTTGGTGCGAAGTGATACAATTTTCCCTAATTTTCAGATTTTTTGACGAATTTGATATAAAATAGATTTTGAAAAATTTACTAGAATTACACGGAAAAGAAATTGGTTTGCAGTAAAGTTCATTAACGTTTAAATTTTAAGCTGGAGTAAAAATCCTTTTTCAATTTTAAAGCCATCTTCCAAAGCAACCTATGCTTCCAGAATATAAAGAAAAAAAATATTGAAACCTGGGTTACCATCAAATCTGGGGGGGGGGGAGATCTTTTACCCTGTATGCATAGCCGAAATGAAAGGAATGTTTATATAGCCCTCACACCAGTTATGATGGAATATGGTTTTAAGGCAGGGAAAAAGCAAGCAAAGGAAACAATTTTCTATTATTTAAAATAGAATATTAAAAGTATATATTTACATCATGAATAAAAAATAATTTTACCTTTGTTTAATATACAGAATTTAGAAAGACAAAATTTATGAATTAAGGGGGATAACATTTCTCACTCTCTTTAACTATAAGTCACACAAACAGACTCCATTTAAATATCATATAAATTCATTAAATTATCAGCAAAAACAATCAAAAGCAAGATAACCTTTTTTATTTATTCACTTTTGCTAATTCAAGTAATTGGTTATCAATTTCTGCAGATTTTTTCAGCTCTAAGTTTCACATGGAGCTAATGGACCAAATTCATAACAAATAAGGTACATTTCTGTCATCTTAAAGAACATTTTTTAGCTATTCCCCTTTCAGCTGAAATATTTCCGATATATCATTAAATGTATTAAAGGCCAAATGTGACATAACAAGTTTTAATACTCATAAAAATTTAACTTTAAATTATTGTTCTTGAACTAAAAAGTTCGAAATCGATTTATTTTTAAACATTGAATTAGGCTTTTTTGGATTTGACATCTCATTCTTTTCCTGTGTCACCTGAATTGATATGCAGTCTTAAATGTCTTGCTCTTTTAGTATAACAAGTAAGTGTCTATTTTCCTATATTATTTAGACTCATTATCTTCTTAAACAGCAAGCAGAACACAGTAAATGGATTTTGTAGAACTTCTTGAATCTATTCAACAATATCAGGATTACAGATTTTTTTTATCCATTGTAACAATTATTATTTTATAAACTCATATTAACTCCTGATTTTGAGCAGCTCATTGTTTTAAAAAAATTCTCTAATATACTTCGAATAAGCTTATAGTGACTGAAATAATAAACATCAACTAGTAAAAAAACTCAAACATGGTTAACTAAATGCCCCCACGCTGATTCTGCAGATTTTATGTAGCTAATCCCACTAAAGAAAGGTATTCTATTTTTTCAAGCAGTTACAGAAGTCTTGCACATATTCATTTGCTGTCCTTCAGGAATCTAATCGAAAAAGAACAAATGTCTCACAATTGAGAAAGAATGATCTATACAGAAAAATAGGGGAGAGAGGAAAGGGGTGAGTTTCCGCATTACATAATCACAAATGGCTCAGTTTCGTTTTTAGAAGCTATGACTACAGTCTTTTATTCTAGCAATTTTTATATATTGAAATTTTTAGATGAGAAAAAAGGAACTCAGAAAATTAAAATTCCCTACATTTTTTCTGTTTATATGAAGATTCTCAAATTCTCCTGTATTTCTCTGGCTTTTTAAGAACATTTTAAAATCTGTGTATTTTCCTTATTCTCCAGGCAACATGGCATACATGATCAAAACAGGCATAACTCTCAATTAACTGAAAAGTGTAATTAACTACATTGGATTTTGAAAAGCTAATGACTACATTTCTTTTTGATGCACATTTGTGCACAATTTTTTTTAAATTAAAAACATTTCTTTTGAGGAGTATACATAAAGAAATCCTCTGATTTATAATAAATACATTGAAATTTAGGTTTTACAAGACTGAGAAGTTCTCAATAAAACTTCAAAACATATAATAATTTTAAATAAGAAAAAGTTGGATTCAAAAATAAGAACAGCAAGGGAAAATAATTTTTTAAAAATTAAAAATGGAAATTAAAGATTTATTCTTGAAAATTTAGTAATTTAGAAAAATTTAGAAAAGTAATTTAGAATTTTCAAAAATAATATTAATTAGTAAGTTAATTACTTTAACAAATAAACAGTAACAAGCATTAATTTCAAAATAAAAATTGTACATGAAACTTCTGAATCATTGAAATGATGATTTCTGTATTTTGAAACAATTGGTTTAATCAATCAATGTTCACATGAAATCTTTTTTAACAATCTAGAATCAAAACAATTTTTTAGAATTTTTAGTTCTTACTTTAACTTATCTAAATAAGTACTTTTATGCCTTAATATGTTTGAGTTATAAGTGATATTTCAACATTCTGATAATAAGAAACTAAAAGGATAAGAAAATTGTACATACTGCCGTTTGTTAGTAAGTCTTCGTTTTAAAATCAAAATGGCTTTATCTGTTAAAATATAAGACACACATAAAAGATTATTGTAATAGGGAATAATCATATTAAAAAATTAAATAAAAAATTATATTTATTTATTTTACCAAGTTTATAACTATCGAAATTTGAACACAAAATAACTTTCCACAACATTTCAGGAGCTTCTTCAGAATATGCAGATAAAATCAAATCAGCAGTACTCTGAAAAAAAAATCAATTTCTCCAAAATATTTACAAAATGATAAACATAACTTTTCATTACAGTTTCATTTCATTACATCATTATGAAAAAATTTCACAATGATGTATGGACAGAAATTAGTATATTTTAACAGAGTATTAAGGGTAAGAAAAAGTTTTAAAAAAATCAAAACAGGAGATTCAGCAAATATCTTTTCTTACATAAATATTTATGAGCCTCAAAAAATATTTTATATAATGATAATAAAAAGTAATATACATACTTGAGATAAAATAAGAATAGTTGATGACCTTTCATCAAAGAGAAGTGAATCCATATAAAATACCAAACATTGAAAAATGTTGGTCAATTTTAGCTGTAAAATTAGAAGTCCATTTTTAGAAGAGAATTTAAACCATTATTTTTTAATTAGTAGTTTTAAAACTACTCAATCATTTAATTTAGCATATTAAAAGGCAATGTAAATTTTTAAAAAAATAAATATAAGCAATGAATATTTTACTAAATATGTGAATAACATCATTCCTGCATCTATTTTCCATTGTAAAATAATTAATAATCAGACTCATAAAGCTAAAATGTAACAGATTATTAATACTTTTAATTAAAATGACATACATTTTAATTGCTTTGTAAAATTTCAATAAATAAAAGTTAGAAACACAAAAGGAATTACAAATAAATCAAATTCTCTCTTTAACTGGATATGTAGTGAGAAACTGCTCCAAAATTGTACACTTAAGCACTTTTTAAGCATCTTAGCTAAAAAAAGGAAGGCACCTTTATACATGCACACATACGTAAACTTGGGTATTTTCTACCCATATGATATTTTCTGTTTTAAGTCTGTTGGAAATTTAAAAAAAAAAATTAAATTAAACTATTAATACCAAAAAATTTTCAGCTTTTAAAACATTAAAACTAAAAATAAATTTTTCAATATTTTTTTAACTATTAAATTACCAGTTTATTTCGATGGATACAACATTTTTGAAAATATCAGCATTGATGTCAAAACATAGCATAATCAAACAATTTGTATTTTATTTTTATATATGTAACAACAAATAAAGTTCAATTTAGCTGGGATGGAAAGTGTAAATTTCCTAATTTTTTATACTTGGAGTCTCATAAAGCCAAAAACAAAGCATTCTGAAATGGCTACCATCATAAGATTGCAAAACTGTCACTAAATTGATGATAGTGAAATGACGTGTTCTAAATGAATTTCCTAAATCATCTTTCAATGGAAAAGAAAAGAGCAATATTTAGAAATTGTCTGACAAATAAAGAAAATTACCATTGCTTCTTACTTCAAAGCTTCACTTCAAGACCTTTTTCCAAACGTTTATCCATTCCGAAAATTTAATAAAAACTTGCTATTTAACTGATATGCAGGGTGTCCATAATTAAACAACCCTATTTTAAAGTTGTCGACAGGTGAAACTATAGTTCAGAAAGTTATGAAATTTTGTATAGGACATAATAAAGGAATGGGAATTTGTTCAAGCAAATAATAATAATAAGTTTAAAAAGAAATTGCCCCTAGGGGCAGTTCTTCAAATTTACATTTTACACATTTTTGACAAATTGAATTACAACAAAACTTGTTCAACATGATGGCCATCATTTCCCGCTACCATCTATAATTGTAAGATAGTATGCTCCACAGTTGACCATAGTGTGTGCTGTGAAGAAGTAAGAACATGCTACGAAATGCTGCTTTTTACATCAGGTAAAGTTTTTGGATCATCACGACTTTTAAATGTCCCCAAAGCCAAAAATTACATGGATTCAGGTCTGGAGACCAGGGAGATCACAGATAACGAAATGACGGAGGATTACATGTTCTTTTGTAAAATGATTATGGAGAACATTCTTTATACAAAGGCTAATGTGCGGAGGAGCATGCAAAATGTGTTCGAAAAGGCATTGACGTGCTTGCAAATAAAAGACAATTTTATTCTGAATTAAATATCCATATCGCTGTCCGGTGATTAAGAATGTTACTGGACCTATCACAATTAATTCTTCAAAGAAATATGCACTGAGAATAACTGATGAAGAAAATCTACATAACATCATTACATTTGGTGATTACAAAGGGACACGTTAGATTGAGTGTGGTTTTTCTTGATCCCAAATTCGGCAGTTGTGAGTATTCACCGAACAGTGCAAATAAAAATGAGCCTCGTTTCTCCAGAGAATATTCCAAAGCCAATCTGAATCAACCTCAAAGCGAGCAAAAAACTGAACTGAGAACCGATCTTGAAATCATTTGGAAGCAACCTCTGTGCAAGTTGAAACTTGTATGAATAATACTGGAGGATACTTTATATTCTCATCTGGACAGTTGAATGAGGCATATCTAATACATTTGACACACTTCGGACTGTGCACTCGAAGCTCTGTCCTCTTCCACTTAAGGCACAACTTTCTCTATTGCTTCTGCGGAAAAAGATTTTCATCCTCTTCCCTAAAGAACTTATTTCTTCCAATTTAGCTATCTTTAATCGATTTTTGATAGCCAATGGACCTTTTCGTATCTCTTTCCAAGTTAGATATTTCTGTAGAGCAACCTCCATGGAATCATTGTTTTGGTAAAACAATTAAGCTAACACAGCTCGATCTGGTAATTGTAAGGACATTCCGATTCGCAAAAGCAATATAGTTTTTAGGTTACAGAAAAATCATCTGTTATAAAACCTCAGCAAAAGTTTTTAGTTTTTATAACAGATGCTGCATGACTTGGACAAAAATTTTCATTTTTGATTCATCTACTCTGTTCATTCAAATCTCTTGTTTGAAAATTAGTTTCAGAACAAGTTTTTGTGCATTTTTTTTATTTGTTTTATTCTCTCAAACAAATTCCATCCGTTCCATTATGTCCTATACAAAATTTCATACCTTTTTGAACAATAGTTTCGCCTGTAGACAACTTTAAAGTAGGGTCGTTTAATTATGGACACCCTGTATATGAAAGATTTTTTTTTTTTAACTTCTAAAAATTGCAAAATTACATATTTTACAAAAAAACTTTAAAAAAATTTTGTGTTTGGTTTTCATAAAAAACAGAAACAAATTTGTGAAGTTAAAAGAAATTAGTTCTGTAGTTAGAAACAGAATGGGGGGG
>JAOUZG010014841.1:426511-457698 GCA_026289955.1 Argiope argentata | reverse complement strand
AAAAAAATAATAATAATAAACATCAAATAAAGAAATTTATTTAAGGAATTACTTCAAAAATTTTTCAAACTAAATAAAATATTTTTTCAAATTAAAGAAAGATTTTTTTTTCTTTTACCCTGACTTTAACAGCGTAAAATAATGAGAATTGAAGATTCGAAGAGCTAGTGATATTATTTTGAATTTCATCATAATAAAAACCATTGTTACAAATTATGCCGAAAACTAATTTTTCAAAAAATTATTAAAAGGAAAGAAAATGCATTTATATTGAAACCAAATTTTTAACATTAAACCTTTAAAATGGCGTTAAAATAATTTTTGTGCCTTAATATGATTTGATACATAAACATGTTTGCTTTGTATTATTATGTAAACATGTTAAATCACTGTTTTTACTTTTTAATTAAAATTTTGAAAAATTCTTTCTGGTGTGCCTTCTAATATCTAAAAAAATAACTTTCCAAATGTCATGATCCTAACTCTATTGCTTTGTCAAACAGAACAAACTTGTATAGTAAAGAGAGATTTCTTGGGGTGAAAAAATCAAAATTATTATAAGAAGAAAAAAAGCAATAACTGTTATAGATTGGTAGAGTCTGGTCCTTGAAAAATAAAAGTTTTGAATATAAAATTGAATAAAATTATTTAATGAACTGCTTGAAAATAATTGTTAAGTTTAGCTTTAAAACAAAGACAACATTTTTTATTACAATTTTAACAAGGCAAAAATAACAAGACTCAATGGAGCAAAGAAGTAATGACATTTATTACAATAAAAATCATCGTTAGGAAATGTTTTAAAAAAAACTTATGAGGGAAAAATAAATTTATCCCCCCCAAAAGGCATAATTGAAAAGCAATTTTTATAAAATTAATTTTTTTGTGATAATGCTTTGATGTTACAGCAACAGTGTTTTTTTTTAATTAACCATCTAAAATTTAAAAATATACATTCTTAGTGGGCCCCTCTGATACCCAAGAAGTAATTTTCCAAATTTCATGCTGCTATCTTCAATAGTTTATGTTGTGCACTGCTCTCTCAGTTAGTAAACCTTTATATGTCAAGAGAAATTTCATTTAAGGGAAAAATTATATAAAAGTTATAAAACTTTTTTTAAAAATCATTGCAAAATTATGGTATCTAAATCCTTGGGAATAAAATTTTTCATTTCATTAAAAATTTTAAGTACCAAAACTTTATTTTTTCTGCTTTAAGAAAAAATTAAAATTTATTGAGTCCAACAAATAATAACTTCAAAATGGATGGGATCATTTAAAGAGTACACCAGGAAAGAAATCATTCTCAGAGAAAACTTAAAGCTTCAAGTAAATTACAATCCCATCATCTGAGATTTTACGTGATTGACTAACACAACACGATCAACTGCATTTCAGTATGGTATATTAAAATTAATCTACTAAGCATTTTAAAAGATTGTTTCTAAAACAACATATGAAAGAGAGTAATGACCAAATGTGTAATATTCTAAAGAAGCTTCATGGCAAGTATTTCTACAGCTGCTGTAGAAATACTTGCCTTGTTCTATCATATTTGGTATATTTCTTTGATGCACCTAATTCATAATGCTGAATTTTTATTTTCTGTTGATTGGACAAATAATTAATTTTACTTTAACACACATAAAAAGTTAAATTTAATTTACCAGGTATAATTTCATTAAATCCTTTAATATCTCAAACATTAAGAATTTTTTTAGAGTTTGCACAAGTGTGGTGGGTCTTTCTATTTTGTACTTCTCCCTTCTGGATCAATATTCCAGTATTTCAAAAAAGAGCAATGCACGCTTTTGAAGAAAGACAGAACAGAAGTTTCATAAGCATTATTTTAATATGTATTGTGAACGTCTGGATCTATTTCCTAATTTCCTTGTCCAAATTCTTTTTTTTTTTTTTTTCATTCTTGATACATTTGATAAATAAGGATTTATGACTATCTTTCTAATTATCATATTCAACAAGTGTGGAAACAAAATATGTCTTTAAATTTCTCTATAAAACTAAACACTTTTAAGGTGCTTATATATGGTTTTTAAATTTAAGCACTTTTCACGACACTAAGCACCCTATTTAATTTACTCTAAGAAAATAGAATGATTTTAAACATATTTAGAAAAACAAGTAACACTAAAATTCCAGCTTAAGCAAATAAACAGCATTAGAACTTTTTAAATCTCAATTGAGAAAATGTAAAAAAGTAATAATTTTTTTATATCAATACAATAGTCTTTTAAATAAATAAATATATTAAAAGATGTCCTTATAAATGGATATATTTTAAAAGAATATAGTAAAAAAATTATGCTGGAAAATCCAAGACTAGCATATCTTTTCATCTTTCCAAACGTGATTCTAAATTTTAAAAAAATATATATTAAATAAGTTCAATTTTAAATTTAAAAAAAAATATACATAACTAAGTCATACCTGATGACGAAATTCCAAAATTCTTTTAATGATGTTTTCTGCAGAATGTTGAGATAAATGATAATACGGAATGGAAAATAACTTTTGCGTTGATTCATTGCTTAACATAAATTTTAAGGGGGAAAAAAAACAGAAACATTACTCTTCTTAAAGAAGTAAACTTCAAATTAACTTCATGAAGTTTTATAACTATAAATCATTGGCTAGTAATATGTCCTTAAATTATAAAGCAACAAAGTAAATGCATATAATTATATACCTAAAGAAAAAAATATATACTTTTAAACATCTTGCAAATACATTTTATCTTCAATAATAATGCTGAAGTAGTTGGATAGATTCCATCTACATAGGAAAAGATACAAACACTTCATAATTATTAAAAGAAGACTTTATGACTATAGTTTTAAAATGTGAATAAAAAAGTGCAAAAATTTAAACAAGTAACTGAAATTAAAATCAAATAATTTTAATGTTCAAACTCTTATTACTTAAAAAATAAATTACCACAAATTCACTTATATCTCAAAAGTAACTTCCTGGCCTCACTGTCAGAAATGATATGCTCTCTTCATCTTTGGAACAAAAATTATCTTATGGGAGTAATTTACTTTGAGAAGAAATTTGTCATTTCTTTATTGGTAACTTTTTTCTATTTTCTCAAAAATATTATTTGTTCATACATGGATAGTCGAGTCCTATTAATTATATAAGTCTTGCCCAATATTTTTGAAGGAAGTAGAAATTATTGCTTTTGGTCAATTGTCAACAGTAAATCATAAAATTTTAAAGTCAATCTGGGAAATATGTGCCATATTTTTAGAAGAAATCAGTGTACTGTTCCAATACCACTGGCAACATTTCTTGAGTATCTAATCTATTTTATAAAATCAATAGATAGGGGGAGGGGGAAGAAGGCATTCTATCAGTGTGTTTATATGCACAAGAAAAGAAGTTTCAATACATTTTGAAAGGTAAAAATTTATATAACACTAAAATGGTTGAGAATAGACTCTAAAGTCTTTTGTTATTAAAATGCATAGCTATATGTTAAGACAAGAAAGGAATGCAGTATTTGATCAAGAAAATAATGCTTTTAACTCAATGTAAAAAAAAAGTTTTGAAAAATGTTATTCAAAAAACTGTTTTCAGCATTATCATTAAGAGCTATCATAATAGTGAACTAGTATATCATATTTTCCAAATATAATTTAATTAGCTTGTCCATTTGTGGTTATGCTAATTTTATACCAACATGTTTATTTTTTAAGAGTAAAAGGCATTTTTTTGCTTTCTCTTGTGCAAAGTACCAAAAGTGAACACATTATAATCGTCTGATTTTTGTGAAATGAAATGCCTTTTTGGACATTTGGAAAGAGACACCTGTACTAACTATTTGTAAATATTTAAATTATTGTTTTTCTCATAATTTAATCCTTTACAAAAACTTATGTATTCTTATATGTAAATCATTTGAGATAAACGCAATAAGTAAAAACCGCAGATATTTTTTAAAAGAAGTTATTAAGGCATACAATTAATGTATATTATCATAACTGATTAAGATTCCTAATTTGGTTGTCAGCACCTACTTTCAGACTTTGTTTGAGCTTGATAATGTATATAAGATTCCAATTAAGAAAAAAGATTTATATGATTTAAAACAAAGTGATTAATTATATGAAATTTGAACAACCAGAATGGAAGAAAATTCTTGTAATGATTCTGAAAATAATTTATACTTCATTCATACAATGGGCAATAGCAAAAAATTTTGTGGATCACCATTATACCTTACACTCTATAAGGTGGAGTATACTCTGACCCCAATGTATAAACCATAATTGCTTGTCATGCAAACTGGAACATCCAACAGGAGACAAGAATTTATAATTTATTGAAGTTCAACATGCATATACAATGCATAATTAAAATAAATTCTTCACTATATAAGATACTAAAACTTAATATTTGAAGGCTTTTCAAGCCAAGAAAATATGGCACAGTTTATATTTTGTTCCACTCTTTGAAGATTATCATTTTAATATACAACAGAACTTGTTGTTAAAGAAAGAAGTATTAAAAATATCATTAAGCACCATTTTAATATGTGTTGACAACTTACGAGTTATCTTGTCCTGAACTCGCAATTTTTAACGGTTCTCTTTCTTGATGCATCCAGTAAACAAAGCTTTATGATTATGCTTTTGATTTGTCATACTCAATATTTGGAAGAAAAAAAAATTTCTTCGTTCTTCACTACAAAATAAATAACTTTTTAAGGACTTAGCTTCAAAAATTCACTACTTTTAAATAACTTAAAAATATTTCCAAAATTTCCTCCTTTTTTTAGTACTATTCATAATGCTATAAACCCTGATAAACAATGTTTCAGAAAGCATCTTGCAGCATAAAAAATAATTTGTTTTACAATCATCATTTACATAAATACAATTTAAAAAATCTTCTTAAACAGCAGTAGAATTCATATAATTCTGATTTCAATGCTTACAGAATTAAACACTAAAAAAAATCCAATTTCAAATATCCATTATCTATAATAATAAAAATGGATCTCGAAATGTGTTGCTAAGAGCAAAACTAGAGAACAGCACAACGAATTCGGCTAATTTTTTTGGAAATATTTCTGTTAAGACACGAAGATGGTTCTTATGGAGAGAAAAAATGAAAAAACTGAGAGGAAAATAGTTAAAACGACACTTTTCTTACTTTCCTGCCAAAAATCTTCATTTCCTTCCCCCACACCAAGTGAGTTAGATAGCAAGAAGTAATAAACTACGATTTGTTTAGAAAGAAATGCGCAAAGTCAGTTGGTTTTCATTCATAGATAACGGGATGTTTAAAAAAGAAAGAAAATAGTTGCTTTTATTATTAGTCTGTATGGATATTTAATCTATGCCTGCTCGAAATAAAGTCTGGGCAGGGAAGGAAAAAAAAATAACAAAGCGAAAAAAAGGTTTGTAAAAAGAAAAGTAGTGAAGAAAAAAAGGATAGAAAAGAAAAGAAAAAAGTGTGTGTAAGTGTGTGTCACCATTATTTCCTTTGTGCGCGGCATTTTCCAAGCTGTTTTTAAACTTTCGCATCTCTTGAAAACCAATTGTGTCTTTATTTGTTTAGTGTGTTTACCTTTAAGAAAATTAGAATCTTCTTATTCTATAAAAACGTAGAATTTTAGACCTTTCCCTCCACCATTTAAATAAAATATCAATTATGGGACAATCATTGCTCGGATAGAAAGAGAAAGATGAGCAGTACAATGAACAGAACATCTGAAGAAAATACTATTATAAATGAATTATATGATTATCAAAATTTGTTTGGTTTAAAAATATTTTAGTGAGAAAGCTGTTATGAGACACACAGCTACATAAAATATTATATGAAAATTTTAGCAAGCATTAATACTGGCAAACTGACTGGTCTTCAAAGGTGGCTAGTCACAAATAAATTTTGAAGCAAATATTGAAATACTATATATATTTTTTAAGATCAAATACACTTTTTAAGAGATTTTAAAAAATGACAGAAACTCAAATTTAAATAACATTTTAAACATAAACTTACCATAAGAAATAATCTCCTAACATTAAGCATGATTTTCTATACAAAGTTTCGACTTCTTTGTCATAGTTTTCAAAGAAAATTTCAGTACGTAGAATCACATGTGCTTCACTTAAAAGATGATAATAAGTACTAAGACTAGAAGATCTCTGACTTTCAGCAACTTCCATCTGTAAAAGGAGAAAATATATAAGTTATATAGAAGGATATTAAAGCAAACACAGAAAGAAAATTCCAAATACATAACAATGAGAATCTAAAAGAAAATTCGTGCATCTTTAAATTTCTTTATAATTATTAACCTAAAATGTTACATTATAATAAAGAGGAAAAGGTGCCAAAAATTAGATTTAACAATAATACCATATTCTTGAATATTTATTTATTTAATGATAGTTCATTTGATTTAATTTAAGACTCAATAAAGCTATTTTATTATTTAAAGGTTAAACAATAAGATATTTATACTTGTGCATGTGAAATTTATAAGAATTATTAAAATTCTTTTCAGATAATGAATTAATATGTGCCAAAAGTGAAATTTTATAGGGAAAGGGGGGGATAATTCTTTTATATTCTAAGAAGTTAAGGAAGTAATATAACAAATAAATTCCATAAAACATTTTCAGTACAAACATTTATACATATAGCACAGAGTACATTTATTAAAATAATATTATTGTTTATATTTTCAAATATCAACTTATAACTCATTAGAATAAATATTATGCAATTTTATAATCAATTTCTTTTCTCAAATTTAATGCTAATTGATGTTCTGATATTAATAATTTCATTAAAAAAGGATTATTAGACTAAGTTTAGAAAATATTAAAATGTTTCACTGTATCGAAAAATCAGTTACAAAATTTCACTCTATTACTTCAGGAAGGGAGAGAAGTATCAAATATGACCTCCTATCTTAGGAAACATGAAACAAAACAAATCAAATAAAAATGTACATAGATTCCTTATAGTTTTCAACGACAAAAAATCATTTGATGTTTATTGCTTTCATCTCTTTCAACTCTGATAGCAGATGTTTCTTAATTGATGCTGATTGGAAAGGTTGTATGATATCTGTACAATACACTTTCCAAATCAATCATAAAACTGTCAATCAATGGTTTTGTTTATTAGGCAGTTGTATTACTTATAAGATTCATTTCTAGAAAAAGTTAAAACATTTTAAATTTTATCTAAAGGTATCAGATTGGTTGAAAGTTAACATGATGTTTAACACAATTTGCAATAATTAATGACATGTTGTTTGATACAATTTTATGTGTTTTAATATCATCTGAATATTTTCCACTTTATTTTCTATGAATCATGAATTTCTTCTTATATAAAATACAGTATCCACTTTGAAAAAATGACCTAGATGTAAGTAAATACATTTACATAAATACAGCTATTTGAATATGTTATTTAAATAAAGGGAATTTAAAAAAGTTGTTTCTTAAGTTTAAAGAATAATTAAATAAGGTTAATTGTATTGGAATCATTTATAAGTAGGAAACAGTTGCAAAAGCAGTTCTTGAAATACCATAAGTAGCAAGAAAAGATTTCATCCACAGATGTTAAGATTCTATGTTATATATGTTTTTAAAAAAATCAGCTTCACAGTAGAAGTGCCATTATAAATTTAAAATTTGATGTTTATAATCATAGATTTAATTTCAATGTATATTCAATTATATTTTTTTTTCTGAACTCTGCAACTCTGATAAAGATAAATTATTTGTTCAGTATATAACTTTTTATTTTTTATTTGTTATATTGCAAGTACACTGTGCATGCGAATGGTATAAAAATAGACAGCCTATTAAAACAGAATTATGTTTTGCAATCTAATCATTTGCATCTGTGAAAATCTGTAGATTTTAGCTGAATTTAAATATAATTTTCTTTTAGTTATACTATTTAGTAAACCATAGCTCAAATGCAGAAAAATATAGAAAAAAATTATTTTTACATTAATATATGCATTACATATAGAAATTCAGAAAAAATGTAATTATTTCCAATTTTAGAAAAAATTAGCTGTTTTAAACATTTTAACCTATCAAACATTTAAACATTTAACATTAAACATTTAAACCTATCAAATAATGCAAATCTTGAGGGCCTTGTTTCCCTACAATTCTTTATCAATTTTAATTTTATTTTTATTCAGCAGTTTTAAGTAGGCAATTTTGAAAAACTGTCTTCACAAGTCATTTTCTAAAGAGTCTATTTCGATTTTTCACATATAAAAAAAAATCTGCACACTTAAAATGTAAAATTATCTTAAAGCAAAATGTTACAAACTGAAGATATCTTTCTTTAAAACACTTTAAATAATATTATAAAAGGAGGGGATATTTTTTAAAACTGAAATAATTCAAATTTTTTAGAGTTATAAAGTAGCATAAAGAATAACTTGTAACTGGTAATTAGGTAAAAGCTTCAAAATTAATTTAATCAGTACTTGATTTTAATGAATAAAATTGATTACATGGCCTTCTGTCATGAAATGAAAATATAAAACTAAATAATTTTCTAAAACTGATGAAAATTTTCAAAAGCTGTGGGGCCTCTTGGAAATTGTAAACTTTGCCTACTTAGTAATCCTGCATCCCCTTCCTTAATTAGAACTATTTAAACAATCTCTTTGGACTGTTGACATTACAGCTCCTGTATTGTAGATACAAATCGCTTGGGAATTCAATCATTTTTATTAGAAATTCTTTAATTTCTGTGAAAACAATATGCATGCTGCAGACATTTTACTACAGAAAAAGTCTGGTTATCTCACAATGAGTCCATAGTTTGCAGAAGTGCATTAGAGATCAATATAAGATTTCAAGGGAAAATTAATTTAAGGCAATAGTTTCTTTACTAAAAAAAATAAAACTCAGACTTCTGTTATTGCATTCCAGGAGAAATTCTTGCCATAATAGTAAAGAATTTTTTGAGGAGATGTTTTATTTCCTCAAAATTATATGAGAGACATTCAGTTTTATTTTTGTAATTTACTTTTAAACATAATCTATGAAATCTTGATAAAATCTTTACTATATTTTTGTTATAGACATTTATAATCATGCTATTAAAATAAAATCAATCATTCTCTATTAATATATCATTAAAAAAAAGACTGTATCATAACACTTTCTGTATTTATTTTTTATTTTTATTATTATTATTTTGTCAAAATAGACTAAGATTTGGTGGTTTTCTATTAAATTTGAAAGAATATTTGATAGAACATTAATTCCATAATTCACAAAAATTATCCAATTTATTTCTGAGAACATATTTATATTTTAAAATTAGTATCAAAGTGATCTCTCAGATAGAATGTTCAAAATGCTTAAAGTATAAAAATATTCCTACCATTGTTTAGCATTAATTTATTATGAAGTTAATATATATAACTAGTATTAAATATCATTTACATAAAGAAATGCTTCCCATTTTCTCCTAATGCAAACAACTTATTTAGTATTTAATATATTTCTTTTGATATAGAATAATCTTTCATTTAAAGTAGACAGTTCATGAAACATATGGTATGTCAGTAACTTTTAATTTGTCTAATATATACTTGAGAAATAGCCTTACACTGTATTTTTTTTTTATCTTCATTGCACTTTGCACATTTTAAAACACTTAATAAAGCCCAATTTTTAATTTTATCTCCATATTTTATATACATAATATTTATTTTTCAATTATGTCATATATAAAATCAGCACTATTTTAAAATGAAGGCATTAAAAAAATTCCCAATATTGCTTCATTCTGAAGTCAAATTTCATTTGTAAATACAAAAAAAAAAAGGTGAAAAAAGCCTTTTCTAATATTGAAACCTACTTATCATGGAAAAATATGTATAATCTTTTTATCTGGTCACAACAAAAGAAAAAAAAGATTAAATATTCATAATAACAAGACAAAAGACCAGGCAAAATATTCATGTGAGTGGTTTTCAGTTTCTTTTAAACAATGAAATATATTGTTACAAAATGCGTTTGAAGTATTTTAACAGAATTTATTAAATGTAGAAAGAAAAATTATACAGTAAAAATTTTGGATTATTAAAAAGATAAATTTTTGAAAGTAGCTCTGAAAATGACTTTTCTTCCTACATAACATATTCTCATAGTATATATTTGTCAAATTCGATTGATGGTCTACTTTGAACAAAGCCACCCATGCACAATGAAATAAACAGACATAAGCTTTTCCCTTTAGTTTAAGCATCAAAATTTAGTTAAAATACCAATGCATTTTTCTGCCAAATATTCTTACTAACAGGTAACATGTTTTCAGCAAACCTAGGCTTATCACTGCTTCCTCCCTTTTTTTCAAAGGACTACACTTGATTTATTGGACGTTTATGACCTGTACGCAAATGTCCGTATGGATCTGTGCCACTGCCATTTTAAAGACTATCTAATCTCTAAATATGCTTAAACATGATAAAGGGAGGCTATCATTTATGTATTCTTCCAGAATTAAGCACAAAATTAATATATCTAATCATTGATTAGATTAAAATTAAATCATGAAATGAAATACAATTATTTGCTTTTATCATTGCTACCTTTGGGATTTTGAGGTGCAGGAAATTAATAATTAGAACAACCAGTAAATAAAAAGCAGTGAACAAACAAATAAAATTAATACAAAAACAGGAGGAACACACACTGTAATTATCCGAATTCAAACAGTAACAACTTATAATACATGGTAAACTCAAAATTAGTATAATTTATCAACCTTGCTTAATTATAGTAAATTTATCAGCTATTTTACCTAAACTTAAATGTTTGCTTAGTTTAATAAGCAACAGAAAGTTTAACATTTTGGTGCCATTATTGATATTAATTATCAACTATGGAAATAAATTAATATTTTAAGCTGATATTCAGCAATAGTTATTAGAATTGTTGATAAAACTCTGAACATTATAATTAAATGAGTTTAGATCAATCACATATACCAATTGTTTATAATTTGGTATATTATAGATAGTTTAACACAAGCTCTGACTAAATATCTAGTTGACTGAATTTAGCAGAAGATATTTGTTTTTAACCCTAAAAGTTATTCGCTCTTTACCAAAAGGTTTTTCTTAGATTATGGAATTTACTAGCAAAATGTTATTTCTTACCAGGTCTGCAAAGACTTGAATAGGAGCAGGTTCTTTTAAAGAATATAAGGTGGACTTGTTGCCTCCATCAGGTCTTCAAAGAGAAAATGCAAATATCTTAGAGATGTGTATTTGAAATCGTAAGTAAAAAGAAAAATAAATCAATAAACAGCAGTGTGCATCATTATAGTAAAAATAAGTTTCATATAAATCAGACCATATTTTTTCCCCAGAAATATTGTTTGGGAAAAAAAGTCTACTAAAATATTAATAATTTTAGTTATGCATTAAAAATCAATGCTGGAAACTCATCAAATGTCAAAATTAGTAACTAACATGTTTGATTTTTTTTAATGATACCAAAGCAGTGGATTTTTTTCCCATAATATATAAGATTCTGCACTTACAGCTGAACTGCATTCTGATTACTCAGTTGAGCCCCAATAAAGAATAAGACACCCAAGTTATTCTTCCAGATTCCAATAATAACAAAGAGGGAAACTGTTTCAAATGTTCATAATACAGTGCTGTCCTAAGCCTCTACTTACTGATTTCAACCCATTTCTATTTATCCCATCCTCATAAAACATATTAACACCGTTTTTTCACATCAATGATATATTTAGTTTTCCAATAATTAGAGGGTCAAAACTCTTCTTGTCAATTCGCTTTGCTTACCTGCCATATATTAACGCATATCCTCTGGTAATAATATTGATGAGTGTGTGCGTGTACATGCACTTGTATAAATATGTGTGTGAAACTGATATATATATATATATATATATATATATATACAAATAAATGCTAGCTTTAAAAAATGTACAACTCTAAGAAGCTTAAAAATCAAAATTGAATGTATTATTCAGCCCAGTTTTGATAATATATATATATATATTAGAATTAGTTAATGTAGTGTTAATAACACTGAAACAATCACCAAGATTAAATTAATCATCTCAATAAGGAATAGCAAACTGCATTTTATCACAAATAATATATCACTTAATTAAAAAAACACAGTTTTTTTTATTTAGCTTATTTTATAAGTTAAAAATTAGATGTCCTTTTTTAAATATCACCAATAACTTATATCAAGGTTGCTTCATTTTAAATAATATTTGTGACAGTAAGGATGGAATATTTTGAGTAATTAGCAATACTTCATAAAGGATAAAGTTAATTGGCAATGTCCTAGTTTTTTGGAAATTTCACTAGCACTAAAAAGTATTTTCCATCATTGTTTCGTTTATTCTAATTGGATCTACTTATAAACAATACTTTTATTTGATTTAACATATTTGATATATTCAATTTATAATTGATATTGCTCAATTTATTACTTTAGACTTTTTTTTTGGATTACCCAATTATTATTATTATTTTCAATGGGGCAAAAACAATTCAAGCATGAAAGCCTTTGCCAAAAGATTATTAACAAATTCTGCCTGATTTTGCATGCACTTAACCATTATATATATTGGGAGAAATATTAGCTTATTCAAATAAATATAACATCAAAAGATTTTTGATTTTTTTAAACCAGGAATGCACAACATATGGTCTGCGGGTCAAAATTGGCTCCCATAGCCTTCGAAGTTAGCCTACGAATGTTAAAATAAGATTAATTTAAAATGAAATGAGACTTTTTTAAATAAACAAGATAAAAACTTGATACAAAAACGATTCTACATTAGAATACATTATTCACAGCTGTTTATCAACCTAATTTACTTTTTATTATGCGACTTTTCAGTTTGTTCCCTTCCTGGTTACCTTGAGAACGATTTTTGTACAGGAGAGGCTCGCGGACATGAAAAATTTCCACACATGACAATGCAGTATGAGGATCAAATTCAAATTTTGTTTAAATCATTTAATGATCGGTTTTCAGATTTTGAAAAGTGTCTAACAAAAATTGATGTATTTTCTTCTCTATTTTCTGTTGATGTAAATCTAGTGGATGAGAGTATGTAGTTAGCCTTAATGGATCTACAGAATTCTGATTTTTTCAAAAGTCAATTAAAAGAAAAACTGATATTAGAATGTTATAAAGATTTACAAGAGGAATTTTCATGCTTAAATCAAAATACAGATGCATGTGCAACTTTTTTTGGCAGCACTTGCATTTGTGAGCAAATTTTCTTATTTAAACAAATCAAAAATAAGAAATAGAATAGCTGTTCACGCGCATTTCTCCATCTTGCTCAATCTCGTGACTCAATGCAATAACGTGTTGCCAGCTGTATATATTTATTACTGTGTTGTTCTATGAATTTATAATTGTGTTTTAATAAAAGATGGTTATTTTTTAAATTGGTGTGATTTTATTTGAGGAGTGTTATTTTAGAGATCCTTAACCCAATGAAGGTGTTATGAGGAGTATTAATATGGTCCGTCGATGTGTGGAGTGAAGAAATAACATTTTAGTCTGAATGCGAGCTAGAGAAAGAGGTGCGATCTTTGGAATTTTGAATGGCTAGTTTGACTTACATGGGAATCAAAAGGATCGAGATATGCTATAGAATTTAATATGGTGATATTTTTTGGAGTATTGAGTTATACAATTTCGGATAAAGAGATTAAGGTGAGATATTCATAATTATTGTGATTTAATTGTGGATTATTTGTTGTTTATGTGAAATTGAATTTGAGATTTTGTATTGATATTATATTGCGTAAGAAATAGTTGTAGTGATTTGATATTATGAGAATTTAGTTACTTTTGCTTTAGGATTAGTTATTTCTGTCAGTGTAATATGTGTGCAGTTTGGAATATAGTTGAAAGTAGCATTGCTGATAAAGTTGATTTCTTGATCGTTTGGTTTCAGAACTCTTGGATTGGATTAGAATTGGTAAATCTCGTCAGTGTATTTTGTTGTGAAAAGTGTTATCTAATTTTGGAAGTAGTGTCTGATAAGGTTTTGGTTTCGTTTTTGGAACTCATAGTGTAATTGGGTTGTAGTTTTGATTCGACAGTTTCCTTGTGATTGCAAAATTAGCAGTAAAAAAGATATAATTTGTGAGAGGTTGTAAGTAAAAGTTATGTTCACTTATATCAACCATGCCGTTGAGTACTAAGTTAAAGAAAGAGGAGTTGCGGATTATCGCTGAAGAGTTAGGGCTTTCCGTTCCTGATAATGCAAAAGTAATTCAGTTGAGAGAGATGATTGAGAAAAGTGAAGTGTTTAAAACACAAACTGAAGTAGTTCAGGGTCTAGTAGATCAAGTAATAGCCGATACTCAGGCAAAGCTACTGCAAGAAAAGGATAAGATTGAAAGAGAAAAAATGGAAAATGAATTGAAATTAGAACTAGAAAGGTTAAAATTGAGTCAAATAGAGAAAGAAATAGAGTTAGCAAAGGTTAAAAACGAGTATTAAATAATACACAAAATATTGAAATCATGGATTCGAATTCATCAAGTGTTGAATTAGAAAGCTTAATAAAGAGTATTAAAACTTTAACTATCCCTGTACCATATACATCGGAATCCTTTAATTTATTTTTCAGTTCTTTGGAAAAAGCATTCCAAAACAAAAATGTTTCGGAAAATTTGAAAGCAGAAATTCTGTTAAATATTTTGGGTGAAAAAGTCAGTAATTTGCTGGTTTACATTAATCTAGAAGATTTAAATGATTATAATAAAATTAAAACTTTAGTTTTAAAGGAATTTGAACCCACCCCCCAGGAATGTTTAAATAACTTTAAAAAAGCTCAAAAATTCCCGGCTGAGAGTTTTGTTCAATTTGCATCCAGAGTAAGTGCATCTTTTAACTACTATTGTCAGTTGCGTAAAGTGACGGATTTCCAATCTCTATGCGAGCTTATGGTTTCTGATAAAATTTTTGAAACTCTTGATCGAGAATTAATGACTCATATTGCGGTAAAACAAGGTGAAAATTATTTTAAACCTCATGAACTCGGTCGAGAGTGCAACATTTTCTTTTCATCGAAAAGTAAATGTAAAAGGGAGATAAATAATAAGATCGTAGTAGGGGATGCAAAAAGAATTTTGGGAAAAAAATTGCAATTTCTAAATTGGTGTTCTGATAAATCCGTTTCTAAAGTGTTTGTGTCAGAAGTAAAAAATTCAAAGTGTGTTATGTGTAAGAATAGTGCTAATCATCCTCTTTATAACTGTCCCCAATCTAAGAGACTTTCTGCAAGGGAAAGAGTTGATGTAGTGAAACGGAATGCTTTGTGTTTTCGTTGTTTGTTACCACATAAAATTCGCGATTGTCGCTCTAATACAAATTGTTTTTGTGGCAGATCTAATAATTGAATGCTCCATTTTCCGCGAGGGGAAAATAGTACTAATAATTTACTGTTCGAAAATATTTCTATTCGTCAACCAGTTTATGACGAGGAAGTAGCGGCAAACCAAACATTAAAGGAAACGGCAGATAATGCCAAATCAAAGATAGTTGCTACGAGTTATCAAAAGAGACAAAGTAAGAATGTCCTTCTTAGTACTGTTTGTGCCTTGGTTAGAAATAAATATTCAGAGTTTGTGGATGTTCGATGTTTATTGGATGTAGGAAGTCAGTCTTGTTTATGTACGAAAGCTTGCTCAGAACGACTGCAGTTGAAGTTGGAAAAAATAAATACTATTGTTCAATGTGTGAATGACACTACTATGGTGGTTAATAATTGTGTAAAAACTACGGTTACAAACAAGGATAGGAGCTTTGAGCAAGAATTGTCGATGTTAGTAGTAAACAAAATTACTGATGTTACCCCGATCAAGGTCATTGATTTAAATATGGAAGTATTACGGTTTCCATCACTGGCTGATCCTAGTTTTAATATCCCAGGAAAGATAGACTTACTTTTAGGAGCCGAAGTATTTTATGAATTGTTGAGACCTGGACGATTTCGAGATGTGAATTCATCGTTGCTGTTTCAGAATACAGTTTTTGGTTATGTTGTCAGTGGTAGTGTAGATGAGGTGAGGGAGAACAAAGTTCACTGCGGGTTGATTTTAGATGTTGATTTGAATCGTACTATGAGAAAATTCTGGGAAGTTGAAAATGTGGATAATGAGGTCACTAAGAGTCAGGAGGCCTTGTTGTGCGAAGAGCATTTTGTAAAAACCCATAGAAGGAATGAGGAGGGTCGATATGTGCTTACAATGCCTTTGAGACAGGACCCGTCTTGCTTGGGACATTCAAAGGCCATTGCGGTAAAAAGACTTAACTCGTTGTGGAATCGTCTGGTGAGGGATTCAGAGTATTTGTCATTATATTCAGATTTTATGAGAGAATATGAGGAGTTGGGTCACATGGAGAAGGTTAATGAGACAACTGAACCATCTTCCTCTTATTATATACAACACCTTGGAATCTTTCATCCAGAGAAGTCAATGACTAAACTTTGTGTTGTTTTTAATGCATCGTCTCCTACAACTAACGGCATTAGCTTAAATGACATTTTGATGAAAGGAGAAGTTATTGAGAACGTATTCACCATCGTTACTGGTTTTTGGCGACACAAATTTGCCTTTACTGCAGGTATAGAGAAAATGTATTGACAAATAATCATCAAATCAGACCAATGTGATCTTCTGAGAATTCTGTGGAAGACAAATTTTGACGATGAGCCTACCACGTATAAGTTGAAGACTATCACCTATGGGACGTCTTGTGCTCCCTTTCTTGCCATAAGAACTCTTAAAACAATTGGCCATAGATGAGAATTCAATATTTCCCTTGATGTCTGAAATTCTACTTCATGATGCATACATGGATGACATAGTCAGTGGCTCTTCAATGTTAGAGGGTGCCCAGGAGTTACAATGCCAACTTATTGGGGCTATGCAGTCAGCGGGACTGAAATTACATAAGTGGCACACCAATTTTGAGAAGTCTATGCTCTCAGAAGACAGTTATAAATTTGATAAAGAGGAGGGAACAAAAACATTGGGAGTTCTATGGAACTCTCATGAAGATTGTTTTTCTTTCCGAGTAAATGTCCAACTGAAACAGTCGTATACTAAATGAGAAGTATTGTCAACTATTGCCAGAATATTTGACCCGCTTGGTCTTCTGGGTCCAATAATAGCTAAGGCCAAAATGATCATGCAAGAACTTTGGCGCATGAACATCGATTGGAGCGATGTTCTTCCTGAATCAGAATATCGAGAATGGTATTGGTTTCTAATTGTTCTCAGAGCCTTAAATGAAATTTCGATAAACAGAAGAGTATTCCTTGACCAGCTAACGAGTGTAGAGCTTCATGGCTTTGCAGACGTGTCAGAGCGTTGTTATGGAGCAATGGTGTACGGCAGATCAAGTGATAAACAAGGCAATATTCTGATTGGATTGGTTGCCAGTAAATCAAGAGTAGCTCCAATTAAAAGCTTAATGATTCCCAGGTTAGAATTGAGTGCTGCAGTCTTGTTGTCAAAGCTTATGAAAAAAGTGATAACAGCAATCAAAACTACAGTGTCTAGTGTCTACTATTGGTCGGACTCGTCTATTGTGCTTTCGTGGCTGCAGATAGATTTAAAACAATTTGTCCAAAGCAGAGTAGCGACGATTCAAGAAATGACTAGTATTAACCAGTGGCATCATGTATCCTCGGAGCAAAATCCAGCTGACATCTTATCACAAGGAATAGACCCAGAAAAACTCATGTCTTGTGACTTATGGTGGAATGGACCAAAATTTCTTGATGATAATAGCTATCCTAATTAACCGGTTCCTGCATCAGAAGCTGATGAAGAGTTTATGGCTGAATTTAAGAACAATTTAAGAACTTTAAAAATTTTAATACTATTGAAGGACATTTAATTTATAAATTAATTCAGCTTAGTAATAATTATATGTCTATTTTATGTGTTCTTAGTTATATTTTTAGGTTTTGTGACATTTCTCGAAATTCACTTTGGCGTACTACAGGTCCTCTTACCACCAACGAGTTGAAAAAAGCTGAGAATTTCTTAATTAAAGCATTGCAGCATCAAGAGTTTGCTTCCAATATTCAAAACTTGCAACTCAAAGGAGTCGTTTCTCCAAACAGTAAGTTAAAAAGCCTCAACTTGGTTTTGGATGGTGATGGTATTTTGAGGGTTGGAGGCTGACTAGAAAATTCAAATTTAAGTTTTGTGTCAAAACACCCAGCTATCCTGCCAAAAGGTAATAAACTTTCTATAATAATTTTAGAGTATTATCACAAGAATCATTTGCATGTCGGGGCTTCAGATTTACTATGTATTGTTCGAGAAAAGTTTTGGCCCCCAAGTGGTCGTACAATGTGTCGTAAGGTAATTCACCAATGTATCCCATGTTTCAAATCAAAACCTATTGTGTCTAGTCAATTAATGGGCAGTTTACCTAGGGACCGAGTTTTAGCTGATTTTCCTTTCAATTGTACTGGTGTAGACCTTAGTGGTCCATTCATGATTAAATATAATCATCAATGAAAAAGTACATTACATAAGGTGTTTGTATGTGTATTTGTGTGTTTCGTAACAAAGGCTACCCATTTCGAGATTTTGTCAGACTTGACATCTAAATGTTTTATAAATTCGTTAAAAAGATTCATTTCCCGGAGAGGCAAATGTGCAAAATTATACTCTGACAAGGCAACAAATTTTAAGGGAGCCAATAACCTAATTAAAAAGTTTCTTGAGTTGGTGAAAAATCCCGATGAAATTCTGGCTAATTATTTGGCTGCAGAAGGAATAGATTGGAAATTCAGCCCTCCAAGAGCACCTCATTTTGGTGGGCTTTGAGAGGCTGCTGTCAAATCATTCAAATTTCATTTTGTTAGAGTTAGAGGGGCGCTAATTTAACGTTTGAGGAATTCCTAACATTAACCATCAAAAGAGTCAATTTTGAATTCGCGCCCACTCTATCCATTATCAGCCGATGCAGATGATTTTGGTGTTCTAACACCTGCTCATTTCCTGATCAATAGACTGATGAATTCAATTATCGAACCTGATTTAACTGGTTTTAAAGAACATTAACCAAAAAATGGCAACGAGTTACGAAATTAGTTCAGCAAATTTGGAAAAAATGGCACCGGAGTTACCTGAACAAATTACAGCAAAGAAACAAATGGGTATATGAGAAAGAAAATGTTCAGGTAGGAGATCTTGTGTTGCTGGTAGAAGACAACTCATAAGTGGGCTCTGGGTAGAATTAAAGAAATCTATTGCGGGGTAGATAAAAAAATTAGAGTGGTTCAGGTTAAGACCCAATTTGGCACGTTTAAAAGGGCAGTGAGTAGGGTATGTGTATTGCCGAAATGACTAATGTAAAAACATTGGAGAAAGGTGTGGATTGCTGTTCAAATAATGTTATTAATTTCTTAAAAATTTTATTCGTAATATTATGTATTTGGTTGAATGTTGAAACATGTCAATGGGGGGAGAATGTTCATGCGCATTTCTCCATCTTGCTCAATCTTGTGACTGAATGCAATTACGTGTCGCGAGCTGTATATATATTTATTACTGTGTAGTTCTATGAATTTATAATTGTGTTTTAATAAAAGAAGGTTGTTTTTTAAATTGGTGTGATTTTATTTGAGGAGTATTATTTTAGAGATCCTTAATCCAATGAAGGTGTTATGAGGAGTATTAATATGGTCCGTCGATGTGTGGAGTGAAGAAATAACAATAGCAGATGAGAACCTTTCTGCTGTTCTACATACTGACACAACCAATCTTAAACAAAACAAAATTAATAATTTCAAATATTCAGCCATCTCATTTATTTTTACTAATTTTGATTATTAATTTTTTTCTCAAAATTTAAATTGTGTTCTCTGTTTAATTACCCTAAAATTTTCCACTGTTATTCTATTTCCAGTTTGCCCCATATTAGCAGGAATCTTTTTTTTAGGTAAAGTATTTTAATCATAGCTATAATGTTTGTGTTTTATAGTTGTGTTAATCATAGCTATAATGTTTGTATTTATAGCATAATGTGTGCATAAGTAAAATAAGTAAAGTAATAATTGTAATTCATGCATATTGCCACCCCCCCAGTGTTTTCTTATTTTTAATATGTTTTATCATTCATGTAATGTTTTAGCCCTCGTCATGATCCATTTTCATATTTTATCCCATCATCCTGCAAAGGTTGTGCATCCCTGTCATAAACAAAAATTTCAAGAATTTGATTCCATTATTGTTTTTATTTGGCAATAAACACAAAATATCCATCCAGTTTTTATAATTTACTGAAAAAGTGTGCTATTTTGAATTATTAAAATAAAAATTAGCCGAATCGGTAGAGCCGTTCTCTAGTTTTGCGCTTAGCAACGCATTTTGAGAACCATTTATATATATATATATATATAAAATATATATATTGTGTGTGTGTGTATTATATATATATAAATTATAAAATACGCTGGATATTGATCATTCTAGAAATAGTGAATTGAACTCCTACAATTATATCTAAAATAATCAATGAATAAAAACTCAATTATCTGTAATAAGTAAAACATTTTTTAAACTCGGCAAGAAAACATACTTACTCAGTATTGGAAACAGAATCCTCAACAGATGAAACGAGAATTAAATGGCAATCTGATTTCACTAAATAATCAACCCCTAAGAAAGGACGCAAGCCTAAGAGACAAACTGTGTCATCATATTTTGGCACTAACTGAAAGAGAGGAAAAATAAGAACTCTAAAAAAAATTGCAGAAAATTGGAGAACAGTAATTTTGTAAATGCTTTTATTTTTTCATATAAAAACTTAATTTAACTTCTTATTTAATTACTTCAAGATTACAAGAATTGACATAATATTTTATGTTTTTTTAATTTAATTCACTTCAGGATGTTAAAATATTCAAATCCAATTAGTTAAGAATATCTGAGGCATTTTTAAGGCATTTTTTTCATACATCATTATATTATGAAACTTCAAATATAACATCCCAGCAGGTCAGCTATAACAAAGCTTCAATAAAATCTTTACATACAGATTTAGAGTGTGACTTGATGCAATTAGTACTGGCATAAATTTATGCACTGAACCACTATCAGTAAGGAATTTTACAATGAAAAAAAAAGAAGAAAAAGAGGATATTTTCATCAAAATTCAAATTTTCTCTCTTTCAATTCAATTACATTCTTTACATCTTTATGTATTGAAACTTTACAATAAATAAATAAATATGGATTTAATTATTTCCCACAGTGTCAATAATTACAATTTGGACCAAATCATTCCCACCATCAGAACTGAACTGAAATTTTAAGTCCATAAATAATTCTATTCATAATAACAAGCATTTGATTACATAAACAGTTTACAAAAGTAATATATTTCTTGTATTATCATACATATTAAGAGAATCAAAAATATTCAACTTACAAGCCAATTAAATTTGGAGTAAAATATTAAAAACTTATTTTCTGAAATATATTTTATTCATTAATATCATTTCTGATGAATTTATTTTATTAAACACATAAAGCATCTTTTATTTAAGTGAAAGTATATAAAACAGAAAAAAGCAATAGCCTATAAAATTTAAATTCCACCACTAATTTTTTTAAAAACTCATCTACCAAATATGATAAATTAGTTTAAAATGATATATGATGGATGAGAATAAAATCCCATATATTCACATAAAAAATTAATTACACAAAACAAAAAAGTTATTCTTCCATTAATGAGTCCCTGAACATTGAAAGTTCAGTTCTGTTCACAATTTTGTTAAAAACAACATTTATTATTAAGACATGCCAGAGTTTGGTCATAGGACCACAAAGGAAAATTACTCAAATATATCTTACATTTCTTTTTTCATGTATCACTTCCAAACCCTGAAAAACTGAATGAGGCAAATGAACCGTGTAAGTTTCCAGTCCTGTATCAGTGAGAGCATGAAGTAATGAAGTGTCCAAGACAACATCTTTCAGTGCAGAAGTATAAGTATAGGTACTAACAAATTGGGTTTCATTGGTAAGATTATATAGAAAACCTTCTTGTAAGGTAGAAAAGAAGCAACCAATAGCTTTTAGAGAAGATGTGGAATTTGGGGAAAGATTTAACCAAGGCAATGAAAATGATGAGTTTTCCAACTTAAAGGCCGCGGCATTGAGAGGATCTGCCAAACCATCTTGTAATGTCTCTAGAAATTCAAAAGAAAAAAAAAGTAACATATTTTGCTAAAATTAATAAATACAATCTCATAAAACAATTTTAACCTAAAGAAATGGTAAATAATAAAAATAAATTTTCTAATGACAATTTTTTTTAAAATTTTATAAAGGATGAATTATAAAACCATTGAATGAAAGCAAATTTCTACATAGAAAACTGGAAAAGCTGTTTACATTTATGCAAAAATTTTATTAATATTTATCAGCATAAATGTGTACTTAAGATATATAAAGGTGAAAAAATTCATTAAATTGGCAATGAAGCACGATTTAATAAAGCATTTTAAAATATGGAAAATTTTAGACTTAAAAACAGATAGTGACTTCTTAAGAACACTAATCATCTAAAAACTTGTTAAAATTTAAGAAATGTTAGATGGCAACATAAATTTATAAAAAAATACAAAAATGCATTTTATAATTCCAATATAAATTGCAAGGATACTTAACTAAATATCATTAAAAATAATTCAAATTTAGTGACTGCATCTTATTTATAAATCAAGAAACAGTAATTTATGACTTAATTTTACAAAACAGACTTGCTTATATCAAAGTTTAAAAGTTCATAATTTTATTCCTCGTCCACACATTTTTCAAATGACTGCACCTCTATTTTTTCAGTACTCAAACATTAATATAGACAGTAGCTCAGCACTTTTTACAGAAGACTGCTTTAATTTGAGAATAAAAATAAAGTCAACACATCTACATTTTAAGACCATAAATTTGACATAACATTCTAAAAGGAACCTTCAAGATAAATTAAGAGCAATAAATTGATATTTAATTTCTTAACTATATAAGCTAGATTCCCATTTTGATTCTTAAAAAATGCAAATGCATATAAAATATCTTTAGTCAAATACAAAAACAATTGTATTCAACTTACCTAAAATTACCCACTGTGATATACCTTTTTTTACAGTATGTATTTCCAGAAAATTTAGTATAACAATGAAATAATGCAAAAAGCAGTTTTATAGTTTGGGTTTTTTTTTTTTTCTCAGTTATCTGATATTCACTTTCAGGTTAAATTCAGACACTTTTTCTAAGTTATAGAAAAAATTATCTTTTAAAAAACACATTATTTCCACTTAAATTCAGTGGAAAAAGTGGAAAATGTAAAGAATTTTTTATATTTTTTTAAGGTTCTTACAATAATAATTTTCATTTTTATTGTAAGAAATAGCAAGCTTTTGTTTCAAGAAATAGCAAGCTCTTATAAAATCAAATCAAATATTAATATCATTGTCTAGTAAATTAAATTACATCATAAAAACTAGCACATAATCGTAAAAACTACAGCAATAAATATTACACTCAGTTCAATATGCCAATAAATCTACAAATATCTACAGCTATTCATTAAAAATAATTAGACTATTTTGTGATTCAAAATTAATTAATGGGGAGGAGAGTAATACTTTTCATAAAGTACAATTCAAAAATGAAATCGTGCTTATTCTCTTCACATATTCAAAGAAAATATCTTATGAAAAATTTCTGCCATAAAATAAAATACAAAACTCAATTGCAGTATAGTGATAATAAAATATGGTGACCTTTATAAGCATTCCCACCTCAATTTTTACATAAAATAAAAAGAGACATTTCTGTCTTCCTACAGATTTAAAAAATAAAATTAAATAGCTTAGCATTACAGCTGCATGCAAAAAAAAAAAAAAAAAAAAAAGAAAGAAAGAAAATAAACATTTTTATTATTAATACAATTTAATAACAAAATTCAATATATTTTTTAATTAAATTTTCAGTAATTTCAATGTTAGAGATGTTTTCCACTATATTGTTAGTCCTTTGTATGATACATATTGTAATGAATTTTGTGCAAATTAGATGTAAATATTTATGAATTTTTGTGTAATTAGTTTTATTTCATAAAATTAATTGCAATGGAATCGCATGTCAGTGAGAAAAGACCATTCTAAGGGGATTTACAACAGAAGACCACTATATTGGAATAATTCAGCAATGTAGTTGCATTGGCAACATAATGAAATCATTAACAGATTTCACTATAGGCTACAATGTGAAGCAGCTCAGAAATAAAAATTTGTTCTTAGAGAATGTTGGAGAAGGATCCACGCTCATCCGGAACAGTGAGCGGTTTCTGTATTTGTACCGCCCACTATAGCAGGATGCTATTTAAGGCACGGCTTAAGCACGAGAAGCTCGGATCAATTTGCACAACTAGATAAGTTAGTGTGCTTAGATTGAGAGAGTGACTTTTCTTTTTGGCATGCATTCTATAGTTTTGCTGTTACCCAAAATTGGTAGATTAAATAGAGTTAGTTTGCTGTGCATTTATAGCTTGTATTGTGTATATTTAGACAATAAAGTCTGCATCTTTGCATCATTCCTGTGAGAATTTTTGAAACAATATATACCTACTATATTCAGAAAATTAAAATTATTTATAAGGAAGTCTGAAACATGATGAATACTAAAGAAGTCACAATTATAATAGCACAAAATAAAGTTAGAAATAATGTAGAAAAATAATACTGATTTTGCATGTTTATTTTTCCTTATGGTACTGATAAATATGGAAAGAATGATTAATTATGAAGATATGCTTAATATCTTACAATAATATTAATAAATTGCAATTTACAATTCAAAACTTCTGATGAATTTGGACATCCAGATTGAAAATTAATTCTAATGCATTCTGAACTTTATATTATCCTATTGATGCTACTGGACGATGCTTAGTTAACAAACCATATTCTATCTAATGCAAATAGATTGTTGTTGTTTTTTTATATATCTTAAATAATTTGGTCTCTTTTCAAATCAGGGAAAACTTCCCTCAGCAAAACATCAATGCCCAGTTATGGTAAAAAAAAATCTTTGAACTTAAAAATCATAAATAATCAATAAAAAGATATTAAAAAGGATCAAGCCAGAATGTTAGATACAAAAAAATTAATTTCAATTTTTAATAATTTTTGGGAAAATAAATTTAAAATTCTCAAAATTCAGTAAATTACGTTGGAGAAGCCAAATTTGCTTAAAATGACAATTATTTGCTCTCCTTGAAAATAAATAAATAAATTTAAATTTCAAAATGCACTACATCATTTTTGTTTGCAACTTCTTTTGTTACTTGTATTGCACTTCTTTTGTTACTCTTTCATGGCAGTAAGCATGTTGGATTTGTTAGGATAGTGATGCAGACATACTTCCTTTATAATTAAAGATAATGGAAAAATAGACAATTTTTCTTCAAGGTAATAACAACAACACAATGTTTTGAAATAGAAATTAAGTAAGATCATATGTTTTAGCACTTATTAAATTTTCTTTGATTCAATTAAAAAATGATCTGTAATGGAGTCAAAGAATAGTTTTGAAATTCAAGAAATTAAAAAAATTTATAAATAGCAAATCACAATTTTGAATATTAAAAAAGTGTGTTAATTAGAAAATATTTCTTTTACAAATATATTGTCAAAATTTAAAAAAGTGTTAATGATTATATTTATCTGCATATATTATACCACATAGAAGAAAATCTATATTAATAAAAATGCAACTCGAAATGCGTTGCTAAGCGCAAAACTGGAGAACGGCTGGACTGATTCGGCTAATTTTTTAAAAAATATTTTTGTTAAGACACGAGGATGGTTCTTATGGAGAGAAAAAATGAAAAAACTGTGAGGAAAATAGTTAAAACAACACTTTTCTTACTTTCCTGCCAAAAATCTTCATTTCCTTCCCCCACACCAACTGAGTTAGATAGCAGGAAGTAATAAACTACGATTTGTTTAAAAAGAAATGCGCAAAGTCAGTTGGTTTTCATTCATAGATAACGGGATGTTTAAAAAAGAAAGAAAATAGTTGCTTTTATTATTAGTCTGTATGAATATTTAATCTATGCCTGCTCGAAATAAAGCCTGGGCAGAGGAGAAAAAAAAATAAAAGAGGGAAAAAAGGCTATATAGAAAGAAAAGTAGTGAAGAAAAAAAAGATAGAAAAGAAAAGAAGCCTGTGTGTGTCACCATTATTTCGTCTGTGCGCGGCATTTTCCAAGCTGTTTTTAAGCTTTCGCATCTCTTGAAAACCAATTGTGTCTTTATTTGTTTAGTGTGTTTACATTTATGAAAATTTTAATTTCATTATTCTATAAAAACGTAGAATTTTAGACCTTTCCCTCCACCATTTAAGTAAAATATCAATTCTGGGACAATCATTGTACGGATAGAAAGAGAAAGACAATTAGTACAGTGAACAGATCATTTGAAGAAAATAATACTATAAATGAATTATATGACTACCAAAATTTATTTGGTTTAAAAATATTTTGGTGAAAAACCTGTTATAAGACACAGCTACATAAATTATATGAACATTTTAGCGAGCATTAATACTGGCGAAAAGACTGGTCGCCAAAGGCGGCTAGTATAGAAATAAATGAATAAATTTGTTTAAAAACTTTGAGAAACATGACTTAATTTATAAAAAAGACTTTAAAAAAATATGCTTATATTTTCACTCAAATAGTTGAGATAAAATAATATAATTGTAGAAAAACTATTTCTAAATATATAACAATGCTAATTATAATATATAGGATAAAAATAAAAATATAAAATTGTAGAAAAATTCTACTGACAATTATAAAGGCATACACTTAGACATGAATACTAATTTTAAAAGAAATTACTATATTTTGTTGAGTAACTATGATATCTTACTAAAGATTACATTTCAGAGAATCATATGAAGTTTCTATATAAGAAACAAGTTCTTAATTTGTTTATGATATTAATAAACAATCTCACAACTAACAGTAGAATGAACTACCAAGTAAAAGCTTCCTAATGAGTTGCTTTTAATGGAGATTATTTTGTAGAATTTTAAAATGCTGTTACACATTACAACCCAATCGTTTGTATGTTTAAAACAATTTATGTTTTTAAGATGAAAAACAAGTGTATGAACCAACAACCACCACCTTAAAAACAACTGTATGTTTTTAAGATGGCAATAGAAACTTTAAAAAATCCTGTGCAAATTTGCAATTTCCCTTGTTGTATAATGCTAATTATATGTTTTCTGCCTTTATATATAAAACAAAACTATGTTATATTTCAAAATAGCATGTTGTATTTCTTAAATAGATAAAGTTCTAGAAATTTTAATAAAATACAGTTTCTAAAACTGCATAAAAATTCTAGGAAACATTAAAACTATTCTTTACAACACAAATTAAATAATTTTAACAGTAACGGTTAGTGATCTTTGCTCAAAATTTTAAGACAACTCAGGATTAATGTATTTTGAATAAGGACAAGCATTGTATGCTGTAGCATAAATATAAAAATACCATGATTATATGCACCTAATAATAAATATTTTAGCAAAAATTTAAATAAGAGAAAGATCAAATATTACTTTTCAAAATTGTTCTTTAACTAATTGTAGCGAATTACTTCCACTAAACAAAAACATGCTTTTATAAATGAATAAAAGTATTTTAAATCCCTTTTTATTACAGATAATACTAGATGCAAAATATGAATTCAATTATAATAGCTAACAGATACTTACCTATTACAATTAAAATATACAAAATTTATAAACAATAATCAAACAATAATTTTAAATTTAAAATATGTATTAATCTAGGATTAATAAAATATATGTGGTTTAAAACAAAAAAAGTCTTGCTTCTAGTGAATTAAAAAATTTCAAAACCTTACTTTTGCAAAAATTTTAGGCTTACAGGTCCCCCCCCCCCCCTTTATTCTTAATCTCTCTTTTTGAACTGCCATAAGTTGTTTTAGTTAATTTTTGAAGTTAAAGCTTCCCTTATTTTAGTTCCAAATGTTTACTCAGTTCCTTTTTCTCTTCTCTTTTTTTATATGCTTCATATTTAACTCATATATTTATCACATTTAAAATTACTTATAGCACTGATTATTCAAATTTAATTTTAAATACTGTTTTTTTTTTTTTTTTTTTTTTGTAAAAATGATTTTTACTGTCTGAAAATTCTTTATGAACCTATTGCTAGAAGAAAATATAATTATCATCTATATTAATAAAAATGCACCCCGAAATGCGCTGCTAAGCGCAAAACTGGAGAAGGGCTCGACCGATTCGGCTGATTTTTTTAAAAATATTTTTGTTAAGACACGAGGATGGTTCTTATGGAGAGAAAAAATGAAAAAACTGCGTGGAAAGTAGTTAAAACGTCACTTTTCTTACTTTCCCGTCAAAAATCTTCATTTCCTCCCCCCCCCCCATCAACTGTGTAAGATAGCAGGAAGTAATAAATTATGATTTGTTTAGAAAGAAATGCGCGAAGTCAGTTGGTTTTCATTCATAGATAACAGGATGTTTAAAAAAGAAAGAAAATAGCTGCTTTTATTATTAGTATGTATGAATATTTAATTTATGCCTGCTCAAAATAAAGTCTGGGCAGGGAAGAAAAAAAGAAAGAAAAGAAGGATGTGTGTGTGTCACCATCATTTCCTTTGTGCGCGGCATTTTCCAAGCTGTTTTTAAACTTTCGCATCTCTTGAAAACCAATTGTGTCTTTATTTGTTTCGTGTGTTTACATTTATGAAGATTTGAATCTCATTACTCTATAAAAACGTAGAATTTTAGACCTTTCCCTCCACCATTTAAGTAAAATATCAATTCCGGGACAATCATTGCTCGGATAAAAAGAGAAAGATGAGTAGTACAATGAACAGAACATCTGAAGAAAATAATACTCTAAAATGAATTATATGACTATCAAAATTTATTTGGTTTAAAAATATTTTGGTGAAAAATCTGTTTTGAGACACAGCTACATAAAATATTATAAGAAAATTTTAGCGAACATTAATACTGGCGAACCGACTGGTCGCCAAAGGCGGCTAGTTCTTAATAAAGATGCAGCTTTGCTGCAAAGTTTTAAGTTCAAAGTGACTGAAATTTATACACATTTTGCTTTTTGAAAAATAAAAATTGATTTTTCAGGAAATTTTATCCGCTTTGCAGTAATAACATTTATTAGCCAATTGCTCTTCTTAGGATAATGAAATTTAAAAAAAAATCACCAAACCCTTGAAAGAAAGCTGTTTTAAATTGTGGTGACCGCTTTGGGGATATTAGGCTTCAGATGTAGAGAAATTATAATGAGAAAGCATCAACTGCAAACAAGCTTAGCATAAAATGCAGTTGCAAGAAATTTTCATTGTTTTTTTAGATATCAATATGAATTTCCCTGATCTTTTCATATTGATAAAATTCTTTGACTTTTCTCTGATTTTCCAGCTCCACCACCATCTTGAATTGTCGATATAAAGCAGATTATTCCTTGATAACTATGATATATTTTTTTTCTTCATAAAATAAAAAGAAGAAGAAGGTTTAAATACAAGCTTTAGATAATTTTAAAAAGAAAAAGCGATATGATTCTTTTAAAATTTTAATATATGTTACAAGTAGTTTGTTCTCATGAATTTTTTTATTATAACAGAATATTTATTACTTTAATTAAATTATATTTAATTTTCAATATTTTAAAGCAATTCATATAAAAAAGAGAAAATGGTACACAGAAACAAGTATAAGAATACATTACCTGATTTATAAAATGGCACAAACTGCAGACAAGAAAGTTTGGAATTATTTTCTTGAAAAACAAACTGTCTAAATAGCAGAGTCACAGGAAAAATATTTGAAGGCATTTGTGGATACATTTCAAATGTTTTGGAATTTACTTTCACATCTACTGCACAGCCACGAACAGTCAAAAGAGGTCCATAAAATTCACAAGCATCTTTGCCAGTAAATATTTTATTTTCTTTATCTATTGCATTAAAATGTAAATTAATTGGGAAAGATTTAGGATGAAGTCTGGATTTCAAATGTCCATCCCAGTCTTTATCACAAGATCCATTATTTGTACAGGATTCAAATCTCCATTCAACAAAATACTCATCACATTGCTCAGAATCTACAATTAAATCATCAGTGGATTCCTGTCCAATATATTCATCATTTTCACAGACAATTTTAAAAACATGCACAGCTTTGTCAGACCTGCATGCAAAGTAACATTCACATACATCTAATTCTTGGACAATTATTGAAACACTAATATCCAAAAAATGATCAAAATCATTGAATGTTTGCTTTAAAGCAGAATGAACTTTGGTACTGTAACAAAAAACTGATAGGATGTTACCTAAACTAACAGCTAAAACTGATGTTTTATTGCAAGCTGAAATACAAAGAGCAGGCTTGTCCAATGGCAACTCAACCATTTCCAATGTTTTAATAGGTGAATGAGAATTGTCACATACAGGAGCACATCCAGCAATACGGACTTTAAGAGGTTGATGACTGGCATCAATCCACCATTTGAAATAAATACGAACATATGTAATAAGACTTCTATGCCAAGACACTTTATTTTCAATAGTTGCAACATAATTTCCTAGAAAAGAAAATTATAACTAATAAGAGTGTTTTTAGAAAAGAATTTTTACTGGTAATATATAAAGCAGATTCTTTTTATCTTAATTATTTTCTAATTTTAATTAAGTTATAATTATAAATGTTTTGGAAGATTGATATTAATTTTGATTCAAATTTATCATTAATTTTGGTTTTGCATAAGAAATTAAAAATTAATAGGTTCACTGATAATTAAATTCAGAAGACATGAAAATATTCTTATAATGATATGCAAAATTCTAACTCATTAGGAACTTAAACTAAAGAAATGATTAGAATATTCAGTCTTCGTAAATATAAAATAAGTCATGTGCCTTTTAATGCCCAACTTAATTGAAAGCATAGATTTAAATTATAATTCTTGATTATCTTTTAGGGAATAACTTTA
>JAOUZG010014841.1:398197-411511 GCA_026289955.1 Argiope argentata | reverse complement strand
GTTATAGCCGTTTGTAATCGCTATATTCATTTTGACTTACCCTGTATTATGATCAAAGCTTTAGAAAAATTATTTTCACAGGTTTCATGTATAAGAAAGTGTAAAGTATTACGTAATTAAGTTATTTAAGTAAATTTTTGATATGGTTTGTTGGATTCAAAAAATCTGTCATCCAGAAATTTCTAACAACTTTCGTATAAGTAATTCTTGGAAAGCATTTACTTCCATCTTCATTGAAGCATGCCGTTTGAGATGCTCAATTCATCGTGTCATAAGGACGAAAGCAGCCAGGAGTACGACACTCTGTAATGCCGGTGAATTGATAACCGTTCTCAAAACTTTAGACAATTTATTTTTACGGGTGTCACGTTTCGAATTAATCCACGGTTCTCGCTCATATATAATAGAAGAGATCACAGAAGTCCAAATTTTACATGTCTGTGTCGCATGCTTGAAGGACAGTGATTGATTGGTTTATTGGATTGCACAAAGATCCACGCGGTCTCTAATAATTTCAAATTTGCTCCGAAATATTTAAAATTTATTACAACAACTTTTTTTAAAAAACACCAAGAAATTTCTTCATAATGTTCTAAAAATAAAATTTCCTATTTTATTAAATTTTCTCTTTTAAAACATATTAGAAGGTTCCAAATATTCTTAAGTAAACCAAATAAAAAAAAAAGAAAATCTTATTTCAGATTCTATCTCAATATCGAATGAAATTTTATTACAATATTTTATTTTTGTTTATTCACACATTTTATTTCGATTTATAAATTTTTTTTATTAAAACCATAAAATGCAAATAGCCATCATGCATAAACCTGCCATCACCATGAGCACTTGTCTTTCTTCGTTTTCACTGTGTGTGCGTGTGTGTGTGACAGACAGAGTGGGGTAGAGATTGCAATTTTATTAAGCTTTTCTTTAAAATGCATACAACTTGGCGCATTTAAAAATTATTGATTGAAAATCAAGTTTCATTTCCTGCAATATTTACAGGAAATAGCACTGCAAAAAATTATTTTTACCCCAATTTGAAAAGGGGAAAAAGTATTTTTCAATTTTAGAAATTTTTGCAAATTCCGTGGAATTTTAAAGCCGTTACTTTAATGAATGTGTTTTTGTGAGTGGAAATCTATTCTCATTATCTGCATGGTTTTCAAGGAGAGAATGGAAAGGAAATTAATCAAGACTATATTAAATTAGAGAATAAATTACTCGGACAATTCTTTATTTTCTCTACGACATTATAGAATTTTTCTCTCTTTAGAATGTTCAAGATGATTAAAGAGAGAAAAAATTTAAGTAATTAAAATAACATAATTATAACACCGAGCACAGCTTGAATCTAAAAAATAATTGGATAGCTAATGAGTATCGAACATCATAAATGATTTAAATGAAATTTTTCAAAATGTTTTCGGCAACCCAGCTTGTTTAGGAAGACAGTATATGAATTTAAAACAAACGCTCAAATATCATATTACCATTATACTTCGAGTTTAAAGTATAATGTACAATTAATGGTTTTTCCAACTCATGCTTTCACTTTCTTAGCATTACAAAAAACTTTATGAATGACAATACAAGGTGCGGAATTCGTCGAAATTCTTTTTCATTTAATTACAAATAACAAAATTACTTATATACAGAGAAGAATGAGCAGTTTTGGAAAATTTAACAAAAAATATAAAAATTAGGAACAATTTTTTTAAAAAATAATGCCGCTTATTTAGAAAACTCTCATTTAAGAAATAAAAATTACCTTGAATGGTAACTTTGTAGCTTTCTAGTTGGAATATCACATTCTCTTCCAAATTTATTTTGAGATTTTACTGATGAAGAACCATTTCATTTTCGGATTGGATTTTAAAAAAGTAGCAAAAATTGTGCATTCTATAAGCAAATGCCAAAAGATGGTATCTAGTGGCAAGAAATAAAAAAAATTGTCGTCTGCGTTTTAAGCATATTTGAAGAAACTGATTATCGTCTGTATTTTAAACATATTTGTAGAATTTAATTATCGCTTGCATTTATTACAATTTCAGTTAAATCCAGAGAATGTAAATTTTTATTAAAATTTAAAGAATTAAAAAATTTATGTTTCAGTCATATTGGAAGAAAAAATCGTCTTTTCTTCTAAACCAAGTATTAGAAATAAAATTTTATTTGTTTGCTTTTGGTGGTTGGAAAAATTGCATATATTTTGGATCAATAAATAATGATTGCCCTTTATACAGAATACCTTCAGTAGATAGCCAGATATTTGGCCGAAGGACAATAAATTTAGCAAAATCTTCGGAATAACAAGGTTTGGAATAAAAGGAATAGTTTCAGAAAAATTTTAAACTGTCTGTTTAATGGAGCCAAAAAATTCTACTACTCTCGATTATTATTTAGTTAGTTTTATTCAACCCTTTAATCTTTACTCTATGGACATTTAACAATTTGAACTAAGGGAAAGAAAGACAAGTTTTAATTCATTTATTTTTCCAAAAAATTGGAAACATGAGTTGTTGATATTAGAAATCTTCAAAATTTGATTTAAGGCTTCTAAATCACATTTTAGCGTCCAACTGCTAAGACAATGCAATTATCAAAGATTTCTAAACATATAAATAGTTGCCCGTCTTAATGGGGGGTTTATTTGATTTATTATCATGTCGGAATATGATATTGTTTTAGGAATGAGGTTTTGTGGCGTCAACAAAACCCGTAGGCGAAAAATAAAAATTTTATTATCTGCACGAGCATTTCAAAGAATCGGCTTTTAATAAAGTACTGCCATTGTATTTACAAAAGCTCTGATTTTTAAAAAAACATTAATGACTAAAGCAAATAAAACCTAGAAAAATGTCATTTTGAGCTCGTGATTATATGAAATGAAATAAACAGGAAATGAGATATTTTTTTTAAACAATCAATGCGAGACAAAGTTTTTTGTATCGTTCGCAATACTAAGGTGACTCTTTCAATGAATCTATCAAAATGAAAAAAATATATAATTTAACTTGCATGAGCACGTGGTGTTTGGCCGTTCAAGAAATGATGTACTGAAATATACATAACAGATTTCATTTTAATCTTTTTTTTTCTATTTTCGTTATTAAGGAAGGTAAAGCGAAATGAAATTTTTCATCCTCTTTGAGCTAAATGGCCCGTCTGCACACCCAACTGAGGTTTCTACATTTCCTACTACATATTCCAAGCCGCATTTTACCCCCCCCCCCAAATGACTCCAGATAACCAGTTTAAATTATGCTCTATCCATGTTAAGCATAAATTTTTAAACGGATGATAGTTTGGGGTTCTTGGGACCATGATTGGGGATGAACTGTAGAAACTTTCTAAGTTCATGGGAATTTTTGGAAAGGTAGTCTTGCTATAAGAATCTAATCAAGAACTTTTGTTCGTTAAGTAATTGCTGAAGGAATTCACTATATGGGATCCACAAAAGTAAAACAAATAAGAGAAATAAGGGGGAGGGTGCGTTTAGTGCCATTTCTTCAATACGAATAATTAACAGATTTATTTTCTTAGAATCATGCATAATATCCGATATTATTAAAGTAATAATTCGTATTTTAAGATTCGGAATATCTTTTTCAACCACAATGTATTAAGGGTATTAAAACCCTCATATCAGTGCAAAGATATCCAAGATACCTAACACTGAAAATACTAAAGATGAAAATATAGTGTCATAAAAATGAAAGTTTCATCATTTCATTTTTAAGAATTCAGAGAGTATTACTTACTTCTAGGAAATGGTTTATTACATGAAAAGCCTTTGGTGCTTCCGTTAAGATTAAATAATAAGCTTCTCTTAAGCTATTAGAAATAAAACGTGCAATTCATTGAGTTCTTAGTGGCCAATTCATCCCAAGGCGAATATTATCCTTCAGCATTTCACACTCTTTGAAGAATGTGATAATCACTTGTTAACTAAAAAGGATTAATTGCATTAGAATACAAATAATGAATCTAAATCTTTCCCAATTCACATAATTTAATTCATCTATAAAATCTAGGTTATCAATAAGACATACTCTTTCATTGAATAGCAACATAAATTTCTTAAATTTCAAAAACTAAAACGATCATACTATCGATTCAAATTATGCTGTTTAATTTTCGACATATTTTAGGGCTTGTTAAATCTGAATTGTTGCTCTGTAGCTACTGAATTTCTTAGTTATTGCCGGCAAAAAAAGGCCACTTTATTAAACATATTACTAAAGAAATTGCTTCATTTGATGAATATTACTATTCATAAATAAATATTTTAATATAGTAATATACTCTGGATTACATACAATCCCTTTACTAATCATAGAGAGACGTTGAAATTCTTTATTTACAAATAGGTAGAGCCCAGGGGAGAATTAATGATCCTGAAAATAAATAAATTCATCGGAGATGTCTATTTTGTCACAGTTCTTGCATCAAGAATGAAAATGAAGTATCTAAAAAAAATAGAGATTTGTCAGATACTTTCCAATAAAGATAATTTGAAAGTTCAAATATAATTGAAGTAAACTGCATATTTTCCATTGATTACAAAGTTATCAAAATAGAACAAACGAATTCGATTGCGATGAACAGATGCGTGAGCACACGGTGGTGCAGATAGAGAGATAACCGAGTATAGAGATATAATAGATGCGCTAATGTAATTGGCAATAGCGGAAGATCTGAGGCCAATTGCAAAGGAGTACTTCTGAACAAATTCTGATTATGAATTTCTGAAATTCTATTTGCTGTAACAGAAGACTACAGAACTCGGTATCGTAGCAATACAGTTTATATACATTCTATCTTAGAGAAAGAAGTATTCATATATGAATAAGATCAGATTATCAACACATATGCTACTAAGCTTGAAACGGACATTAAAAACAAACATTTTATAATATTCTGCTCTTAAATAAAATATCAAAAATCCTAAATGTTTCTTCAAATGCAATAACCTATATTAAAGTTGGACCATTGTTAACGTTCATTCATATTTGATGAGACATTTCAATAGGTTCTCTTTAGAAAAGAAAATTAAATACAAAGCTGAAGTAAACCAGAAATGGCAACTCCTTTAATTCATAAAAGAATTTAGTTTTAAAAATTCGAATACTATTGGATATTCCAAACTTGTATTAAATGGAAGGGCAATGATTTAGATACTAATTGATCTAGTTTCCAGATCACGGCAACTTCCAATTTTTCGGACCTATACTCTGCAATGAATTTTAGCTATTCAGGCTTAAATAAAAACTAGCATAATAATTTTAGAACGTGGTCGCAGAAGTAAACTATTAATTCAGGTCAAGAATTTAAACTTGACTAATTTGAGTCAGATTTAATAGATAAGTGAGGAAACGTTTCGTGCACAAATTATTAAAATAGTTTAGGGAATTCTATACATTAATTTCAAATAATGTAAATGTGAATAGTAATCAAGAATACTTGATTAAATACAGCACGAATATCGAATGAATAAGTTTTATTTGCAATTTTGACACACAAGAAAAACTTTTGCAAGATGAATACAACAGAAGTCGTACGCTAATTTATTTGAAACAAGAAATCAGTACAATATGTGAATCAAAATACAAAACATAAGGTAAAACTGAAATATTCAAACAGATTATGTAAAACATTCAATTAACTCGAAGTGTACACACTTTTTCCATGGAAAGTTTAACACATGCAGGAATTTAAAATTTTACATTAATTAAAAATTCCAATTTCCTTTATTAAAATAATAAAAAATAGCTCGAATAAATTTAAGATTTTGATTAAATTTAAGATTAAGATTTTCATGTATTCAAAACTTTTTAAAAATGGAAATTAATTATTTAAATTTACAATGAAACTCGCAAGACAATTAATTTAAAACGCTTTAAAAGAAATCAATTAACTGAAAACCGATACTATATTATCTCTACATTTAAAAGAAATTAAAAAGATTTACAATTCATCACATCCATTCACCATTTTTCAAAAAATAAAATTTGCCACGGTGTATTAAAATTGGTTATAGTAGCTACATGATGCTGTTATACTTACTCTCTGAAGGCCTAATGATCCTCATGTTGATCAGACACAACGATCAAAAGCTTTCCAAGAGTTGAGGGATATTTTGATTGGTTGGCCGGCCGAACCAACAAAAATATCCTTTATCCGGGGTCGAATATAAATATTTACATGCATTAAAAGCCGAAAAGTAGGCAGTTTTAATATTTATATTTTAAACTTCCGATTAATATTACTAAATTTAATTGTTTTATGTTTTTGGTGCATTTGCAAATGGATGTAACGAAATGATACCTAAATATATAGATAGCCACTAAAGTATTTTAAAATAAATTTAATTTAAACTAAAAATTAATTATGATAGTTTCCCTAAGTTTCATATAGAAAAATCAATATTAAGAATTTAAAAATGAGAAAACAAATATAATTTGAATTAAAAATAAAATACATTAAACGTTGTCAAATACTCTGAAGTTAGAAGTTAATATTCAAAACAATTTATACAATGATAAAACATTTCATTGAAACTGTGCATTCTTTCAAGCTTCCAAGAATAATTTAGAGTATTTTCAATTTCGAGCAATATTTTCCTAAAGAAACAAATATTGATATTACGTCTTTCTACCTCGTTTTCCATAAATACTACAGACACATTTCTTCCCGTAATGAAGACTATCCCAACATTATATCAATTTAATACATCTCACAATATATATATTACATATTGTACAAAGTGTCATTTTAGAAACCTTTTCGAACAAAGCTCTTATCAAGAGCTCGACATTTTCAATACAGTAATTTCCTTATAAGTTCCTTACATAAAACCCAATCACAAATGAGAATGTCAAAATTCTTAAGAAAATTCAAAGTTTAATACAAGTATTAGAATCACAACTATTATATTTGAGCCAATAGTATTCTTTGATGATCATTTCATATTCAAAAAATAAAGTTTTATTTTTAAGCAGGGTATTGACTCAATGCTGCAGTAAAAAAGCCAATTTTATTGATAAAATTTGAGAGCAAACATGATATTCTACTAATTTTGCATTGGCAGTCTGTCATTTAAAATTACGAAATTAAATCCATAATATAACTGATTTAATTTAAATTCGGAAGAGGCCATGAATAATTCCTGTGGATAAATAACGAATAACCATAGCTCTTGGTTAGATTTAATGGCCATTTCTATTAATTCAGAGATCAGACGCTGATGAGCATCTAATAGATACGATCATTAGTAAAATTTTTAATTTCATTTTAATCATCTTGCAACGAAGAAAACGTAAATGCGTTAATCCTTTAAGAAATTTAAATTGATAGAGAACTAGTAAACATCAAAATATACCACCAGGAATTTACTGTACAAAACTGATTTCACAAACTATTTTTAAATGGGGTATAAAAACATTTTACCTTATTAAATAGGTATATCAATATTTATCGTGTCATTTATAAGCAATTTTATTTGAATGAAACGTTATCAGAAGTCATTAAGAGTCCAAGTATTGTTTTACATTTTAAACAAATGTTTTGAATATCAAATAATGGCAATACAAAATCTAAGAAAGTTATACTAATGACATCCGACTACTGACATATGTAAAACCAAAAATTATATTTGGCATCAAAGTCAATAATCAATTACCTCGTAACCTAAATACACGAGCAAACATTTCAAAAATGCTTCAATATTCCAAAAATGACACAGGTAGCCGAGACAACATTTCTCCTTTGCAGATTGTTTATATATTGGTTATTCCACATTAATCCTTAATGTCAGATGAAGCTGAATTTGTAAGTCAAATTAAATCATCAACTGGATCGCCGGAATCTGGCTCAGAATTTCCTTGATGGTTCTAATTCCAAATTCCGTTTGATAGGGCTTCGACACGCTTGCTTTGGTATAATTTCAGTTGGAGCATGTCGTTAACAAGCATCTGAAAAAAAATAAACATTTAAATTAACACAAATTAAATAAAATTCCATGTATCAAGAATGTTGCGAAGAGCAAGATCATTCATTATTTAGCTCTAAGATGTTAATTATTCTCTTCACATTATTCTCGGAATTCTCTTCACATTATATACGGTTCTCTTCACATTATATACGGAATTTAATACGGATCAACGTTTTAGAGAGGAAACGCCAAAAGCTCGAGAAGTTCATTTATCTATAACTAAGCCTATTCGTAGAATTTAGGTAGTTTGAAATTCATTTAGAAAATACATTAACTTTCGATTTCATTACAGGGCAGTTGAATATTTCTACAGTTCTTTATTTAGAGTATGGAGATCATAGGCAAGCAATTTTAATTCGAATAATCTTACGGCTTTTACAAATAGTCAAATTAACAATTTGCAAAAAGAAATGAGATGTACATAATCACGCACAAAGAATCCTTAAGGTTAAGAAACCTCCGAAATATTTTCCGATTTAAAAATATTAATGTGAAAGCTTTATTTTAATAACCGGTTTTATTCAATAACTTATGATATTCACCAATTCGATGTATCCTGCAGAGAGGCAGACTGAAGAGTCCAAGGGGTTCAAATCATTACGATTTCTTCGGCAACAGTGACTGCTTTCCAAAAGGAAATCGTTACGTTTTATGAAAAAAATTGGAGAAGCATTCTTCTTTCAATGCATATAATTTCATATATTTAACTGCTAATGAGACGCTTGGACAATTTTCAGCAGGTAAATATAAATTCGTTAGTTAACGGGGTTATAAAAAATTGAATTGTTAGCTGTGAATAGCATATTTTATTCATAAAGAAGTTTCCTAGAAGACTAAACAGGCGAAATAAAGTTACCTGGAAATAATTGTAAATAGATTATTTTGTGATCTGAAGAGGCATTGGTCCGACATTTTCCTAAAGAATGCAGCGACGTGCAGACGATTGTCTTATTCTATAGCAACCGATTAATTCTACCTCTTGAGAAGGTGATCTCAATGATATGCGATTCGTTTCCAGCCATTTCTCAATATAAGAATCGAAGGAAGTGCTGAATTTGGCCCCATAAATATTTCTGGGCAATTATGATTCGAATCTGCATCCTATCCTTCAAGAAAATATTTTTAAGGCTAAAAAATAAAACACCTATAAAAAGTACCAAAATTTGGTATTAAAAATTATATACTTACCACTTTTGTTTATTCCAGATACAGTGAATAATTAAGATGATCTGAAGTGATCTTCAGTATCATCTTAATTATTCACTGTAATTGGTAAAAATTGAATCAATTCATGAGGAATCGATTGAGAATTCAGCCAGTATTTTGAGGGTAGATGGCAGGCCGTTATTCTGAAAAAGAATTAAAAATACGCCTTTCAACCAATCAATCCATTTAAAAGAGTTTCCATTTCAAAAGCTTCGATTACTTCAAAATGAAATCAAATGATTATACCCTGTATTTATTTTTAACATAGTTATTATAAATTATTGGAACTTGCTGATTTCATAAGGTGGCACCAAACACGCTTTCTGGCAATCCAAATTGTCGCTATCATTAGAATTCATGTCCGAAACAAATAAAAATGCATAAACAACTACTTTTTTTATACTTAAAATAGCGATGCAATTTTTTTGAAAAGTATAGACATCCAAAAATGTTGCTTACCAAAAAGATAAAGAATCTTCTCAATGTACATGACTGGTGTGTGATTTTTATAATACTGCACATCTTTATTAGTTTTTTAAAATGATATAAGCTGAGACCTTGACAAATCGTCAGCTATATTTGTAGACTCTCCATCCATAATTACCAACAATATTTCCAAAGTTATCTTGATGAAAACTACGGAATTATTTCGCTGTGTACATTTCGGATAAGTAATTTAGACATCTGAAAAACAAAAACGAATTTAAACGAACAGTTGAATTCAACAAAATCTACTTGCTGCAAAATTTTGCTACATTCATTGTATTAAATTATGTTTGGATTTTATTGAGTTGATACAAATGTCTTCTAAATGGTAATGTCTAAAACTATGAAAATGGGATGATCATTGGGGGAGGATATCGCAACATTGATGCTAGGGGTAGAAGAGTACTAAAAATGTGATTGATGCTTATGGATAGCTTAAAAATATTAGAAATGTTAACATGAATTAAATTAACAGACAAGTTTGCTTGCTTAAAAACGCCAAGAAACGCAATAAATAATTGGATTAATTTTTAATCTTTAAACCTGCATAGGTATGTCAAATAAGGAAAGCGAATTTTATTGCCTTATTTGCCTTGTATTTAACCACTTTTCAACTCAGTTTTAAAATAATTTCATGGAAACCTGTAAAAAGTAAGATAATTCGGGGCTTATCAAAACTAGTTTTCGAAGGATGTAAATCCGACCTCGGATTAATTCTGTCTTTGAACTGAGAAAGTGATCTCAAAATGACGCTTGAATTTATCCTTATTGGGGGAGTAGAAAAGTCTGAAAATATTCCAAAAGATGCAAGTGCAGTCAAACATAATCAACGGGACACATCATTTGGAAAATCTGCTTCTGGAAAAATAAATAAGTGTTTGAAAATGCGATGTAACTTAAGATAATTTATAATGTAAATACTTACCTGGCGTTGTTTCTATTAGTCACCTTAAAAGACTAGTTTCTGGAATTGGGAAAAAGTGACAATTTAAAACATTTGTGGAATGTGTATAGCCTCTCCTGGTGGAGGATGGTAGTCTTGATTCAGCAGAATAGCGAAAATTCAGGCTCTAAATTTCCCAAACTATAAACATAAATTAAAATATTCTAATTATGTAATAATTACTGAAATTCAATGTAGTTATTTCAGTACGAGAACCATAATTAACAAAATCTTACCGATATTATTTCGATACCATCTCTAGACAGTTTCTTTCTAGTTCACATATTTCAAAAGACTTGTCTGGAGTTGAAACACCATTACTCGATAAATAACTTTTTCAGTAAATATTATCCGATGCATCTGACAATGAATACAGATGGATCAACAGGAAGTGTCAAATGCAAGTAATGCAGTACAAACTGAAGATAATCCAATTGCTGCTATTTTTATTCAAAAAATGTCATTCTGTTTTTACGACAAGATGGCATGAGAAACCATAGCAAAAATAAGCTCTTTTACTGACCCAGAACAATACCAAGTAATGGCCACATAATTGTATCAATTTCACTGCTTCAAGACCGCTCGCAAAAAATATTTAAAGATTACACATATTTCTTTCGCGTTTTAACTAGGATATCAGACGTATTGATCCGATTTCTTTCGGAACTTTTGAATTTATTCTTAAAATCCATACGAGAAAGTTCTCAGAAGTGAATTTCCAAATGAGGAAGAAAATTCATAAATAGGATACTAATCCAACGTGTTATTTTAAAGATACGATTTTTAAATTAAAGTAGGATATCTAATAATTTTAATTAAACCTAATTAAATCCACTGCCAATTTAAGACCAACGCAATATTTGCTTCATTTTACCACCTTAAGACCTAATTTGTTCAGTTTATATCGTTTTAAGGAGAACAAATTTAAGTTTCTTTTTAAATAAATTCTATTTTATAATCTTACAGTATATAATTGCATATTTGAGCACACAGAGTAGAATTAACCTGTTACCCATAAAAATTTTGTGCACCTCCGGATTAAATTCCAATTGGAACATTTCTTGTACTGAAAAACTCGTCCAACAAAATTGCATTTCTGAAAGAATTTATATCCCATTCGCCATTTAACCGTTTGAGTTCGGCGAAGCGCTATTGAGCCTCGCTTGCCGTGAAGGTAAGTATTCTTCCTCACTCGCACTGTAAAAATATAAATTTAATTCCTTCATATTTAATACAAGTTTCCATTCTAACTCCTAATTACAAGCAGCAACATAAAAAGCTAAATTTTTATATTAGTTCGAAGTTGTATTCGTTGAATTAGAAATGCTAATGTTCAAGCAGTCTCCATTAGTTTACGAAAAAGCAAATGCAATTATTACTACTCAAATGTTAGTTCGTTTTTCTAATGTGCAGGACCTAATCAGACGAGAATTTGGGATATTACAAATTTAGTTGGAAGAAATAAAGTTGAAAATCAGAACAACGACTAACGAGATTATTTTAGAAATTAATTCTTGAATTTCTATTGCAAGACTATGGATTATAGAGCATCTGCATAAATCTTCGTAGCAATTTAGAATCATGGAAGTAAATAAGCATTTTAGAATAGTAGGAGGTTGTTTGCAGCTAATAAATCCTGATATTTACAATTTTAACCCAATTAAAAATATCTAATTCTTCTCAAACGTGTCAAACTTTTAAACCAAGTTGAGATTAAATAGCAATACATTGCCCCTTTTTGAAAGCTATATTTAGAGGGGGTAAAATACAATTCGAAGTATGGGATTTTAAAAAATCATAAGTTTTTTTTTATCCAACTCCTTTACGATATTGTAAAAAACAAGGGACGCATACCGTAGAAGCGCATGAATTTCAATTAAAATCTTTGTTCTATTAATCGGGAATAAAAAGTCAAATTCTTTAAGTAGATTCATTTTACAAGAGAGCGAATTAGACTGGTTACAATAATTACAATTGAGAGCAATTGTTGTGATAGCAAGATTAAATAGCCCTAAGAAGAGTTGCATAAGATTAATTTATTGTTAATCACACCCCTAATTTTAAATTATAACAAAGCAAGACGCGAGTTTAGCTTTACTTGATCTTGTATCCATCCGATATAAATCTTATTTAAAATAGGTTGAATTTAAATTCAGATGAGTATTGATCTTAAAAATTATCAACAAAGCTTTTCTTAAATTTTATAGCCTATCAACATTAAAACTGCTTATTAAATATAATTTCTTTATTTTTCTACTTCAAATAAACGTTTCAATTTGTTCATAGCATTGTTCAGATAATCAATATCTAAAAGAGAAAAAAAAAGACTAAAAAAGAAACAATCATCCAATATAGATTACAATCTAGATAATCTTCGTACAACAAATAATCATATGCGATATTTTTCCGTTTGACATTTCCTCCCTCCCCCCCCCACAAGAACCATACACATATTACCCACACATCAAATACACGCATAATTTCACTGATCTCACTCACATATCACTCAGACCATAATTAACACTTGTCCATGCCTCCAGCACCACCAAGATTTGTCACCTCGCTCCCACACACATTCCCCACTCCTACACCAGCAAAAAGAGTTCGCAGCTTTCACACACATTTCCCACTCCTCCAACACAACCATGAGTTCGCAGCTCCCACGCATACATTTCCCACTCCT
>JAOUZG010014841.1:353464-380904 GCA_026289955.1 Argiope argentata | reverse complement strand
CTCCGGCATCAGATCCAACAGGTAAATTATGTTTAGGGCCACCACAAAATTTTGCATACTTCATGGTATCAATCCGATAATTCTCAGCGCATTCTGTCCAAGAAGGGTTAAAACAGCTTGAGACACAATTTTTTGATTCTTCATCGCTCTCTTTCTCGTCCATCTGATCCTCATCGGTTTCCTCTCCTGATTCTTTGTTTAGAATAAACGAGATGTCAGTTAAAGTATCATTTTTTGGCCAACCATCATCTTCGCTTGATAGATCACTGTCACTTTCATCAGAAGCAAGTAAAATTGCTTTGATTTCTTTTTCAGAGAGTTCACGTTTCCTTTTACCCATGATGAAGAATTATTAAGCATTTAAACATAAAAATTGCTTTGAAAAACCGAAAAGCAACAACAACAACCGATCCTTAGAACTTGAAAAAAAGAGCAGAAATTTGGAACTGAAGAGAAATTTTCAGAATGACATTTGTAATGATGGGTTTCCCGGGGCACCTAGCTCCGTCAGGAGCTTATCCCCTGTCGTGATGGTAGTGGGAGCAGCTTGGTGGTCAGTGTTCTGCGTTGCCTCTTCGAAGATCGTCTAAAGTGGCGGGGAAACTGGAGCTCTTTTTAAAGTGGTGGAGTGGGTGAGGTGGCGTGTGTCAGGACGCAATGCTATTGGTTGTTGGTGGGAGAGGGGTGGGGGTTATGACTCCTTGGCAAGAATATTGAGAATTAGGATATATGAAAAAGTCCTTGTTATTAGTTTTGATTATTGTGAAGTTAATATTGGAATTTAAGTTAAAGCAATCTTAGATGAATCAGTTAATCCAGAAGAATGTTTCTGGGGCGTCTAATTTTCTTATCTGGGGTATAGTTTGGGATGCTTTTGATTGCATCGTTATTGTTTTTATATAGATTAGAGAAGAATTTAGAAGCAAGTTTTTTGACAAATTTAATTAAGGGAGGGTAATCAAGAGCTTGATACGTATATCTGTTTTGCATGAACCATCTCATTTCGCAGATTTTTCTGAGGAGGTTATTTTGTAGTAATTCGATTAATTTAAAATTAGTTTTAGGAGCATAACCCCACACTGGGCAGGCATAAGTGATTACTGGACGCAAATAGGCAGTGTAAATAAGCATTTTGTTTTTCCTGGTCATTTTGGAGTCTCGAGAGAGTAAGGGGTAGAATTTACGAGTTAGGTCTCGAAACATTTTAGTAATATAAATGAAATGGGGTTTCCAAGTTAATTTTGTGTCCAATATGACTCCTAGGTATTTACATTCCTTAGACCACGGGATGATTTGATTTTTAATTTTAAAATATTTGTTCATAAAAACGAGCCATTATTGTGTAGGAACAGCTCACCATCAACATTTGGGGGCTCGGCCTCCTTAGTCCTAAATTTTGAATCCACCCCCAGATTAGCCGCCTAAAAAGAACAAGTGTGTTCTTTGCGTGTTCCTAATACGAATAAAGCTGATGGAAAGCCCAACTTTTGGATTACATTAAAAAGAATTAAGACGAAAGTGAAAATAAAACTACAACCGACGCCGGAACGACGAAAGCGAAAGTCCAACGTTCAACTAAGCGGTGAGTCTGTTCCAATATATTTTATTATCTGTTGTAAAGAAAGTTTTCATAATGATCAAGCTTGAAGACATTCCTTTTGTTGCAACTTTTTTAAAAACTGCTCCGACTAAAAATGTTAAGTTGCTTTTTAAAATGATATTTGATGATAACTTCGAAAGATTTTGATTTGATAAAACACAAGGAATCTCTGTTAAAAGATTATAAACTGTCTGATTTAATAATTGTATGTAATAGTTTAAATTTAGATAGTTCTGGCTCCGAAAAAGAATTAATCTACAAAATATTCGCTAGCCTTGCAAATTTATCGCTTTTAAAAGATTCACACGAAAACGAATTCTCAGATGAATTATTGCCGGAGATCTCGCCTAATCAAAATAATTCTTCGCGTCATAGTATCTAAGATCATGAAGAAGATGAAAATTTCGCTTACGCAGCCGAAAGCGTTCTGTCAGCGCAACAGTTTTATTCAAGACGAAACGATGATTCGTTTTTGTTGAGAGAAATAATTTTGACTTTAAGACATTTTTCAGGAAATGATACTTATGGAATTGAAAATTTTTTTCGAGATGTCGAAGAGAATTTTGTTTTTCTTTCTAACATTACAGAAATGCAAATAATAATTTGCGTTAAACGATTATTAGATGGTCCTGCATTGAAATTTGTTCATACTTTGCGTAATATTGTTACTTTTAAGGCCTTGAAGAATGCTTTATTAGAAGAATTTTCGGATAACATTTCATCTTTTGATGTACATAAAGAAATGCAACAGCGCAAATTAAAACCTAATGAATCTCTATTTCAGTACCTTTTGGCAATGCGCGAAATCGCTTCGAAAGGAAATTGTCTGATGGATGACCATTCGATTATTAAATATTGTACTAGAGGAATCCCCGATTCCGATAGAAACAAAATTATTTTATATGCATGTAAAACTATGTCGGAATTTAAAGATAAATTAAAGATATATGAAAATGTGTTTTATGCTCAGAGTAAAATGTACCAATTTGATAATTTTGATAATGATAAAAGTATAAGTGTTCGACATGCTAATTTTGTAAATAATAAAAAACATGCAAGTGTTGAAACTAAGTTTAAGTATAAAAGTGATTTTAATGCCAATGTTAATAGAAATGATGTACGGGCTAAATGTTTCAATTATGGTTTGCCAAATCATAAGTCAAGCGATTGTTATCATAAAAACAAAGGTTTAAAATGCTTTAAATATAATGCCTTTGGACATAAAAGCTCTCAATGTGTGTATAATAAACCTGAAGTCAAATCTGAGCATGTTAATGAGCTTACTGCTGTTCATCCCAAATTTGGCATGCATAAAATTATTAAAATTGAAGGTTTTACATTTGATTCTCTTGTTGATTCTGGTAGTTCTGTAACTTTAATTAATGAAAAAGTGCACCAAAAGCTTGGTAAGCCTGTCTTGAATTCTACCGATTGCTTTTGGTGAAGGTCAAATACAACCCATTGGTTCTTTCAAAGCTACTATTGAAATTGATAATACTTCTTTTGTAACAGATGTATGGGTTATTGAAAATTCTTGTATGTACTTAGATGTTATAATTGGTGTGGACACTTTGAAACAAGGTGAATTTAGATTAAGTGCTAATGGTTTTGAAGTAATACCAAAACAAGAAATCTTTATTAACTTAATTGATATTGGTGTATCCAACGATCAAACTGACTTGCAACATGTTCCTGTTAAATTTCGTACACAAATAGTTGATATAATTCATGATTACAAACCAGTTAAAAACGAAACTACTGATATAAAGTTAAAGATAGTCGTTACTGAGGATTTACCAATTGTACATAGATCTCGTAGGTTTTCTTTGGCAGAAAAATTCGAAATTAACAATCAAATTAATAAATGGTTAGCTGAAAAAGTTATTCGACCCAGTTCTTCCGATTACGTTTCACCTATTGTTTTGGTTCGCAAGAAAAATGGTTCTACCCGTCTTTGTGTAGACTATCGTAAATTAAATCAGAGGATAATCAAAGATCGTTTTCCAATCCTTTTGATAGAAGATGTGATCGATAAGTTACAGTCAGCTTAGATTTTCACAACACTCGATCTTAAAAATGGTTTTTTCCATGTCCCTATTGATGAATCTAGCAAAAAATTTACAGCATTTATGACGGATCAAGGACTCTTTGAGTTCAATGTGGCACCTTTTGGACTTTGTTTGTCTCCTGCTGTTTTCCAACGTTACGTTAATCATGTTTTACGCGACTTACTCAGTCATGGTACAATTCTCATTTACATGGACGACATAATAATTCCCACCGTAACCATCCCAGAGAATATTCAGAAATTGCAACGTGTTCTGAATACTGCTTCAAAATTTGGCCTTGAAATTAATTTTAACAAATGCCAATTTTTACACTCAAAAATTGAATTCCTTGGATATTTGATCGAAAATGGAACAATTAAACCTCCCCCTGACAAACTAAAAGCAGTTAAGAATTTTCCTGAACCAAAATCACTTAAACATGTCCAACAATTTTTAGGGTTAACTGGATATTTTCGTAAATTTATACAGTCTTATTCGATCATTGCTAAACCACTCAGCGATCTATTACGCAATAATAACTCATTTACCTTTGGCGACACACAACGTAATGCATTTCTCCAATTAAAAGACTCTCTTTCTTCTGATCCCGTTTTGCAAATTTTCAATGCTAAAGTCAAATTGCAACTCCATACCGATGCTAGTAAGTACGGTTATGGTGCCATATTTCTACAAGAAGCTGACGACGGACATTATCACCCAATTTACTACATGAGTAAGAAAACTTCCCCACACGAAGAAAAGTATTCCAGCTACGAGCTAGAGGTGTTAGCCGTAATTGAAGCTCTTAAAAAATTCCGCCATTTCTTGTATGGTACAAAATTCAAAATTTTTACTGACTGCTCCGCCTTTCAGCAAAAGATGAACAAAAAAGACGTAACGCCTAAATTCGCTCGATGGGCAATTTTCTTAACTCAGTTTGAGTATGAAATCACACATAGACCAGGTGATCAAATGAAGCATGCAGATGCACTAAGTAGACATCCCGTGATGCAGATCTCACACGACGAAGTTGCTTCCAAAGTTAAAATCGCTCAAACTAACGATGAATTCACAACCACAATAAAACAGCTTTTTGATGAAGGCAAAACAAACGAATTTGTGTTGCGTAACGACGTTCTCTTCAAAATTAAAGATGGTAAAAAACTATTAGTAATTCCCGATTCCATGCAAACTGAAATTATAAAACAAGCACCCGAAAGAGGTCATTTTGCTGTAGCCAAGACTGAACAAATTTTACAACTTGACTATTATTTTCCTAAGTCCAGAAATAAAATCCAACAGGTAATTGATAGCTGTGTACATTGTATTCTGGTTAACAGAAAACGTGGTAAGGCTGAAGGATTTTTAAATCCAATACCGAAAGGTAACACACCACTGCCCACTTATCACATCGATTTTTTAGGTCCGCTTCCATCAACCAATAAAAACTATAAGCACATCTTCACAGTAATCGACGGATTCACTAGATTTACTTATTCTATCCTGTTAAATCAACTTCCACATCAGATGCTCTAAAAGTTTAGAATTTCAAAAAGATGTTTTTGGAAATCCTTCCAGAATTATTTCCGATAGAGGCTCCGCATTTACTTCCAATGACTTTCAAACCTACTGTGAAAACGAATCCATTGAACATGTCAAAATTACAACTGGTATTCCCCGAAGTAATAGCCAGGTTGAACGAATACATGCTACTCTTATTCTCGTGTTATCCAAACTTTCCATAGAAGATCCTCAAAAATGGTTTAAACACGTTCCTAATCACCAAAGAATTTTAAACAGTACAGTTAGCTGCACAACCAATTATTCCCCTTTTGAATTGCTAACTGGTACAAAAATGAAAACTAAAGAAGATGCCAAATTAATTCAAATTTTAAATGACGAATACACAGCAACACTAATGCATGATCGCGACAAAATCTGTGAGGAAGCAAAAAACAACATTCAAAAGATTCAAGCAACAAGTAAATCTAACTATGATAAAAAACGTAAGAAACCTTCTTATCAAAAAGATGATCTGGTTGCAATACGTCGAACTCAGTTCGGCACAGGTCTCAAATTACGTCCAAAATTTTACGGACCTTATCGCATCAAATCAGTTAAGCCAAATGACAGATACGACGTCGAGAAGGTCGGCCAACACGACGGACCAAATTTAACATCTACAGCAATTGACTGCATGAAAAAATGGCCAATAAACAACTAAATTCGTAAAAAATGACTGTTTTCACGAACTGATGTTTTTTACAGCTTCGGCAACGACGTGACAAGACGAACTGACCTTTTTTTATTACAGCTTCGGCAACGACGTGTTAAGACGAAACTGAGGATAACTTTGTACGAGAAATAGGTGTCTGTATGCACCAACGACGCATTATCGACTCGACGAAAGACTAACGACGAAAATTGGAAGTCTGTCGATTGTTATATTTGCTTTCGATTTTTTCTCTTTTTTTTTCTCTCGTTCCAGGTTCTCTCACAGACGATCCTCCTGTTACTGCGTTTGCACGAGGGCGTGCATTTGCAGGATGACTGAGCTGTTATGCTCAACCAGAGCAACCACCAGCTAGCTTCACGCTCAAACACTTCAACTTCTTCCTGTAACTCCTAACTGCAATTGCAACTGCGAACTTTGGGCGCCAGTAAAAGCAGAGAGAGAGAGAGCAGTTACGAACGATGTGCTGAAAGAATCCAGAAGGGCTTATGCCCAACGATGCTTTGTCTTCAATGTCTACCCGCTTTAATTGTTTGTCATTGTCCCTACTTGTTGTGAGCGTCCCCTGTTTTTATTAAAATATTTGTTCATAAAAACGAGCCATTATTGTGTAGGAACAGCTCACCATCAACATTTATTACTACAAATTATTTTTCAATTATTATTGAATTATTTTTCAATTATTATTATTATTTGCAAATCATTTTTTTTTCAAATAAAATTCCATTATTCATTGCTTTAAAATAATTTTACAACAATTTTGTTATATTAGCAAGAGTTGCAATGGCAGCTCTTTATGTCCTTGTCAAAAGAATATTTTCCTACTGTTCGGTTTATTCTATCATCTAGAATTATATATTTTTTCGCTCTCCGTTTTCCCTCTAAATTTAATCTAACTCCTAGTCTAAAATAAACTTTCAAAAATGTTCCTAGCGTTCTTAAAGAAAATTTATCCGTTTTAGCGTGAGAAAAAAAAGCGAATATTTCGAAGAAAAGGACCCTTAATTATCTTAATCTTATCAATGCGAGAAACGTGCATTCTCTTTAGCCCCTCTAGATGCACACCAAGTTTTCCTGCCAATGGTGATTAAATCCCAGTAAACCTACCATGTGAGCGCAAATGACACCCTTTAATGAGTTAGCGCTAATGAGACTGAGCGCAAGTGACACAATCCCGTCTCTTTAGTATTGAAAACGATCTGAAAAACTTTGTCTCGCATGTATTCTTTAAAAAATATCACATTTCTTATTTATTTCATTTTCTATAATGACGAGCTTAAACTTGCATTTTTCTAGGTTTTATTTGCCGGAGTCATTAATTTATTTTTTTTAAAATCAGAGCTTTTGAAAATGCAATGGCAAGACGCTATTAAAAGCTAATTATTTAAAGATGCTCTTGCCGATAGTAAAATTTCAATTTTTCGCCTACGGATTTTTGTTGACACCAAAAATCTCATCCAAAAATTAACATCATGTTCTGACATGATAAAAAAATGCTAATATTGTGAGTGAATAAAAAATATTATCCTAATGCTGTGAATAAATATATAATCTTAAATTCAGTCATTGCGGTTGAGCAGATCTAAAGAACTTGGCCGAAATAAATTAAACCTTGTATATTTATTATTTGAAAATGAGAGAGAATCTTTTCAAACCACGGAAGTTAGTTAAATATTCGATTCATTAGAATACGTCTAAATTTTATCATTTTTCTATAACAATTTCGGAGCAAACTATTTTGCAATAAATATTTTCATATCACCTTAAAATTCAAACTTCTTCCTTTTCAGTGGTGCAGTTTCCTTTCCTTGTAATTTTTTATCTGATTTTCGCCAATTTTTTAAACAAATTTAAGAAACAATTAAGTACTTGCGGATGATTGCTTGATAAGGAATTTTATCAGCATTTTTTAAAAATAGTCTGGTTCAATTGACATTCTGATTTTAATTAAAAAGTTGAGACGCTAAAAGTATGTAAAGTAAAATGTGCATTATAAAATTTTATAAAGTATATATATAATTTTTTAAAAATTTTGAAACTATCGCTAACGGAGTATTTTGATTGCGAATGACGCAGAATATATAAACCAGTAGTCTAATAAGCGAGAGTAGACAGAAAACGGGAATAAACAGAAATTTATAGAAAATTGTAAATCCCTCTCTCAACGTAAGGTAAAGGACGTAGAACTCTCTCCCTTTTATTCGTGAAAGGAGTGTCAGAAACGAACATCCCCTTCAATGAGACAAGTGTAACTATTTTTCGAATTACTGTTGCAATGCCCCCTCCCCCTTTTTTATGATCGTTACGGAAGAAGGAAATTGTTGAGTCTGTCAGCTAACTTAACACGAAAAAGACCACACTGAATTGCAATCACGCATATCTGGGAACATGAAATTAGTTTCAAAAAGCATTCTGAAATTTAAATGAATCTTTATTTTATTTAGAATATGTTCAAGTAGAATATCAATATAAAAAAATGTCTGCACCAAACAAAAATTATCTTGGATACTCCTGAAGCTGTAAGGGAGCTGTAAGGGGATACATCACTTGCCATCTTATCGCTTGTACTTCTAAATGTAACATAATCACCAACGGAGTCCTTCGCATTGATTTCTTAAATTAAAAAATAAATAAAAACGTTTGTGTAGTGATTGTATTTTGAAAGCGTTCATAGATGGCACTAGAAAACTAGTGCGAGTGTAATTGAGAGAGTGATGTCATTCGGAGGTTTGGCTGTGAGAGGAGAGGAGTTACTGAGCAGAGTAACTCGGTCGAATCTGGAATAAATATGTTGTTTTTCTATTTGCCTAGTTATTTCAAAAAGCACTCACGAACCAGTCACGACATTTGGCGCAGTCGGTAGGATGTGATGTGAGAATTGAGTGCTATTTTTGACGAATTTGAAATCGAACTTTATTCGATAAAGGTGTACTTTCGGTATCAATATGGCAGGCAGTGCAAAAAAGGAAGATTTGAGGTTGTTGGCGGAAGAGCTGGGTGAAACTGTTTCATTAGAGATGAAAATGGTAGACTTAAAAAATTATTTACTGGATGTGAAAATTATGAGGAAGAGTTTCTGAGGAAACAAATGATAGTTATCATAGAAGATAGAAAAGAGAGAGAAGATCAAAAACGAAAGCAAGAAGAGCGGGATTTGCTTGAATTCTAGGAGAAAAAGGCACGAGAAGAGCGGGAATTGCAGGAGAAAAAGGCCCGAGAAGAACGAGAATTCGAACTTGAGAAACTGAAGCTGCAATATTCCAGTGTACCCATGGATGTTGAATTACCAACTCCCAAAATAGAACTCAGGCACGCGATGCAGAAATTCGATGAAAAGAACAGTGGTATCAGTTTATATTTGATGTTGTTCGAGAGGCAAGCCGAGTGGGCTCAAATAAAACGAGAAGATTACGTGTCGCATCTATTAGGATTATTGCCAACGGATATAACCCAACTCGTCGCTCGAGAGCCAATCGAGAAAGTCAAGCACTATGACCATATCAAGAGTTTATTAGTGAAACGATTTAAACTCAGCCCGGAAAAATTCACGCAAAAGTTTATGACTCATTTTAAAGGACCGGAGACTACCTGGTGCGATTTTACTTACGAACTTAAACATTATTTTGAGCAATGGATTCAAGGATTGAAAATAACTACTTTTGAAAGTTTGTCGGATTTAATCATAACAGAACAGATAAATCGAAGGGTACCTGTGGATATTAAAGAACATTTTATTGATGTTTGGTCACAATTCACGAATCCAAACGAGACTGCAAGCAAATTAGATGATTATGATAATGTGCGATCAAACAGTGTGAGGAAAAGGAAAGAACTATATTAAGGGAATAACTTTTCTAAACATTAAATCTACGACGAAAGAGAAAAGAGACATTTTTTTGGAACGGAAATATGTACCCCCACATCAACGAGAATTAAGAAACTAAAACTTTCATAAAAACGAAACTACAAGTTCAAGAAAAGTAAAGAGAGACTGTTACGTTTGTGGATTGTTGCATCTTGCAAGAGACTGCCCAAATAGACATAAAAAATTGCAGTTGAGAGAATCTGCGATAGAAAAGAAACGGGAAGACATTTTAACCGCGGAAACTCAGTCGGAATTAATTAATGGTGAAAAAAGCTTAAATATCAACCCTTTACAATACGTTGATATTTGTGTGGACAATAGAGAACTGAAAACTCTAGTTGACTCAGGTGCTATGATACCAGTTTTAAATTCTAAATATGTGTCAATTGAACAAAAGGAAAAATCATTTTAAAAAGTGCATTTGGAGAAAATATTAACGCTACTCTTTCGAGTTTTCAAATATCACTAAAAGATAAAAACAACGAAGGATTTTCCAGGCCTATTGAGATAGTTGCAGCTGTCACAGATAAGATTCAATAGCAGTTCAGCCTTCCCCCCTCTGTATTAAACTTATTGGGAGAAAGCATAAACCACAGCCAAAACTCGTCTGGGGCTGGAGGCGCCGATGGAAGAGAGCTTTGATGAATTTATGATTTGTTGCGGAGTGAGTCAGAGCGATGAACAACCGAGCGGAAATGAAAGCGATTCTTTGGATAAGAAAAACAAAATTAATGCGTTGAAAAAAAAAATTGTGATACTTTGCAGTCAGTAAGAAAAAATGTATCTCTTGGAAAAGGAAACTATTTTATGAACGATGAATTGATATTCCACCGGGATAAAATATTAGACGAAAAAGTGATTCAGTTGGTTTTGCCCAAAAATTAGAGACAGCAAGTTCTTAAATTAGCACATGCAGGGGTGCCCACAGCATGTTTTGATGTCGCATGTTGCGACATCAGACGAAAATTGGGGGGGGGATTTTCTCATTATGCATATTCAGTTTTTAACTAAATCGAATCAATCTGCACACTTGTATGTGTGTTGTCTCGTAAGTTTGTAAGCACTAAATTAAAATGCTATGGGAAATAATATGATTGCCATCAGAAGGTTGTTATAATTTCATCTTCAGAAATAAACACTAAGGAATCATTCCGATTAAAATCACATACTTTATTTTACGCGCTTCTAACATGATCTGTTCGAATCCTGTTCAGACAGGAAATACATCAGACACGGCTTTCGCCTGGCGCCTCCATTAATTACGATTGCGCAATATAAACAGTTGCATAGAGAGGATATCTTTCCACACAGAGTATCCCCCCAGTGAGTTGGCGAACGATATTACATTATGAAAATATACTAAATTATAGCACAACAAAAATAATATGATGACATACCATTTATACAACAGAGAAAGATTCTGTTATTTAAAACAATTTGCACAATCAACGATAATCAAAAGATACATTCATAAAATTTTAAAATTAATACTCATAATGGAACATGAAATTCAAAATGTTTCTAAAATATATAAACAGATCAAGTTATATCTTGAATAATAATTTTAAAAAATTAAGTTATGAATTGTTCCAAAACTTTAGGAAATCTGACACGTCTTCCAGATTTAGTTTGAGGAAAGGTTTTACAAATCTGTTTTTCTGGATGCAATGTTAGCTCACTTTTATCCTGCTTGGGTTTATCCACTTGAGGAACAGAGGGAACATTATTATTGTCATCCAAAAGGAACGCTGGTTTGGCTTGATCTATTGACACAGATTTCTTTTTACCATTCACAAGAATTATGAAAACTTTGTCACTTCGTTTGAGGACTATATGAGGACCAGTACAAGGCTGTGAGAGTGGTGGTTGAACGCTGTCAACTCTCAGAAACACATGTGAACAGGTTTTCAATGCCGTTGGAACAAATATAGAATTTCCACTATGAGCAGAAGTTGACACTGGTTGCAAAGATCTCATTTTATCCCATAACATCGTGACATATGTTGGATTACATGTAGAAATATTGTTAGATGAGAAAAGATCAGATGGCAGTCGTAGAGTTGTTCCATTAACCAATTCTGCGCACGTCGCCTGTATGTCATTCTTAACAGCTTAACGCATACCAAGAAGAACAATTGGTATGATATCATCCCACCTAGATGTCTCATGAGCCTTAATTGCGCTTTTGAGGTGGCGATGCATTCTTTCGATAAGTCCATTGGACTTTGGATGATAGAGACAGCAATGAATCCGGTTGGTTCCAAGGATGTAATTCAGTTCTTTGAAAAGGTTTGATTCAAAATTTCTACCTTGGTCTGTTGTAATAATTGCAGGACAACCAAAACGAGATATCCATCCAGATAAAAGAGATCGACAAATGGTTTCAGCAGTCATGTCCGCTCTAGGTATTACTTCTATCCATCTTATAAATCGGTCAATTATTGTGAGACAATAACTTTTACCATTCGACGGAGGAAAAGGACCTATGAAATCTATGTGTACAAGGTGGCCAGAAATAAAACACCCCTACTCTGACCTCCATGGATATCGAACTACTCAGTGTAAAGGCTCAAAATTTTGTACACATACTATTCAAAATATGGGGAAACGGATTTCACGAAAAAAAAATTAGTTCCTGAAATCGCCGATAGGTGGCACTGCACAACTGGAACTATGATCAAAAGACACAAATAATAATAAAAATTAAAATGTTTATGCGGAATGGAATGCTTCCATGCTTCCTTTTTAATTTTTCTGCCCCTTATGGAAAATAAAAATAGTAAAGAAGCTAGAACTCCCGTTGTAACTGCAATTTCATACTGTAACCAGAAAAATTTGCATAAAGCATGGTTAGAAGCCATGTTAAAAGGTGGGGAATGTCATTCTTATTAGTGATGGCTGTCACGCTGCCAGAACGCGCTTTGCTTGTGAAGTTGTTTTACGAGAATAAAGGAAATGCTCCAGAAGCACTTCGAGAGTTTCGCCGACTTAAGGATTTGCGTAAGGGACCCTTGCTTCCACAAGCTCTCAGGAGAATGATCGCTTGATTCGAGGAAACTGGACATCTTGGAGTTCAGCCTGGTCGAGGACGCAAACCGGTTCGTTCAGATGTCGTTGAAGATGTTGCCACCGGTATTGTTGAACAGTCAATGGATAATGTTTTAGGCTGCAGTAGTGCACGTGCAGTGTCACGACACTTGGGTGTTCCCTATAGCACAGTGTGGAACGTACTCAGAAAAATGGTGCATTGTTTCCCGTACAAAATCCGCCCTAATCAACAATTGCTGGCCACAGACAGGGAGATGCGACTGACCTTTGCATTGACATTTCTTGCTAGAGTTGAAGTGGATGCATCGTGGCCGTGGCAGATTCTGTGGAGCGATGAGGCCCATTTCCACCTCAGTGGAACAGTGAACACCCATAACTGTCGCATATGGGACACGACAAACCCCCGTACCTTCCAAGAGATTCCACTCCACTCACCGAAAGTTACAGTCTGGTGTGGATTCACAGCCACATTCATCCTTGGACCGTTCTTTTTCGAAGAGGTTACTTCCAATGGCCTTGAGACATGTACCGTGACGGCCAACAGGTACAAAAGGATGCTCGAAACATTTGTTGTACCCCATTTGCAGCAGCGCCAATGCCTTGACACCATTACTTTTATGCAAGATGGAGCACCTCCACACATTGGACTCCCTGTGCAACAGTTTCTTCGCCAACATTTCACCACTGACAGAATAATCAGTCGCGCGTTTCCGACAACTTGGCCATCTCGTTCACCGGATCTTAATCCGTGTGATTTTTGGCTTTGGGGACACTTAAAAAACCTTGTTTATAGAGAACGTCTGATAACCTTGGCAGATTTGAAAGAGAGTATCAGTCTGCATGTGAGAAGCATCTCAGATGACCAGTTACGATCCGCAGTTGAACAAGCTGTCCACAGACTTCACATTTTACATCTTCAGGAAGGGAACCATATTGAGCAGCATTCCCTGCAACGATAACGTCCTTGTTTCATGTATGCTTGGTACTTTCAAATAAAATGTGTTTAAAACGTGTTTTTGTGTCTTTTCAGCATACGTCCAGTGGTACAGCGCCACCTATCGGTGATTTCTGGAACTAAATTTTTTTTTTCGTGAAATCCGTTTCCCCATTTTTTGAATAGTTTGTCCACAAATTTTCAAGCCTTTACACTGAGTAGTTCGATATCCAGGGAGGTCAGAGTAGGGGTGTTTTATTTCTGGCCACCCGGTATATGCGAAAATCTGGCATCAGGTAAGGCAAACGTACCAAGTGGCGATTTTGTATGTCGATGAATCTTTGATCTTTGACAGGGTTGATAAGATTTCACCCACATTTTTATATCCCTCTTGATATTAGGCCACACAAAACGTTGAGTAATCATTTTTGTTGTATCAATACCAGGATGAGAGAAATTATGCAGGTGTTTAAAAACCTGTTTACGGTAATTTTTGGGGATGAAAGGCCGAGGAACATTTGTGGAAACATCACAGGTAAGCGTGATATTTTCCAAAGGAAAATATTGCTGTTTCAATATTAAAGATGATGTATTTGATTGAAGAAGTTGTTTGAGTTCATCATCTACTAACTGAGCTGATGCAATTTCCTTATAATCGAGAGAGCTTTTCTGTGAAATTGAATCGATTTCAATCCGGGATAAGGCGTCAGCTACTAAATTTTCTGTACCCGGAACATGCCGAATATCTGTAGAGAACTGCGAAATAAAATCCAAGTGTCTGAGTTGACGTGAACTGAATTTGTCAGCTTTTTGTTGAAATGCATATATAAGAGGCTTTTGATCGGTATAAATCACAAAGTCTCTTCCTTCCAACATGTGCCGAAATCGCTTGATCATCGTATAGATGGCTAAGAGTTCTCTATCATATGTTGACCATTTCTTTTGCGAAGAAGTCAGTTTCATTGGCAAGAATGCCAGTGGCTGCCAGGTATTATCACTGAATTGCATTAGAGCACCACCAACAGCAAAATCGGAAGCATCAACCCAAATACTTAGCGAAGCATTTGGTTTTGGGTGATATAATAAAGTTGCATGTGCAAGAGCTGCCTTGATCTGTTCAAAAGCTGTGTTGGCCTCATTTGTCCATGCAAGGTCTTCTGATTTGGTGTTAACTCTTTTCTTTAAACGCTTTTTATTCTTTTTGCCTTCGAGGAATTTTACTAAGGGAGTAAGTACATGGGCAGCTTGTCGAATGAAGCGTCTATAGTAGTTTAACATGCCAAGAAAACGACGTAACTGTGTGATAGTGGATGGTCTAGGAAATTTTAAAATAGCATCTACTCTATCTGGTAAAGGTTTTATTCCAGCCTCACTAACTTGAAATCCTAAAAATTCTAATGTGGGTACTCCTAATATGCACTTGGAAGGATTAATAGACAATCCGTACTGATCCAAACGCTCAAAAAGTAATCGTAGATGTTGTAAATGCTCTTCCTCAGAAGATGAAGCAACTAAAATATCATCGATGAAAGCGTACACAAAATTTAGTCCTCTAAGAACTTCATCAACAAAACGCTGAAAAGTAGAAGCGGCGTTGCAAAGACCGAACTGCATTCTAGTACTTTCATACAGTCCAAATGGAGTAGTTATGGCAGTTTTATGAATATCATCTTCGTGAATAGGTATTTGATGATAAGCTTTTATTAAATCAATATGTGAAAAAATAGTTTTGCCATGTAGCTCTGAAGTAAAATCTAAAATGTTAGGAATAGAGTACTTGTTCTTTTTAGTTTGGGCATTCAAAGCACGATAATCCCCAACAGGTCTCCAATCATTACTATCTTTTTGGGGCACTATATGTAAAGGAGATGCATAGTTACTTTTAGAAGGTCTGATATGGCCTAAATCAAGCATAAGCTGAAATTCTGCTTTGGCTGCTTTTAACCGATCAGGAGCTAATCGTCTAGGCTTGGCAAAAACAGGTGGACCAGAAGTTTCAATGTAATGTTTTACATTGTGTTTGATTTCTTTAGAAAAAGAAGGAGGTTTAACGATTTCAGGAAACTCTCTTAAGACATCATGAAAAACACTCTTGCCTGTAATAAGTTTAATGGAATGAATTGTAGATGGTACAATTTTACGACGAGTATTTAATTTGGTAGCATTATCTATTAATTGCTTGTTTCGGAGATCAGGTGAAATATTAAAATAATATAAAAAATCAGCTCCTATTATAGGCACCGAAACCGATGCAATTAGAAATGGCCATCGAAATACTATTCTTAAATTTAAATCTAATGTCAAAAGTCTCTTACCGTATACATTGATGGGAGATGTGTTCGCGGCCGACAGTTGCTGTATACAATTCTGTTTCTTTTTCTCGGCAAATGATGCAGGGAGCACACTAACATCTGATCCTGTATCGATGAGAAAAGAAACGTTTGATGATCTGTCCTTGATAAATAAGCGACGCAAAACATGAGGCAGCGAGGAGGTAGTCGCTTTTATTCCTCGCCCGAGGAGTTTTTTGAAAAATTGCATGGAGAAATGCATTTCGTTGCTGCTTCTTGGAATTTCCTGTGGTACCAACATAAAGTAGAGTCTTTAGGACGGGAAGATGAACGGTGGCGTGGACGAGAGCGACTTCAGAAATTTTGCTTCTTGCATGCAATCGAAAGTTCGTCGATTCGCCTATTAAGTCTTTCGATTTCCCGAAGAATTCGATTTTCGCCGGTTGAAGTCATTGCAATAGCTGACAGAGACACATTCGAAGAGTTCACTTCGATTATTCGATCAGCAATTTCTGCGGCTTTTTCCACAGTTATTGGTGTTATTGATGCCAAAATAGTTTGGACAGATGTTGGCATTTGCTGCAAGAAAAGTTCCAACAAAAGTTCTTTCGGAACGTTGTGTAAAGCGGCACGACGATTCATAGCCCTTAGTAGTTCTGAAGGTTTTCTATCTCCTAATTCCTCACCGGAAAGCAATTTCCGTATTTCTTGTAGCGAAGACTCTTCGGATCTTTGAATAAGATGCGTTTTAATTGAGGTATATGGGTCTGCTGCATCGGGATTTATGATGACGTCCCGTATGATAGTTGCGGCTTCCGGCGGCAAATTCGATGCAATGCAGTTAAATTTCGTTGCTCTTTCGGTCACCGGTTTCGGTACACCAAGCTCGAAAGTCCTTTCGCACATAGCAAACCAGAGATGTGGATCGCTGAAATTGTAGGGAGGAATTTTAACAGCGCTTACTTCAGCAATGCTAGGAAAATGAAAGCGGTAGTAGCGAAGATATTTTTCTAGTATTGTCCGTATTATAAAATTGTCCAGGTCACCATTATGGGAAATAATTTGATTTCCATCAGAAGGTTGTTATAATTTCTTCTTCAGAAATAAACACTAAGGAATCATTCCGATTAAAATCACATACTTTATTTCACGCGCTTCTTACATGATCTGTGCGAATCCTGTTCAGACAGGAAATACATCAGACACGGCTTTCGCCTGGCGCCTCCATTAATTACGATTGCGCAATATAAACAGTTGCATAGCGAGGATATCTTTCACCACAATGCAATGGATTGTTCAAAGTTGGATGACAAGACTGTTGTTTCTGAGAGCTGTGCTTACACTACTCCTGTGGTCGCGTCACGAGGTGCAGAGGCCATAGTTCACCGTCTCGCCGCGCCGCATTGTGATGCTACACTCCCGCTTGTCTTCGTTTAGCTAGTCGACGTGTTTTGATTTTGTGTAGTTTTGTGTGTTGCGAGTTATTTATTGTAAACTACAATCATCTAGTTTTTTCAATCCAACATAGAGACAGGTGATATACGTTAGAGTATATATCATTTTTCTATATATATTTGTGATGAACACAACTCACTGATATTTTACTAATCAGTGAGTTGTAGTCCATCACATAAAAATGCCTCGTCAACTTAAAAGAACTTTTAAGTATAAATGCTTAGAACTTATGTGTAATACAGTTCAGATGTGATAAGTGGGCAGAACATTGCAAAAAGAAACATTTGTATAAATTGAGAAATAATCTAGATATTAAATACAAGATTGTAGAAAACAAAGATGGAGATGGGCCATGGGTGCTATACCGTGAAAGCTCTACAGGAACGGAACCAAGGTAAGTTGGGGTGTGCCAAATGTTATTAACCTGTTGAGGAGTGCGCACGAGATTGTGTGATTATGCTTACATATTTTAAAACCGTTGTTGATAGCTCAGTTAAAATACATCAACACGTCTCCTCATTGAATAATCATTGATTAATTAAAAGGGAAACTCAACTCAGAAAAAACACCACCGCTCCCGATGAATCTCAACTCTTTATTGCCAAGAGGGTGCTCGCAACCAGAAGTAATTCACTTTACTGAACAACAGTTGTTCATGTTAGTAATCGGCTTACTAGCTACAGATATGTAGCTAGTACGCCGATTATCTAAACCGTTATTCTTTTAGATCGAACTTTGGTGGAAGCTCTATTGAAAGTTTCGACATTCATCAAGAGGGTCCTTCAGCCAAGAGCCCGGACAATTCTAATACAGTCAGTCAAGATGCAGGTGAGAGTATTGTGGAAAGTATCACATGTGACATTAAGTCTATGGATAACTCAGAACTGTCAAACTTAAAAAACGGGGAGGGCATCCTCGTACAAAATTCTCAACTTGACGAAGAAATGGAGTTAGAAGTTTGTTCCATGGCAAAACCTTTTATGGAAATGGAAGTAGAAGATAACCCTACCGATCCCATCTTTGTCAATACGAAGTTGTCAACTGAAGACATAAATTTAGCTCTGAATTTAGAAAATCAAGAGTTGAAATCAATGAACTTTCCTACTACTAATGGAAGAAAGTTTAACTACTCCTGGAAGAAGGTTGTTCTACCAAATAAAAGTGTAATAGTAAGGAAGTGACTTGTTTACAGCCAAGAAAGTGATTCTGCTTTTTGTTTGCCATGTCTGCTAAACGCTCTTCCTACCGAGATATCGATTTGGGGAACCATGGGATATAGAGGATGGACAAATCATTTGGGAGATAGAGATATTGTCTTACACGAAAAGTCTAAAAATCACATATCAGCCGAAATCGTTAGAATTCAATGGATATCTCAAAAACGAATTGACTCAAGTCTGGCTGAGCAGACAGACAAAATAGTTCAACACAACTGTGAGGTAGTGTCAGTAATCAAACATTGCTGTCGATTTTTAAGCGAACAAATGCTTGGATTTCGAAATAAGAATTCTGTAAAAAGTAAACTTTTAGGACTGTTCAGAGTTCTAAGCAAGTATAGTCATGGTGCAAGGGTTTACCTTGAGAAGATCGACAAAGCTAGAGCCAATAAGGTCAAACTAGGATCTAATTTTTTGAGTTATTGCAATATTTATGATCTTGTAAATATAGTGAGCAAAATAGGGGTTTCAAAAATAACGCACAACATCAGCACGACTAAAGTGTATTCAATAATACTAGATTCAACTCAAGACATCAGCAAAAAAGAATGTTCGGCTCTTTTGATTCACCATGTAGAAGAAGAACAACTTGATTCACAAGGTTCTTCTAAGACAAATGTAAAAACTGTGGAACGGCTAGTTAAAGTTTTTACTTCCGGAGACACAACTGGCGAAGATCTTGCTAAAGAAGTACTTAACTGTTTGAGTTCACTAGGTCTTGATCCCAATAATATTGTGGGTCAAAGTATGGATGGAGCAGGCAATATGAGAGGTAAATACATTGGCCTAAAAACGATTATACAAAAAAAATTATCCTAAAGTTTTTTTTACTTATGGTGTTGTTCTCACCGATTCTCTTTGGTTGTAGAAAAATCGTTAGAAATGTGTCCACAAATGAGACATTTATTCCAGTTTTTGGAAGAGTGCTACGTTTGGAAGAGTGCTTCTACGCACAGAAGACATCATGTTTTTATAAAAAACTTGGGAAAAGGAAACAAAACCCAAAGAAAGCAACGGCTGAATAGAGTACAAACAACCAGATGGTCAAGCCGAAATGATGCCCTGCAGACCGTGATAACCTGTTTTGACATAATAAAACAGACTTTTTTAGAGTTACGCCTTGACAGAGACTCAGACAGTGACACAAAGGCATCGGCAAGTGGTTTGGTCAAAAAGCTTTTGGACTTTGACATAGTTTCTACCATGCTTTTAGTCAAAACCATTTTCAAAATACTGTCACCTGTAACAAAGTGCTTACAATCTCAAGCTACTAAATACAGTGTCGCCCCTAAAATTAATGCTCCCTCAAAAAACAAATTGACCGAGCTTCGAAGCGAAAAGGGATGGGAAACAGTAAAATCAGAAATTGCCGATTTTTGTGAAGAGCACAATGTAGTACAACCTATTCACCGAAACAGAAAACAGAAAAGATTCATGGATGAAATGGCTGTGGAAGAAACAATAGTAGAGCCATTTAAAAAAATTAAAATTGAAATGTATTACCAAGTTTTGGATTCTCTGCAGTAGCAGAAATCTGATAGGTCCCCAGAAAGAACCTTATCTTTGGTTACACAGATGTCAGTATTCACTCATGAGGGAATTTTGAGTGAAGCTGACCCAACGAATTCGAGTAAAAAGGTAAAAATTGAAGAACTGTGTGAATTTTATGATTTAGATCAAGAACAAGTCATTGACGAGCTGGAAACATTTGTCACTGTCTACAAAGCTACCTACTCTAGCATCTACATAAATGATGTTGCTTTTCTGGGTGAGAAAACCCAAAATAACGGTAAGGCCAAGGTAGTCTCATCCCACCAAGATGACAGAACATCAGGAACTGACACTGACGATGAAAAAACTGATTACCAACAAATCGTACATCAATGATTAAGAAGGGGTTTTATTAGACCATATAGGCGCCTCTTAAATCTCTCAGGGTTGCCAAACCTGCGTTTACTATACACGATTCTTCTGTCTCTTCCAGTCACCAGCTGTTCTGCGGAGAGGACTATGAGCAAGTTGAAAATAGGGAAAAATCGTCTGCGAAGCAGCCTAGGTGACGAGTGGCTCTCTAGCCTGATGATCCTGTATAGTGAAGGTGACATTTTAAAAGAAATCACCAATGAGGAAATATTGAATCGATTTGCTATTTCGACTGAGCACAGAAAAAAACTACTGTTCACAAAATCATTTGTATAATGTAAAAATTAACTTAAAATTTATTGAATTATACGCAGTTTTTTTAGCCGGGAGAAATCCGTGAATTATATGGGAATTTTAATTTAAACATAGATTATCCTTGAATTTTTCCGTAGGGGTCGGGGCTCCCTCTCCTTCCATTTTTTATCGTCTTTTATTCTGGTGTTCATGGAACTCGATACTTCGAAAATGTCACGAAGAAAATATATTTTTAAAGAAGTATACACTATCTAAAATTAGAAATGCTTTATTGTTCCAATTGGTTAGGAAGGTAATAATATTCCCATACTATCCAAGAATATAAGTATGGGTGCCAATTTTTCGGGGGGGGATTTTGCGACATGGACCATAGAGGGATGGGCACCCCTGAGCACATGAATCAATTTTCGGATGCCATATGCGATTAAAAAAGACCAGTGAAAGAATTTAATACAGTTTTTATTGGCCAAATATGACAGATGATATTAAAAACTTTTGCAAATCCTGCAAAGAATGCCAGTTGAGGAGTCCGGAAAAAATGATTGATAAAATTCCTATTACTCCTATTCTCCGTCCGGAATTGCCTTTTGAGATAGTAAATATAGACCTAATAGGACCCATTGAACCCCCTTCTGCTCGTCGGCATAAGTATGTATTATGTCTAATGGACCAGCATTAGCGATGGCCGGAGGCTATCCCTCTTCGTTCGTTAACAGCTAAAGCTACGTGTGATGCTTTATTGGAGATATTCATGCGTACTGGGATACCCAATGTTATTGCAAGAGACAATGGAACGAACTTTATTTCTAAGTTAACCCAGGAGTTCATGAAAAGATTAGGTTGTGCTCCCAGATTTACGACGCCTAACCATCCAGCTGGGAATGGCCTTATAGAAAGATATAATAGGGTGTTCAAAAATTCACTTCATCACATTATCAGAACTTATCCGAGTAATTGGGATAAATACATTCCGTATATGCTTTTTGCGTACAGGGAAGTTCCTAACTGTACGACGGGTGTTTCGCCATTCAAGTTGATGCATGGACATGAAGCAAGAGGACCTCTCAGGGTCCTAAAATAGAGCTGGTGTGGTGATATTGCCATTCCATTAAACATGGAGAAATCAGTTGTGGATTATTTACAGGAGCAAAAAATGAACTTAGAAAGAGCTGCAGAGGAAGCATCTCTCATCGCTTATGGTAAACAGCAGGCTTATACAGGATATTTTAACCGTTGAACCGCTGCTAAGGAATTTAAGCCAGGTGACCAAGTTTATTTATTAATACCTGATTCATCGAACAAAGTGTATGCTCGTTGGGCTGGTCCTGGAGAAGTTATCGAGCATTGCCCTCCACATTCATATAAAATAAAACTTAACGATGGAAAAATTTGGCATTGTTATGCACTTAAAATTCGGAAATACTATCCGAGAATTAAATCTGTAGGCATGATCTTTGAAGATGATGCAGACTTTGGAGAAGTTTATTCATCTCTCAGTAGTAAAAATGTATGTTACTGGAAAGAAATATTTGATCAAGTGGATTTGCGACATCTTTCTGAGGAAGTGAAATGTCAAATACTGAACTTATTGCGGAATCATCATTCCATATTTACCGGACAAGTTAGAGTTGCAAAGGTTGGTCATCACAAGATAAAATTAAAGGACAATAAAGAAAGGAAAATACCTTACGTGTTCAGGATTCCTGAAGCGCTGAAACCTCAATAGACTCCCAAATCGAAGAGCTCCTAAAACTAGATCTAATTGAAGAGAGCTCAGCTGACATTGCTTATCCTATAGTCTGTGTAAACAAGAAGGAGGGATCTATCAGGATGTGCGTGGATTATCGAGCTTTGAATGAAGTGACTAAAACCGACGATTTCCCCATGAAAGACGCAACGGAATTGATATATTCTATAGGACGGTCAAATGTGATTAGTGTGTTAGATCTTTTGAAGGAGTACTATTCGATTCCCCATGGAAGAAGATTCAAGGGATTATACATTTTTTAAGACCCACAGAGCACAATATCGTTTTAAGGTAATGCCTTTTGGACTGAAAAATGCAGCTGCAACTTTCCAAAGGGAAATGAATAAAGCATTGTCGCCATACAGAGATTTTTGCCGCGCTTATATTGATGACATTGCTATATTCTCCAATGATATTCCCTCTCATTTGAAACACCTTCATTTGGTGCTAGATAAATTGGAAGAGCTGCAATTCACTGTTAATCTTTCAAAGTGTGCTTTCGTGAAATCCGAAATCTCATACCTGGGACAAATAATTGGCTAAGGGAAGCATCAAGCTGATCCAGCTAAGTTAGAAACGATCTCTCGTTTGTCCGTACCTGAAACAAGAAACAACTACGTAGTGCTCTTGGCCTGTTCAACTATTATCGTGATTATATTGAGAATTTCGCCGAGATTGCCTTTCCATAAACGGAACTTACAAAGAAAAGGAGCCCTGATGTGTTGCTGTGGTGTGAAAAACAAAGTGTTGCTTCTGAAAAATTAAAATCAGCATTGTTACACGCTCCTACTCTACACACCTCGAATGTGAGCAAACCCTTTGTGATTTCTCGTCAATAGGGATTGGCTCGTGTTAATCACAGACTATTGATAGAAAAATGTGCCCTATCGCTTATGCAAGTCAAAAATTAAACAAAAACCAACAATCTTGGTCTACAATCGAACGGAAAGCATTTGCTATAGTTTGGAGCTTGAAAAAGTTTAAAACCCTTGTGTTTGGATCCGAGATGCATATTTTTACCGATCATAACCCCCTTCCTTATCTAACCAAGTGCGCTCCTCAGTCATCTCGACTGCAAAGGTGGGTATTTGCCTTGCAGAGATTCAACATAACATTGAAACATTGCCCTGGTTCTAAAATGCCGCATGCTGATGCTCTGTCACGTTTATTACCAAGATAGACGGAAGAACTTTTTTTTTGTACTAATATCATTTTTCTGTTATATATCAATATGGGATTAATGACTATAAAATAATAATAATTTGTGCTTGATATTTATGTATATCTGTTTTAATGTTTTTTTTTTTACTATCATCTTCTTAATATGTCAAATGTTTAGTATTTGCAAATTCGGTTAAGAGTATAATGTGCAAAACTATTTGGAATAGGATTAGTTACAGGAATATAACTTTTCTAGTGTTGATTATAAATTTTCATCAACAGTTCTAGTTATATTTGGAATATCATTTGAATAATGTTCATCAATTGAAATCCTTTAATTATATATTAATGTTTACTAAGTGATTATATTCATTATAAATCTGTGTTTATTAGTTGATAAGTGATTATATACATTATTAAGTATATACTAATGTATATTAACTGATAAGTGAATTTCTTATTATCAAGATGGTATTTATATTCAATTGAGCATTTCTTATTTATCTCATTGCTTTCTTGAATGTTTGTTAGTAATTATATATTCATTCGAGAGTTAACTTTGCATTTGTGTTTATTCTTATTTGGGAAATTTGATGTTATTAGATGAGTTTCAAAATCCAATTTATAGTTTTAATTCAGAGGTATGTTTATGTTTTCATATAAACACTACTCTTACGTTGGGGGTGTAGTGATTGGATTTTGAAAGCGTTCATAGATGGCGCTAGAAAACTAGTGCGAGTGTAATTGAAAGAGGGATGTCATTCGGAGGTTTGGCTGTGAGAGGAGAGGAGTTACTGAGCAGAGTAACTCGGTCGAATCTGGAATAAATATGTTGTTTTTCTATTTGCCTAGTTATTTCAAAAAGCACTCACGAACCAGCCACGACAGTTTGCAAATGTGATATGCATTTGCTTTTTCGTTTCGTTGGCTTTTCTGCAAAATTTGATGAAAATCATACGCTGAATATCCGACATTTAAATTAGATGTCTGATTACATCTCGTTTAAACATCCGCTGCTTCGATTTCTTCGTCGATGGATAAAGAATAGTCGGTAAAATGCGATGCTTTTCAGCTCTTCGGTTATTATGCCAAATGTCGAGCAAATTATGGGTTGAAAATTTGGCAGTTACTTTTAATGTTCGGCAATTAGCCGACCTACTTTGCTTATTCGACTCGCAGATAATTGTCGGAAACTACATTCACCAGTAGCCTTGTCGGCTATTTGCTGAACACTGTAAATTCTGCCAACTTAAATCAGTTTCGGAATACTTCAATTATTTATAAAAAAGTAGTTCTAAGATGAATTTTAAATTATTATATTCAATAATACCAAACTAGTGACACCTACGTTCCGAATCAATAAAAGTGTTTGCCGACGAAACTCTCAATCTCTTGCCGACGGGGGGCAAGCGGTCACCGATGGGGAGGCAATTGCCCCCACCCCCATCTGTCGCCGTCTCTGGGGTTTTCCCGTAGACTTGTCTCTTCATTTCCTTCACATGTAATAAAACTGGAAACTCTTGCAAGCTTAATGAATATTAATCTTGCAGGTCTTTCTTTAAATGTATTTTCTCAAATCGACCTAATTATTAGAATCGGTCATTTTTTTTCAGATTGTTTTTCAATATAAAAAGAGAATTAACAGCGCAGATATAGATCTTAGGATGCTTGATTCTCTGCATTTTGCACTAAAGTCCAGACTCTGCATTTTGCACTAAAGTCCAGACTCTGCATTTTGCATCACTATTTAGGAATCGAACATCGATTTCAAACTTGGGAGAAATCGTAAAAGTCCTGAGAACAGTAATGAATTCTTTCACAACAGCAAAAACAATTTTGTAAAACGCATTTTCAAAATGGAATAATTTCTATTTCAATTCCTGTAGAATTTCTTTCGGCTCAGGGTATTTATAGTATGATAAATTCAGAAGCTTTGATCAAAGGTGAGCAATATGTATCGCCAATGTCTCACTTACACAGAAATCAAAAGTTGAGTCTACTGTCCGTCCATAAGGAGATCTCTGGCCGACAGTCGTCTATGTTTACGGCGGGCGTTATAGTGACAGGCGTCGATAGGGAGGATCCATTTCAAATGGGTGGAATCGAACGGAAGTCTGCGGGGGTATTCTTTATCTTGGCGAAAAAATGAAGCGATAAAAAAACTATTGCTCATTTGTCTTCTCGCTTTTACCGCAGTTGCTCGTATCTTTATATTTGCTTAGCTTACTTCTTAAATATTTTATTAATATTTCCTTTGGTTAATATTAACTGCATTTCATTATTTAATAATTTTTGTCTCTTGAATTTTGAGATTCTTTAAAATGCTTTTTCGATTTAAGAATGGAGAGACTTTAAAATCACAAGCACGTAAAATTGTGCATAATGTTATATAATTTTGCTCGAAACTTGCTGAAAATTCGTATTGGGAAAAAGATGGGTTTTTAGAAGAACTAGTAATTCAGATTAAAAGTGCTGAATCGGATTCCGATTCAGAAGAAACGGAATCTTGTCACAGTGATTTAAAATTCTTTTAATTGAAAGTACACAACTGTCACACGATCTCTGCTAGTTTTGCACTCTTTTAATAATAATTAATGTGTTTTATAAATAAAAAGGGAATTTCAAAATTGCTTTTTTTCATTTCAATTAGTTTAATCGTAAGTTATAGAAGATATAGAATTTTATTTAGTTGATTTCCTGAAGCTACGAAATTTATTCGATTCCTTTTTGTTATTTTCTATTTTTTTCATTAATGTGGTCTTATTTTCTGTTATTCAATATGTTGATAATCAAAAGTTTCAGCGTAACATACATTTGATTATCCTTAAAATTTGATAAAATGTAATTTTTAATTTGAGTTTCGAAAAATAGTATATATATCAAAAATAAATAAATGAATTTAATTTGGAGAGGTTTCAAGCATATTTAACAATGGATATTTTACTTTGTAACAGCAACCTTTTATAAAAATTATGAAATAATTACGATTATTACCTTATTATTTTTATGTTGAATTAGACAGATTACTTCGGGTTTGCTGAGGAGAATTTGATCTTAAGTAGTTATATAAATTTGAAACAAATAAAATGAAAATTAATTTTTTGTCATGCTGGATTCTACTTAATTTTTTTTCTTCTTGTGCAGTCGTTAGACATATAAATAATTATTCAGTTTTTCTATTTGATTTACTCTGTTCATTCTGTTCTAATTAGAAAGGAATTTCTATATTATTCTAACAGGAATAATATATATTTTCAAAATTCCGAGTACGCAAATGATTTTCAGCCCAGTGGATTATTTTTCGGATTTGCTTTCGAAAATTAAAGGCAATATATCAATACCGCCAATTAGGCGCTAAACGCTCCAATTTCTACCTCTGCGAAATGGACTCTTCCTGCAGTAACCTGTTTCTATAACGCCCGCCGTAAACATAAACGACTGTCGGCCAGAGATCTCCTTATGGACAGACAATAAGAGAGGCTTTTTTTAAAGCATCAAGATCTTTAGAATCTTATCAGGATTATTATTACTATGCAATACAATAATAATGCATTGTATTGCATAATTTTCAATGCATATTAAAAATTCTAATGCTAAATTGCATATTTATAAAGTAACACACACACACACACACACACACACACACACACACACACACACACA